>CM046880.1:509829012-510169012 GCA_025667525.1 Glebionis coronaria
TAACAAGCTGAAATAGCCTAAACATATACCCAATAAGCTAATAAACATATTACAAAAACGCATCTAAAAACAAACTGATATCATTTTATACAACAAATCTTAAAATCAATTTAAAATCATTAAAAAACATAGATTTTAGATTAAGAAAACAAACATAAAAATACCTCTTGTAACCAAGAACAGTTCCCCTAGTGTAGAGTCTGAAATGAAATCAAAACAAAAGAAAACATTAAAAACGAAACATATGTTGTTATACTAATGAGTGTTAAGATAAAAGGGTTTTGATTATTATACCTGATACGTTCTCCTTCACGTCCCTTCACCATTTTTGCTCAAACCCTAAACCTAGATGACGGCTGTGTGTTTAAGAGATGTGTGTGAGTGAATATGAAACCCTACTTGTGTGTTGGTTTAGTGTGTTGTTGATATATGCTGTGTTTCGATGGGCTGGTTGGTTGATTGATGGGCTTTTTCTTCTTGGGCCTATTTTGGGTTAGTTTATAGAAAGGATTTGTAAACTTTTTAGTATAACTAGACGAGTACCCGCGCATAGCGGCGAAATTTGGTTAGTGGCAAATAAATTACAGTATGCGATATTGTGGTAAGTGTTTCGTGTACGTTCAAAATAAAGCATGAAAATATCAAATTGAAATTATAGAATGTTTTAACATATGACAATTCAATGTTAGATAAAATATTAAATAAACGTGTATCAAAAAGCATATAAAAACTTTTAGTAAAGCTGAAAGTAAAACATTACATCAGAGTTTATAAGCTAACTAATAATACACGTTACTCGTTACGTAAAACCTACATGTTATATTAGTTGGTAAACAATTTAGAAAACCGGGTTAATCCGAGTTTACCCGATGACTCGATCATGTCGATTTAAAAAACGGGTTTCAAAACATTGAAAAATGGCATCGTTTATAACTTCATTTTTTTTATTTATTTTCGTTGCACGTCAATAATTCATCTCCAAATGACTTTAGTGTGTTCATATAATATAAGTTTATATATGCATTAAGATGTTTGAATTATAAATGTATTATAGATTAGTGGGACCCACATTTTTCAACCATTCAACATTTTCAACTTTCAACCAAAAGGATACACCCTTTATAATGTAGTATAGATATAGATATAGATTTACTCTTTATAAGTGTTTTTTATTTTTCACGCTTGTTTTACAAGTGCATAAATGAGATTTGAGCATATTTTCACGACCCGCGCGGTTTACTGGGTCGTTCACCAGGTTAGCTGACTTAAAGAGAATTTTATAGGAAGTGCAAGGAGGATTTGGAAGCTTTTAGAACTCGACGTGGCAAAACGGGCGAACGGCAGGCACGGGAATCTGACAAAAGGGACGACGAGTAAAACGGACGACGGGTAAAATGGACGGCGGATGAATCGGGCGTAGGCTAAAACGAAAAAAAAAAACATATGAAAACATAGAAATAAAAAATAATAATGCTTGTTTGAAAGCCGAGAAAAAAACTAAATATAAAAGATTTGTCGAGTTGTGTATTTAGTATTTTAAATGTACGTCCATTGAGCTCATTTAGTGTTTTACATATGCGTCTGTTTAGCACGTCGATAATAGTTAAATGGGCAAAAAGTGTCATATCATTTTTTAAGAAGTGTAAAAAAAATACTTACAATTAGCTATATGAGCAAGATTTGACACCACTAACTTCCCACTCATAAAAGGTTGTATCATGTGTGTTTAGAATTGTAAATAATAGCTTTAGTTTTGTAATATTAACAGAGACATCTGTATGAATACATTGTAATAATATATGCATGTAATGATATATGTCCGGAAATCATTCCGAGACTAAAAAGACGCATAAGTAATTCGTTAAAGCAATAAATAATTAATATATAAATTATTTGTTAAACCATCAAACAATATAAAGAAAAAAGGTGATACCCCTTCTTACTATAATCGGTCGAAACCCACATCCTTATGAAGGTGAGATTACTTGCCTTGCATGCCAAGCGATTAAGGCTATATAAAGAGTTTAGGTTTCTCGTTATGATGCATGCTTTCATCATTAACATAAAACTTAAATCTCTCTTATCTCTCTCGCTTGTGTCATCGGTCAAACACCCTAAAGGGTTGTTTGGTTTTGTTCGATAGAACGAATGCCACAAAGGTATTCAGTTGTGTTTGTTTCGACTAAAAAAAGAAATCAATAAGGTTTCTTTTGGTTTGGTCATTGATTCAATTGGTTATTTGGTGGTTTAAGACAACGTACTAGCATACTTATTACTTACTAAATACGTTTGTGTGCGTATACTTAGAGATATCATACTTTGATCTTTAGTGGGTTTTGATTATTAGTTATTAGACAAAGGTGTTTTAATCTATTGCTAACACATGTTAACTAGTCGTCTGTATGTGATATCGTTTACTACTGAAATGATTTATAGATGTAAATTCCAATAGTGACATCACGAGCCGTTACATATAGGTTTTTAGTTACATAAAAACGGACAAATTGCTTAAAACAAGGTTTGATATTGTTTAGAAAACTTTAATGGTTAAATTAGGGTGTTTTGAATCTTAATTAGGGCTTATAAGATTTATTAGAAAAAATCATAGGTCGTATGCAATTTATAAATAAAAATCATGTTATA
Source organism: Glebionis coronaria (assembly GCA_025667525.1). NCBI lineage: Eukaryota > Viridiplantae > Streptophyta > Magnoliopsida > Asterales > Asteraceae > Glebionis > Glebionis coronaria. The sequence goes on from CM046880.1 coordinate 509,831,656, forward strand.
ATTGTTATATGGTGATTGTTTATCGTATATTAATTGTTAATTTCATCGTCGATGATGAACGCATGCATGTTTATCATGGAGTATGATGCTTTAATATATGAGACTAGCTTCAAGGCCCGCCTGATGGGCGGCTAGCTTTAAGATTTTATGTTTCAAAGACAGAAAATTTTGTAGCACAATGAAAGTATGAATAATGTTAAATAATTGAATATTAAAAATAAAAAAGTAAAAGTGAAATGTCATTGAAACATATGTAAAAGGAAAAGTGAATAAACCTTAGTTGTATAAACATAAAGTAGCTAAAAAAAATAGGAGCAAACTTATAACTGATGAAGATCTTCTTTATACATGATACTTACAATGTAGAGTTACGAAATGACTATAAAAACATAGTGATGTCGTAATATAGCTAATAGGTAATTGCCCTTCTCTTTAGTCTTGACATTGTTGCTACTTAACATGTATCTAAAGTAACCTATTCTTCAAATACGAAATGACTATACAAAACCACCATGATCTTAATCCTTAACATCCAATGTTGCACAATTAGTTGAAACGCTTCTTCACCTTTCTCAGAAAACATCCCTAATCAAAATCAGAGATGTAGTAAATGGTATCAAATTATAATTGTTTGAACTATCCCAACATCTTATGCTATTCTATAAAATTTATATGATATAAGCCCTGCAGAAAGTGAAGGATCATAACTAAAATATTATAAACATCTTGTTTACTGCAAGATGACTAAATCGCAAGATTCGGTGTATGAGAAGTTAGCGAGAGTTTTTATTTCATAGACTATTCCAAACAGCAGCAACACAATCTGTAGGGATCGTAACAGAATGTTGTCATTGTGGTAGGGTCAAGATATTTGGCAGCTCAGTAACGTACATATGCGAAATCCTGAAAAAGAAAATATTTTTAGCTCAATTTTTCATATAAATATAAATAATGTAGATAACAGAATTACCTACAAACATTTAAGCAAAAACGGTTGCAATCCGATTTTCGGATCTCTTCCCCAAAGAGCTCTTCCAAAGCTATTGCATGATTAGTGATATAAAACTGATAATCAAAATCATAAACATTGTACAAACGATTAAATGGGAGCAGTATCTTTAGCCTCATAACTTGAACTACATATGTATGGAGTTTCAATAATATTATGCTAATATGCTCATTCTAACCTTTATGGCATTGTATCTTAAAATTAATTAGGTACGAATGTTTCTAAGTTAATCGTGAACTACGTCGTGTAGCTTGGGCTTTTGATAGCATTCTGTCAACCATTACTTCCTCTTGGTCTGTTTATGACAAATCTACTACCTATATAGTTCACTCCTAAGCAGTAGTTGTTTAATTTACATTTTCTACGACTTGGTGTACTGATCACTTATTACATATCTCAAACAGGAAAAAACAATATGTAACATTTCCCTTAACTTAAACCCCAATATTTTTGAATAAAAAATGTGGATTAACAGGTCAAGTAATAATATTTTAAAGGTTGAGGTATTATTTGGCCACATAATGGTTTAAGGGATTGTTTGGATGAGAACGACATGCTGTTATTTTTTATAGCCTAAAATTAGCCTGATCGAACACAATAATAACAGGTGAAAAAACAAACCTGAAAAACCATCAAAGTAAATCATATTCTGGATGTGATATTAACGCCGATATGATTTGTATGATTACCTAAAATTAAAAAAATAAATTAAGTAACGATTTAATCAAAATAACAAAATCGCAACAAATCATAATCAGACAAAAAAACAAACCTGAATAATTAGCCGAATTAATTCATATCGTGTACCTATAAAAGGGAAAAAGGTAATCATCTCGACGATTTGTTATTTAGGGGAAAGATTTAACAACTAAAGTTTTGTTAAATCGGTATGTTTAATTGTATGTTTTTGTTGATCTTCGTGAGATGTTAGATCTGTGGGTGAAGGTTTCGTAAGATGATAATGGGTTTTTTTTTACAGGACGATGTTTTTTGGGGTGTATTTAATGTTTTAGGATTTTTCGGCACTATTTTATTTTGAACCGTTGATTATTCCTGAATATACAGGTGTCAAATTTATAGAATTTTTTCTAAGATGGGCTTTGACAAAATCTTCTTTTATATAGGTAGTAGATATATGTTATATGATTAATTATTAATGATTTTTACATTTTGCTTAATGATAAAAATTAAATATTGTCATAAAATTTATTGAATAGTGTAGAAGGTTTGTTTGACACACGTATACTACACAATTTGTAATAAATTCACTGACTTCGAAAAAATCTAAATATTTTGTGGGAGGTCGAGGACTGATAAGCCTAAAACTTTGTAGTTTGTAACTAAGACTAGAGAAAACTGTAGCTATATTATGATGTGACCTGAAGTCAATTAAAATTGTTTATTAGCTTTTATCATCAAAATAAATACATGTGATTAATTGTTAATTGAATATATGTTTTAGTTGTAGTTTATTTGTTTGTTTTTAATTATAATTGCTATGAACTAGTATTCAAAGCAAAGGGTTTTTCGGAAATAAAACATAAACCAGACTAAAACTATAAGAAATTAGATTTATTATAAGCTTATTATTGCAAAGTTTTACGTGGAAAGCCATTTATTAACCCACCACGAGCCTTTATTAATCCCAATACACTCATTTGCTCAAATCAGAAAAGGACACGTGGCATAGTTTCTTCAACAGCAAATTTTGGGCGATCTAGGAGGATTCAGGCAAAGTGTTCTACATGAAAATTGATCAGCGAGACGCTACGAAGCTAATGGTACTAAACAATTAAGCTGTCGTGGCCTAGAACGAAAGTCATAAATCTAACTCTCGTTGAGACTAGCAAGAATTAAATTTATAGTAGTTTTTTTTAAGATTTAGATCTTTACCAATGACGTAATTTCAAAAAGTACTACTTACTTGTGAGGATAAGGTTCGGAGAGACTCATCAAGACTTGTTCTTATTGATACTGTTGTGAATAAAATTTGTGTTGGTTTATATCATATTATCAGTATTAATTATATTAATCTTGGTAGTGGTATTCTTAGTGCTGATTGTATTAACACTGAATTGGACGAGGTCAAACCTCAATGCTGGTAAAGATGTTAGTGTTAATCTGAAGATAAAGACTCAAGACGTGTTATATGTGATTAGAAGATATTGTGTATATCTTTTAAATACTTAAACTTATTTGTTCATATATTTGTCTTGTAAATGACTCCTTGTAATATAAAAGGAGGTCCTAGGTTTAGGTTTAAGATATTTCTTTGCTTTATTTTTCACTTTAAGGTTGTACCCTAATACTCTATGTTAAGAGTATTAGTATTACCAATAATATTGAAGCGTTTGGTTTACTTTCTATGTTTATCCCATATCAATATCACCTACACATATAATCTTCATAATATAAAAGTGTAGATTTTGCATACTCTTCGGTAGTCATTCAAAGTTTCTACTAAGACTGCATAGGATTTATTATGTGTATTCTAAGTCTATAAGCTAGGCTAACAAGATCATAAGAGATCAACAAGTGGTATCAGAGCTTGTTGATAAGCTTTGATCTTGAAGGTTACTAAAGAACACTTTTTATCAAAAGAGAATGATTTAGAGGCTGCACTACCTGACGCAATGAACAAGGTTCCAGTCTTCAAACAAGGAGAGTTTGAAGAGTGGAAATTCATATTTACTCAATTTGTGCATATGTACAATTGGGATATATGGGAAGTCATTTCCCATGGAAACACTCACACTTAACATGTTGTGACTGATGGCAAAGCTCCAGAAGTATTGCCTGAAGAGAAGAAGAAAAGAACTAATAATATGAAAGCTAGAAGTATTGTTATGCTAGCAATACCTAATGAGCACATTCTTGCTTTTCAGTAATATGAAGATGCTAAATCTATGTTTGATGCCTTTGTTCTAAGATATGGATACAATGACTCTACCATAAAGGCCAATAAAGCATTGTTGAAATCAATGTTTGAGAACTTTAATGCTAATAGTTCAAAATCTCTTGATTCTATTTATAATAGACCTTCAAGTGATTGTGAGCAAACTCATCCACTCAAGGATGAAATTATGAGCAAGAGGAAATAACTCAAAGTTTCTAAGGAGTATGCCTACAAAGATGGCTATAGAATTATCCATTTTGGAAAACAAGGAGGATATTTATATAGTCAATATTGATGATATGTATAATCACTTCAAGGTGGTTGAACAGAAGCTCAAGAAAAAGACTGGACCAGTTTCCAATTCTACTAATCTGACATTTATATCAAGCTCTAGTCACACCAGTAAAGAAAACTCTAAAAGTGTTCTTAATTATGGTAATGCATCACTTAATAGTGGTAATGCATCTCTTAATACTGGTAGTATATTTTATAATACTGATGAAGCAACTAATAGTGCCACTAATTTAAGTGATGGAGCAATTCATGCATTCTTATCTAACTATGAGAATGTAGCAGAAATATTACAGATTATCTTCACAATTAAGTGATGATGACCTAAAAGAGCTTGAAATAAAAAATGAGCTTGCTTTCCTCAATATGAGAGCAATAAGGTTTCTTAGAAGAACTGGAAAGCGAATCATTCTTAATGCTAGTAACAAGGCATGGTTTGATAAGTCTAAGGTGGAATGCTACAATTATCATAAGAAGAGACATTTTGCTAGGGAATGGAGAAGTCCAAGAAATCAAGAGAGAAATGTAACTGATGATGAGCCTTCTTCAAAGGCTTGGTGGCAATTGATGGAGTGGGCACTGACTGAGAGTTCATGTAGGATCTATCATACACTGGTTTACCAGAGTTCCAAAAGAAGGAGGAACCTGATTTTGTCTCAATCAAGTTTCAAAGGGAAAGTAATGTTGCTACCTCTTCTGAAAGCAATTGTGTTGATATTCCACAATTTGCACCAACTACTAGTACTAGTACTGGTACTTAGATAGGTAGATTAGCTTATGAGCTAAGTAGTTCAAATAGTACAAACTCTCAGACTACTACTAAGCTAAAAGAGAAAGCCGTTATTGAAAAGTATGGTAAATTGAACCCTAATGCCCCCTGTTAGGAAATCTGTTAAGTGTGTTGAGATATACAAAGCTAACAAGCTTAGGGGAAATCAAAGGAACATGAACAATCAACAGTTCCAACAAAAGGGGTGGGGGAATAAGTCTTGTTATGCATGTCGTAGTTTTGATCACTTGTAGGCATTGCAAGAGGAATCACAAAAGATAAGTGGGGAAAGAGAATGAAGCTCTTAAACGAAACTACAAGCCTAATACTAGAATGGTCCTTAGGTCAAATATTACTCAGGGATGGTCTAAAACTAATTAATAATGCTAGTCATTTTAATTCTGGTAAATCTTCACCAGTCAACTCTGGTAGAACATTTAGTTCAGGTAAATCCTTTAATACTGGTAAGCCTTTTCATTATGGCCATCCAAAGTCTTATTCTAGTAGTAATTGTAACACCCCATTTGTAAAGATGGAATGTTACAGTAAAATATGGTGTGTCGTCAAAGCATGCAAGGTAAATGTCTAAACATTCATGACCATAAATAAAAATACCGGAATCCAACATCGGTAGTCTAAGTAACTCTCACACAAGCAATATTAAATACTGTAAATGAAAGGACTAAACAATGTCCAAATGAAGTAAGGTATGAGAAAGTAGGAATATGTAAAACCCCTGTTTTTACCTTTGACTTTGTCCCAATGGATGCACAAGCTATTTGATCTTAATGAAATCTCACCCCATTAATTCTATGAAACTTCAGTCTCTTATTAAATATTACTGTTGATTTAGTATATTTATAAAAGTATTAGACTTCCGTCTTATTTGATCTTTCTAAGGTCACAATTCACACGTCTAGTGTGTGTCATATATTTAAAGTTAGAAGGTTTCGATCCACCTTATGCCTTGATTATACCCAAGTAATCACACTTAACTCCTACTTAATCATGAGACCTTGTATTTACTACACGACTAGGAACTAATGTACAAGTTACATTTGACACAAACCTATTACTAAACACTACTTAACACTCAACTTATACTAGATAATTTGAAACTTATGTTTTCCCCACATGTGTTATACAACACACGGCTAGGAACACCCCAACCAACACTACAAATATCCTTTTTGCCAAATCTATAGTACTAGGATCCTTACATTTAATGGTGGTACTTCTTGTCTCCACAAAACCATCACCTAGCCAAAAACCATCCTCCCCATCCTTGTACAACACCCCTTCATTAATGCACCAAGTTTACACATCACTTGCCCCTTTTTCCCCTTGATAACCGACGACTAAAGCTCTCCCAAAAGCCAAGGTACTACACACTCCCATTAATGGTTAGTACTAGGAAGATCACCTTGTAATATTTACCTTGTACTCAACCTAGGGAAACCCCCATCCTTTGCCTCTCTCTTGACGTAGCAAGCTCCCAAACCACATGAAGATTCACACAACTTGTGGTTAAACAACAAACCCAATACCCTATAACTTACTACATTCGGATGCACACACATACACAAATATCCTAAGCATTTACTCCTAATCATTCACACAAAGATCTCCCTAGCATTGAAGTGTCGAATCTAGCATTGAAGAAGATAGAAGATACGGTTTGCTCAAGCCTTAACTAGAAAGATCTTCTCAACCTAATCCTAGGTCACGGCTAAACTACAAACCTTGCATAACTCTCGATTTGTGCTTGTCTTGTCATCACTACTCTAGTCTAAGCAAGTAAGTAACCACTTCCTTCTTCTCTCTCTCGTTTAATTTACTTCGTGTACATGGCATTTACGTAGCTCCTTATGCATGCACACGTAAAGTAGTCCAAAAAAACATATGGCATGTTTATGATTATACTTGAGTCATGTTTATATCTATAAACGTGTACTAATGTCTAAGAGATTACACAAGTTTTGTTTGCTAAGAACCCTATGTCTCTCGGCCAAATTATGAGTCAAAGATAGATCACGACTTGATTTCAAGTTTCTTGATTTAATAAGCATGGAAATGATAGATCTAGTGGAAACCCAAACACCTCTAGTGTTTAAACCAAATAAGCTATAAGCCACGAATCATATAAACCTTAAGCTTATATAAGCCGCGAGTTTTAATCCTAAAAAGCCCAAGTGGTATTTTGGTGGTATTAATTAGGACAAGTTTAACCTCCTTATTAATTTGCTAAGCCCAAAAATCTAGCCCACTAGGCCCTAATACCCTAGCCGAGCCTTAATGGGCCACCCTAGCCCATTAAACACTTTAGAAAATAGCATGGGAGTTTTTTCGGGCCATTTATGTAAATAAAGCTTTCCCCATGCCGAGTATGGCAAATTGTGAAACTCACCTAAGGGTTTTTCAAAACTTGGAACTAGTACAAGGACTAAACTTGCCATACTAGAAAGTGTAGGGTCGCGGTTACATATAGACGAGACCTGTTTTAAACTCCAAGGACCAAACGTGCCACTTTGTAAACATATTGCAAGTCCTAAATCTTTTCGTGCCTTTTGAGGCCTTATTCGAAACTTAAGGGACTTAAAACGACATTATGGAAACTTATAAACAAACTAGTTACTTTTTGGGCCTTTTTGGTACTTAACCGAAACCATAGGGACCCCTTTTGCCGACTTAATAAGCTTTTATAAACCCTAGGGGGCTGTTTGGTATATAGCCGAAACATGTATAAGCCCTAGGGGCTGTTTGGTATATAGCCGAAACATGTATAAGCCCTATAGGGGGCTGTTTGTAATTAGCCGAAACTTGTACAAGCCCTAGGGGGCTGTCTTGTAACTTGGGGATATTTCTAAAAACTTGACCGAAACTACAAGGACTAGAAATGTAAAACTGTGAAACTTATATAAGCCCTAGGGGCGTTTGTGTAAAACCGGGGGTATTTATACTAAATTGGGGGACTAGTTTTGCCATTCCATAAACTTAAATAAACTTTCATAAACCCTAATAATATATATATATATATATTGAACGTGTACTAAAAGAGAAGAATCAAGGAAAATATAAAGGCCCGATACTTGTGGGTATTTTTCCAACCTATAATGTGATGACTATACAAATATTGGAAACGTTGTAATTAATTAAATGATATACACATTATGAGGTATAAATTTAATATGACTGTTTACAAGAATAAATATACTAATTATATTTATTTTTCCTCACATTAAATATTTACAAAGCCCTGTTATTAAATATTTAAATCACGTTGTGAATAGTACAAATTCGAGAATATTAATTAAACGAGATTGATTTAATTAAACTATAGTATTTATTTTATACTTAAAATAAATACAGCTATAATTCGTACCACTATAACCAACTACGAATATCCTAATAAAATGCTTAAAAACCTGTAGAAGCATATACTGATACTTCAGTAACCTTTGTACAACCTGTTATACTTTTACTGAGACTGTATAATTATCTAGGTTGTTGATTGTGTGTTGAGCATGATAACTCGATTTTACTCAGGTTAAAAAGATTCGTTGTACCAACCTCTTCGAATTGAAAAACTTATTGTTTAATGTGTGACTCAGTTGAACTTTGGTGAAATAAAGATGTGTCGTTGTAGTTTTGAAAATTAAAGGTGCAGAACAATTAAAGTAAAGGTGCAATTAAAATAAATCTAAGTCTAAATAAAGTAAAGGTGCAGGTATTTAAAAGCAAGACTAAAATTAAAGGGCAATAAAATAAAGAACACAAACTTAAATCTAACTAAGGCAAACTTAAAACGCAACTAAAACTTAATCTAAGGCAAATAAACTTAAAGTGCGAGAAAGGGAAAAGGCGAGAAAAATAAAGCTTAAAATAAAAAGGCAGAAAACTAAAAACTAAGATTTCCCTATCCGGAATAAACTCCTATTCGGAATAAGTGCTATTCGGAACAACTGTCACCTATTCGGAAAGACTACCCCTATTCGGAATATTTGTCTACTCGGAAAATCACCCTTATGCGGAATGTGCCTCCTATTCGGAATAACACCTCTGTTCGGAATATCTGTCCCTATTCGGAAAGAAGTCCTACTCGGAATAATTGGGCCTATTCGGAAAGTCCAGCCTATTCGGAAAAAGGGGCCTATTCGGAAAGATCCTCCTATGCTGAATAAAGTGCTAATCGGAATAAAAGCCTTATGCGGAAAAATCCCCCTATTCGGAAAGTCAAGCCTATTCGGAATAACTGTCACCTATTTGGAATAAACTGCAACTCGGAATAATCCTTATGCGGAATATCCTCCTATTCGGAATAAATTCCTTATGCTGAATAAAGCTTCTACGCGGAATAAGGCACCTATTCGGAATAATGAATATTCCGAATAAAGCACTAAGCTCAAAACCCTTACTCGGAATATCTGCTGAGCTCGAATCTGGGAAGAACAGTAACTATAAACGAAGAACAAGGGAAAGAAGATAGCACGAATTTAAACAAAAACTTAACCAAATCAACAAAAAGATTAAACCAAACTAAAAACAAAATATCTAATAAACATAAACAATCAATCCAAAACAATAAATCAAACAATAAAGATCACAATAATCAAAACCCACTTAAATTAATCAACCAAAATTAAGAACATGAACATAAACAAATCAACACAAGGATTAAGAAAGGAAGAATGAGATTAACAAGTTAAAGATAAAGCTTGACAAGAATTAAAAAGAAAAACTTACTTGAATTAAATGGTAATTAAGGTGCAAGACAAGGTAATTAAATGACAAGTATTTAAATGTGCATAAAATAAAGGTGGAAGAGCTAATTTGTCAAGTTAGCCAACAAAACTAAATGAAATGAAAATGAGAGTATTTATAGGGGATTAGGGAGGAGGTTAGAGGAAGCTTCCTCCTCTCCTTCCTTTCTTCCTTAGTTGCATGCTTAGGTCCCTCCTCTTCTTTAATCTTTTTGTTAATTGCGCCATCAGTCCTTAAGCCTTCAAATCTTCTATAATCTTGGACTTTAACGACTTTTGGCTCGGGATTTCTTTGGATTCGTCTTTTAATTCTTCAATAAATAAGACTTGAGTTCCTCGGCTTTAAGTAAACTTCCGTCTTTTGACTTTTTCTTCGATAAATCTTCAGAATTGGTCTTGGACTTCCGTTCTTTTTGCACTCTTGACTTCTTGACTTCGTCTTTCATCTTTTTCTTCAATAAAAGTCCGTAAATGCCCGTGGATTCCCGTGTTTTCTCTACTTTTCACCTTTTCGTCCTAAATCACAACAAAAACACAAACCACGCATAATTCCGACATAAAAGACATAAAATACACGTTTTGGTCCGGTTATTATTGTAATTAAGTGGTAGAAAAGATGTGTATTTTCACACCTATCAGAGCACTACTCTAGATTCTTGTGACTATCACCATACTGTTAAGGTGAGTTCATGGCCCCACTTCTTATATATTGACAAAATTTTAAATCCTTTTTGGGGGAGAAAACATGCAACTGATTTATGGATATAAACTAAACTGTATCAACTTTGATTATATGTGCCTATTGTAGAATTCCTTATGACCCGTGAACTGAAACTGTTAAAATCGTTGGATTACCTGAATGTTATAAATAGATCTATTTGGGATTGACCATCCCCACCTGGGTGAGTCATGCTCATTGTGCCTTGGCCGGGACAACATGTGTTTACCATGTCAGCACTTACTATTGATGGGTACCTGTTTAGAAAGGGCGATGTGTTCTCATTTATTGAGGGCTCAACTATGTCAAGTGTCAGTTTCGGGCAATAGGCAGTATAATTACCTTTAAACAGCAATGCTTTGTGCCTTACTGTTTCAGTGACTATTTATATCCAGACTATACAACTAAACCTATGAATTCACCAACTTTTTGTTGACCATCCAAAGCATGTTTTTCTCAGGTGTTTGAAGCAGGTAGTTACTATGTGCATGGACTGTAGCTTTTGAATAGACAGCATCTTAGCAAGCATTTGGGGATTTTCATAAGGGATTCATGAACAATCTTTACTTTATGTCAGAACTATTTAAAATAATGATTTACACTCTTGATCATGTAATAAATGTTTGATAATCTTTTATCTGATGCTCTATGTACTATTTGCTATTGATCCACCCACGTGACACCCAAATAATATATCCGCTGCATTTTGACCAATTTGAGGGTGTCATAGAATGGTATCAGAGCAAAAGTTATAGAGAACCAGACTCAAAAAAATTTATAAATATAAAAATAAATTTTTTATATATAAACTGGACTATAACTACATTAAAAATCTTTGGGATTTTTCTTTTGGGACTAGAATAGTTAAGCATATAGGACGTAGAGCATACATTTACTATGTGATCTATGTGTACATTGATTTTAACATTGGTTAAATGATCTGATAAGTATTAACTAAACCCTAACATGATATGTCAAGGGAATACCCACTACAACTATTATAATAATATTATTTTGAAACTATTAGACATACACTTACGTCAGTTAAAAACGATGATTTTTCAGAGATACTATGACATCACCGACATCCGTGTTACTAGGATGGCTGTCCGCCTCGGATTCTGAGGACAGTCAGTCTGCTGGAGTAGTCCTAGCTGTTTCTTCACCGCCTACTGCTTTGACCCCTCCAGCTGAGGAGGTAGACCCAGTGACCCACACCCTGCCACCCTTACCACCCTCGTCATCACTCCAGGGTTATGCTCCTAGATCTCTACCCCCTCGTAAGAGGAGGTATGAGACGACCCCGACCTCCATCTATGAGGTCGGAGAGGGATATGGGACTAGACAGGTGGATCCTGTCCAGGCTCAGATAGCGGCTTTGACAACCCAACATGCTCAAGATATGGCCGATGTTCACGGTCTACTAGCAGCTAGTCAGGCTGAGCGCTCGATCTTGAGAGAGCGTCTAGATTCCCTGACCAGGACTACGTAGGCGGAAGCCCAGGTTGCCAGGGGGACATGGACCATAGTTTATGATGCCCTTCAGTGGCTCATGACGGAGTATGACCACGCCATCCACCGCATCTATACCTTGGAGGGCCGAAAGCAGCAGACTCATGCCTCCCTCACAGCCCAGGAGCAGTCCCTCTCCATGTTCTTTGACTTGGCGATTGTTCGTTACGATGGAGTCACTTCAGAGACAGCTCACCTCAGGGGAGCTTTGGAAATCCTCAGGGCTCAGTTAGTTCGGACTCTCCGCCACGTCAAGAGGACTAGACTTGCTATGATCGCTCTACAGGACGCTATGCCAGCACCAGCAGCTCCACCAGCACCCACTGTACCAGGCACCTCCACCGGATCCGTTGGACCAGCATAGATTAGATGTACTAGATCTCATGTACATCATGATAAGCTTTGGGTTGCATCCCAACTATCATGATATAGGATTTCATGTACTTTTATTTTCATGCAGCTTTTGTAGCTTATCAGTACTGTACTCTCATAGATAGGTGTCTGTATATATATCACTTTAGACTGTGCGTACCACCACCCCAGACAGACGTACTGTGCTTCTGTCTTGGATCGGTTGTACTTGATGTTATGTGTACTTTCTCTCAGGAAATGACATATGCTCACTCTCTTTTGTTATATCATGTGTTGTATCGTTGAAATGTGACAGGTTATTCAAATTGTTGTAATTATTGTATACATGTTTGCTCATGCGAATAATATATAATTGTACGGACATTGAAGCTAACGATTTCATTTTTGTGTATGACTACAGACAAATGGCAATCACTAGGCAAAACCCTGTCACTAATCCTGCCAATAACCCAACCAATAATCCCGCTAATAACCCCGCTGATAATCTTCCTAATGATGATGCCACCCATAATGTCACCACTGCCCAACTTAGGGAATTGATTGACCAAGGCATCGCCACCGCTATGGCAGCTAGCCGAAACATGGACGATAACGAGAATTCCAATAACCGTAGGAATAATAATACTACCAGGGGTTGTTCTTACCCTGACTTTCTCAAGTGCAAGCCATCCTACTATCGGGGCAACGAAGGCGTGGTGGAGTTGATGCAATGGTTTGAAAGACTAGAGACCATATTCCGCATCAGCGACTGCGCCGATGAGAACAAGGTTAAGTTCGCCACATGCACGCTGCTTGAAAGTGCGCTCACATGGTGGAATTCTGTAGTTGTTACTCTAGGACATGACGCGGCCTACACTATGAACTGGACAAATCTGAAGGAGAGAATGACGGAAAAGTACTACCCGAGGGGCGAAATAAAGAAACTGGAAGTTGAGCTATGGGATCTTAGGTGTAAGAATAATGACATCATGTTGTACAACCGAAGATTCCAAAAATTGACTCTCATGTGTACCAGGATGTTTCCCGATAAGTAGGAGAAGATTGAGAAGTACGTTGGAGGACTCCCCGACGCCATCCATGATAGCGTTCTCGCCTCGCGACCCACTACCGTCGAGAAAGCCATGGAATTTGCCGCCGAATTGATCAACAAGAGGACCCCACTATCTCCGAGAGAAACACTGAGAACAAGAGGAAGTTGGACGACAATTTCCGTGTTCATTACCACCCAACTCCAAAGAGGCAAAACGCCGGACAGATTTATAGTGCAATCGCCCCCACCAGTTCAAAGGTTTACGAAGGTACCAAACCTATGTGCATGACATGCCACTTTCATCATCAGGTGGGTAGTCCATGCAAGACTTGTTACAAATGTGGAGAGGTTGGCCACTTTGTTCGCGATTGCCAGGTAAATGTCGTTACTCAGGTCCAACCCAACCCTATTGCTAGGAGCAATAATCAAGGTGGATCCAATGCCCGTAGATTTGGGAATAGACAGTCAGGAAACCTTAGTGTTACAGGAGGAAGTAACAATGGCCCAAAGAAAGGAGTCGTATGCACATACTCTGGAGATCCTACTTGCGACCGTGGGTACCTGCCGTTTGGGAACATGAAAATGGAAAAATGTTGAGCATAACGCTCAGTGCACGGATATATAGCATATCATATAGACATAAAGGAATGAAAACATATAAAGCATGAATTGCAGCGGAAATGAATAAGTCCTGGGAAAACCTAGATGTCCTGTTTACTGGTTTTAAAGCTGAAAACATAACTTATGTTACTTATGAAAATCTATATTAGTTTGATATACCAAAAGCCAATATAGGTCATGAGGTCAACAACGTGCATGAATACTTGGAGGGGTGACCTCGTCATGCAAATTAGAGGGGATGCCTCTAATTAATTGGTAATGGGTAGGAGGGATCAACTCCTTGTGAAAGATGCAAGGCACACACCACATTCACCATGTAAATCCTGACTGAAACTGAACCTAGGATGCACCCATACGCCCCACATGATAATAAATATATAATAATGGTCAAATAACTGAAAGGGACGCCACAAGCTATCACTCCGTCGTGGTGAAGTCATACCACTAGTGCCTCTAGTGTTATGGTTATGGTACCTCCATAACTAGGTGAAACTGTCCATGCATGTATACGGCTAAGGTAACTAATAAAACATAAGCATTTAATCTGTAACTACTGAGAAAAACAGTTGGCTGCATACGGGAAATCCTAATAAAAAAAGAGGTTGTCGTTACTGAAGGACGGAAAATCCGTACCTTGTGTCCAGTAGAAGCTAACAGAAACGTTGAAGAACGTACTCCGCCTTGACGGATAATACTACATACAAATGGGAACGTGTATGAGTTGTCTGAATTACATGTGTTTTAATGGTTTTGTGTGTTATTAGCTTGTTATACTCATTCTGTCATGTTTTAGTGTTTTATTGTGTTATCTGTAGTTATACTGATGTTCTATAGTGTTTATGCATGTAATAGTGTATTATAATACTTGTATTATAATACTAAGTAACTCTCTAAAAATAGCAGGTTTCCATAAATAGTAAGTTTCTAAAAATAGAAAGTTTCCAAAAATAGTAAGTTTCCATAATTAGAAATAAGCTGGATTATAAATAATAAGTAAAGTTTATTTAGTATATAATACAAGTCATGAGTTAAAGGTAATAGCTTATTAAGTAAATAACTTGGTAAATTAATTAAACTATACGTTATAAGAATTTAATTAAAAATACATGTTTTAATTAAATTAAACTAAGTAAAATACTTTAGGTTATACATGAAATATTAATTTTAATATATAACCTAAGTCATGAATATAATTAAATTAAATAATCTAGAAATAACTTAACTAAATAGATTTTCTTATTTTAATATTTTCCTGAATCCCGAACCCGTGTTTTAAAAATTAACCCGAGTCCGGAACCCGTGGTCACATATAAGCCGAGCCAAAATAACCCTACCAGTGGCTAGATCGGCTAGCCGGTTGCCACTGGTGGCTCTCGGTTCCCACTGCCGAGCTACGGCAGCCACTGTCGAGCCCGGTTCACACCGGTTCCCACCGGTTGTGACCGGTTCCCACTGTTCTTGTTTTGTTCTGTTCCCACTGTAAATACAAAAGCCCCACCGAGACCCAATTGGTATCGGTTGGCACTCGATCCAAGCCCAAAACCATACCCTGACTCGCGGTCGGGGTTCCCTTGTGTCGTCCGAGCACAAACCAACCAAGCTGAGACCCCTTGTGGTCTCGGTGGTGGTGATGACAACAAGCCGAGAGCCCCTTGGCTCTCGGTGGTGTCTCGACCGAACCAAAAAACGAACCAAACACCCCCTTTTTCATGTTTTAATTAATCTCCATGTTTTATATCACTTGCTTTTATGATTAATTAAATAAGAACATGAATTCAATTAGAATTAAAAAGAAAAGAGAAGGTTTTTTATTTTACCGAACACATGGAAGAAAGGATTAAGATCACGATCACGTACACACAAAAATTAATAAGCAAAAATCGTCCGATTTGCCCTTGTTGATGATCTATGGCCGGCGGCTAGAAGGAAGAAGGAGGCAAGGGAGAACTTTTCTATAAACCAAAAATTATGATTAAGTTTTCCTTGTGTTTTGTTTAACATAGTTTAAGTTGGGTCATGGGCGAAGCCCATCTTTTCCTTTTCTTTTGTCTTAGTCGCGGCCTAAAGGGAGCCCACGGAAAAACCCGTAGCTCTTCCCAAGTTAAATTAATTATGTTTTCATTCATGTTTAATTATCGTGATTTTTATATGTCGTGTACTTAACACATTTATAATATATACGTAATTACATGTTATTAAATATCGTGACACGTGAATTATATTATAAATGGAAAGTTTTAATTTTACCGTATTTTTATATGTTCACTGTTCATGTGTACTTTTCATGGTATTTTAATGCGGGTTTTACAACTCTTCCCCTCTAAAAGAACAATTCGTGCTCGAATTGGAGAAAACATAAACTGAAAGAAACATACCCGAATCAGAACTGGAAATGAGGGTAAGAAGTCCGTATAGATCCTCCGTCTCCCAAGTGGCTTCCAGCTCAAGGTGATCCCTCCAGAGGATTTTGACGAAAGGGATCGTCTTCCTCCGCATGACTCGATCTTGTCGTTCAAGAACTCTCTCGGGTTTTTCTACATATTAAAGATCCTCTCGAATCTGATCAAGCGGATACTGGACAACATGAACTTGATGATAGTTGTATCCTCTGAATAAGGACACATGGAACACGTTGTGAACGTGTGATAACTGAGGCGGTAACGTTAAACGATATGACACTTCACCAACGCGTTCTATGATGTCGAACGGTCTGATGAAGCGAGGACTGAGCTTCCCTCTGATTCCAAAACGTTTAACTCCTCGTGCAGGTGATACCTTGAGGAAAACGTGATCACCTTCGTTGAAAGATACATCTCTACGACGTTTATCGGCATAGATATTCTGACGAGCACGAGCTTCCTGAAACTTCGCCTTGGCGACGAACTTCTCATTAGTCACCTCGATCATCTCTGGACCCTCAAGCAGTCGTTCGCCTACCTGATCCCACCAGATTGGGGCGCGACACTTCCTACCATACAACATCTTAAAAGGAGCACACTTGATGCTAGTGTGCCAACTGTTGTTGTATGCAAACTCTACTAGGAATATATAATCATCCCAACTTCCTGACCACTCTAGAGCACACGCTCGCAACATGTCCTCCAATGTCTGAATGGTACGTTCCGACTGACCGTCGGTCTAAGGATGAAAGGCAGTGCTGAGCTTGAGTCTGGTGCCCCAAGCTTTTTGCAGACTCTGCCAGAAACGTGATGTAAAACGGGGATCTCTATCAAAGATGATTTCTGATGGAGTACCATGTAGTCTCATGATCTCCTTCTGAAAAGTGTCTTCTAATTTCCTGACCGGATGCTCCTTGCGGATTGGCAGAAAATGAGCAGATATAGTCAACCTATCAACAATAACCCAGATGGTGTCGTTCTTCCTCTGAGTCACAGGAAGACCAGTAACAAAATCCATGGCGATTTTATCCCACTTCCATGCTGGAATATCTAATGGTTGTAGTAAACCACTAGCTCTCTGGTGTTCGATCTTAACCTGCTGGCAGATCATACATTTAGAAACGAAGGTGGCAACATCCTGCTTCATTCCACTCCACCAAAAATGTTGCTTGATGTCGTGGTACATCTTGGTAGAACCAAGATGTATGGTAAATGGAGAGCTGTGAGCTTCAGTCAGCACAGCTTCCCTGAGTGTAGAGTCATCAGGAACCATAAGATACCGTCATCGTCGACACGAAACTCCGTCTGCTGATCAAGGTTCTGAATGATAGCCCAAAAATCACCATCGTCCTTCTGAGCTTCCTTGATCCTAGAATGTAAGTCTGGTTCCACTATAAGATTAGCCCAGTAACCGTGCTGTCCTCGTACACAAAACTCAATATCAGTCATCTCTAGGTCACGTATGATCTCCTTTGCAATCCAGATGCCAGCAATCATACCCGACCTTCTGCTTAGAGCATCTGCCACCATATTCGCCTTACCAGGATGGTACTGAATGTTGGTGTCCTAGTCCTTTAATAGCGCTAACCATCTCCGTTGTCTCATGTTCAGTTTCTTCTGGGTGAAGATGTACTTAAGACTCTTGTGATCGATGAATATGTCACATGTTTCACCATACAAATAATGTCTCCGGATCTTCAACGCGAAAACAACTACTGCAAGCTCCAAATCGTGAATAGGATAGTTTTCTTCATAAGGTTTCAGCTGTCGTGATGCGTATGCAATAACTTTCCCATGTTGCATGAGAACGCAACCTAGACCCTTTCCTGAAGCATCACTATATATCTGAAATCCATCTGAGCCAGATGGGAGAGTAAGAATAGGTGCAGTCACTAACTTCTGCTTAAGATCTTCAAAGCTCGTCTCTCGTTCTTCTGTCCAGACGAATTTCTCTCTTTTTCTCATCAGGTAAGGCTAACCGTGAAAAGTTCTATACAAAGGTAAGGCTAACCGTGAAAAGTTCTCTACAAACCTGCGGTAGTAGCCAGCTAAACACTAAAAACTTCTGACCTCTGTAGCAGATGTAGGTCTCGGCCATTTGGTGACAACTTCAACCTTTGCAGGATCTATGGTGATCCCCTTTGCAGATACAATATGGCCCAGAAATGCCACCTTGCTTAACCAGAACTCACACTTGGAGAACTTGGCATACAGCTGCTTCTGACGAAGAATCTGCAAGAATGTACGAAGGTGTTCCTCATGTTCCTCCTTGGATTTGGAGAAAATCAGGATGTCATCTATGAACACGATAACGAACTTATCCAGAAACTCATGGAAGACACGCTTCATCAAATCCATGATGACAACTGGAGCATTAGTGAGACCGAATGGCATGACTACGAACTCGTAGTGCCCATAACGTGTACGGAAAGCAGTCTTAGAGATATCCTGCTCTTTGACCCGTAACTAATGGTAGCCGGACCTCAGATCGATCTTGGAGAAATACTTGGCACCCTGGAGTTGATCGAACAGGTCATCAATTCGCGGCAAAGTATAACGATTCCTGATCGTGATTTTCTTCAGTTCACGATAGTCTATACACAAACGCATACTGTTGTCTTTCTTCTTCACGAACAGTACTGGTGCACCCCATGGCGATGCACTGGGAGGGATGAAACCTCGCTCCAGAAGTTCCTGCAGCTGATCTTTTAATTCTTTAAGCTTTATAGGAGCCATCCGATAAGGAGCCTTGGAAATTGGCTCTGCACCTGGGATGAGCTCAATTCCAAACTCGACTTCACGAACAGGTGGTATACCGGAAGTTCATCAGGAAAGACATCAGGAAATTCCGACACAATAGGCTGATCTTGGATCGATGGAGACTCGACAGTAATGTCATGAATATTGGCTATGAAGCCCTGACAACCGTGTGATAATAAGGCACACGCCTCCATGGATGAAATAATTTGTACTGACCTCCCTGTCAGAAAACCACGGTGTATGTACTCTGGAGATTTAACATCACCGAAGATAACCCGATAAGTGTGGCAGTCAATCGTAGCATGGTGTTTGGATAACTAGTCCATGCCCAAAATCAAGTCAAAATCGCACATGTCCAAAGGAAGTGCCTCAACTATGCGGATCTTATCATCAAATTCTAGAGGAAGATCTCTGTACACCTGAGTGATTTGTATAGAGTCCCTAAGTGGCGTGGAAATGTTATCTAATGGCATAGGGGAAATCCTAACACGTACAACAAAAGTAGTGGATATGACTGAATGAGTCGCTCCAGTATCAAATAGAACACATGCTGCCAAACCATTCATAAAGAGATTTTCGGTGATGGTACTTGAAGTCGTGTTCGCTTGATCTCTAGTGGTAGTGAACACGCGACTAGAAATAGAAGGTGGCTTGGAGTCGGCATGTCCAGAGGTGCCCTCTATCTCACCCTTGCGACAGTCCTTCTGCTGATGGCCTTGTTGGCCACACTTGAAACAACCACCAGTACCTCGACGAGAAACACCAGAATGTCTGCGCGAACAAGTAGGACAAATAGGATGCGTGAATCCTCCAGCAGGTGTCCTAGCTGGCTGAGAGCCTGTTTCAGGATTACATGCATGAGACATGATCGTGGAACATAAACATGACTACATAGAAGGTTGAAAATTACCAGATGAGGTAGAACGGTTAGGCTGTGAACCTCTACGGTCCTGATCCCTACCGTTGTTGTTGTTCCTGAACTTGAATCGTTGGAGTGTCAGAATACCATAACATAAGATAGTTTATCATGAAAGAAGGTTAATGTAGGGACCTGCTGTTGTTCGAGTTATTAGAATTGTTACGGTAATTATCATTATCGCCATGCCACTCTGAACTAGAACGGTCGTTGGTCTGACCGTTTCCCTTATATGCTTGCTGTTGAATGGCCGCAGGCTTACGGTCATCAGTCTTCTGCCTGAAATATAAAGTTGACCAGAGGATGATATGAAAATGAAAATACTGATGGAAATGAGTGGTTTACAATTGGTGATTGAAGATACCTCTTCACTGCTCTGTCATCACCAAACTCCTCTCGTTCCTGAAGCATCTCAAGCTTACGGGCTGCATCGGCCACCTGTGCTACTATAGTGAACGTAACACAAACCAAACTGTTGGCGACCGAAGTGCGAAGAGCCTAACGAAATTTCTCAGCTTGATCCTCAGCAGTACCAGCTACTTGTAAAATCCGCATGCTTTTACCATGAATAGTACCCTTAAGATCGTACGTACTAGATTAAAACTTTCATTTTATAGTATGATTACGTTCACGTGTTAGAATTTTACGTATTACGTACGTGTTAGAACACGATAAGTATTTATTACGTACGAACGCACAATAATTATTTAAACAATAATTAATCACGAACATGCGATCATGAAATCATGAACGTAATTTAATCACGAGCTAATATTAATTACGTATATATCTTTATTACGAACACGAATAAATATATTAAGTCACGATCGATAATTAATTAAAACACGTAAAACACGAACACGGGAACACACTTATTAATTAGACACGGAAAATGATCGGGTTACCCCATGTGGGTCCCATATGCCACGAAATTAGGAAGGAAGAATGGGCCAAGCCCATTTTAAATTTTACTAAAACATGGAATTAGGAAAGATTTTGGTCATTTTCATATTACAGGAAAAATAACAAAAACCCTAAAAGTTTTGTTCCTTCTTCCTTTTGTTCTTTTTTTGGACGCCACACATAAACACACCAAGGAGGGTGTATATTTGATTTTGATCTTGGTTTTGGTGCAAGTGTTCGTGTTTGTTCATCCTCGTTTAGATCCACGCATTCGGTATATTCTTTTTAACCTTTTTCTTTTTGATTTGATCTAATAATTAATTAAGAACAAGATGTTTTAAAAACCTAATTAAAAACATAGATCTAACATGAAAATGGTTATTGGGTAAATCAAAAAGGGATGTTTTTAGGGGTGTTTGTTTGGCCGACGCCTAAACCGAACCCCAAGGGGGTCTCGGTTTGGCTACTCGACCACCACCGAGACCATATGGTCCCGGTTGGGTGGTGTGGGTCCCACGGCAGCAGCAAGACAAGGGGAACCCCGAAGTGGTTCGGGGTATGATGTCGATTTCATGTCCGGTTCATGGTTTCTAGTCAAGATCCGGTTCACGGTTTATGTTAAGATTTTTTATATAATCATATGTTAAAATTAAATTAATAAGTATGACATGATTAATTAAATAACATGACTTAGGTTATAATTTAATTATTAGATCATGAAATTATTAACCTAAGTATTTTATATTTTTAGACTTATAATTAATTAATTATTTAAAACCATGGTTATAATTAATTAATTAACATGACTTAGGTTATATTATTAATAAATATTAATACTTGTTTTAACCTAAGTATTTAACTTTATTTAATTAAAAACATGATATATATTCTTAAATACTTTTAACCTATAGTTTATTTAAATTACATGAAATAATTAATAAACTGTACATTATATCATTATGACTTAGAAAATAATCAGAAAAACACTTAGGCTTATATACTTAGCTTATTTAACCAGCTTATATCTAATTATGGAAACTTTCTATTTTTAGAAACTTATTTAATTCAGGAAGCTAATCTATTTATGGAAACTCTCTATTTTTAGAAACTTATTTAATTTAGGCAGCTAATCTATTTATGGAAACTTATTTAATTAAGGCAACTGATCTATTTATGGAAACTTTCTATTTTTAGAAACTTATCTATTTTAAGCAGTAATTCTATTTTTGGAAACTTTCTATTTTTGGAAACTTTCTTTTTTTTGGAAACTTTCTATTTTTGGAAACTTTCTATTTTTGGTAACTTTCTATTTTTGGAAACTTTCTATTTTTGGAAACTTTCTATTTTAGGAAACCTGCTATTTTTGGAAAGTTAATTATTATTACACAGTAAGTATAATAATACATGAATTACCAGAAATACTTAATCAGAATAGACAGAATATAAGATAAACACAGTTTAAGGCTTTAAACAGTGAAACATGATATGAACATATAAAATAAGCTAAGACATGATATAAAACCAGTTACTTATTTAGTAGTCAGATACTTATTCACGTATGTATTCATGTAGCATTAGTGATACGGAAGTAGGATTCCTCTCAGTTCGTCTTCTTCGTTCACTGGACATAAGTTACGGATTTCCGTCCTTTCAGTATGGACATTCTTTCCTTATTAGGATTCCCCGTATGCAGCCAACTGTTTTCCCAGTATTTGTTTTATATGTTTTTGAATTGCTTATGTTTAATTAGAATACCTAAAGCCATATACATGCATGACCAGTTTCACCTAGTTATGGAGGTACCATAACCATAACATTAGAGGCACTGATGTTATGACTTCACCACGGCGGAGTGATTGCTCGTGGCGTCCCTTCAGCTTTTGGCCATATTATTATATTTATCATGTGGGGCGTATGGGTGCATCCTAGTTACATGTTTCAGTTAGGATTTCATGGTGAATGTGGTGTGTACCTTGCATCCTTCACAAGGAGCTGATCCCTCCTACCCAAAACCAGTATATTAAATTAGAGGCAGCCCCTCTAATTTGCATGACGAGGTCACTCCTCCAAGTATTCATGCACGGTAGATTTTCATGACCTATATTGGCTAATGGTAAAATATGTTAAACAATTTTCATAAGATAAACATAAGGCTTCTCAAACTATAAAACCAGTTTTATGAACATGTTCCAGGTTTTCCAGGACTAATACATTTCCGCTGCTTTTAAGTCCTTATTATGTTTAGTCAATTATATTATGTCTATATCCGTGCACTGAGCGTTTTGCTCAGCCGTTACTTTCCTTTCCATGTCCCAAAACGGCAGGTACCCTAGGAAAGACTCGAGCATTTGGTGGACGTGCATAGGATGGAAGCTGCCAGAGACTTCTTTTCCTTTTTGCCTTCATATACTTATGCTTGTTTAGTCTTTCATTCATTTCTTTTGCTTTATTATGTTTTGGGCTTATGTTTGGGAACCGATGTTGATTCCGATTATCCTTTTGGTCATGTAATGTTTTAGACATTTATCCTTGTATGCTTTGATGACACGCCATAATTACGCGTAACATTCCATTATCAAAATGGGGTGTTACAGTTATGGTATCAGAGCCAAGGCTTCGACCTGTAGGCTCTAAAACTTGACCTGTGACTAGTAGGTAGTCACCAGGAGCTTCCTAAGCCAACGTTTGTTATTCCACGTATTGATGTTTTCAGCGCATTGTTGTTTTAACCATGATGTTTTCACCACCTTGAGGTTTTAACCTTGATGTTTTCATCGATATTGTTTTACTAATATGGATGGACAACCGTCATTCATATTGAGTTATGTGTCATTGTTTCATGCATAACGTTCCTCGTGAACTGTGGCTTTGTGGACTGAACCCCAGTAGTTCATAATTAGTCACATAAATTTTTTCTAATAAGTTTTGATAGATGAGTTTCATTCATTTATGTTTCATGTATCATTGTTGCAAGGATTATGACTAAGTAATGGTTGGTACAGGACTGGCCCTATTTAGTCGCATGTGCTTTTATCGAAACTTTTAACTTTGGGACCGACCCATAGGCGTCCCCTCACCATGTCTTTTGTTTTGGGACCGACCCATAGGCGTCCCCTCGCACATATAAAGGTTTTTATAAACTACATTACGCATTCATGCATTGTTTTTCATGCATAAAATTTTTTCTCATGATTTATTGGCATAAATTTTTTTTATGTCCCCTCATAAGTTACTATGTTCTTATGTCAAGTATGTTTTCATACTGTCATGGTTAAACTCAGTTTCATGCTGATTATGTTATACACTCCTCCATGTTAAATCGTTTCGTGTTTCTTCATGATAATTCCGTCTTCATGTGGATTACGTCTTACGCCTCATTTATTATTATGCCTTCATGCAAGACATAGTTGGATTTCATTGAATTCTGCTTTCATGATAGTCATGGTTGGTTTTCATTGATCATGCTGTCAAGAAAATCATCGTTGAATTTGATGTAACCACACTTTAACGTTTCTCGATACAACTAGAATGATGTCTATGCTAATACTGCCAGGTTATCATGATGGTTTTTCCTAACCGTCTAACCGATACACCTTCCTTAAATCATGACAAATGATCGACCCCATACCGATCATTTCATGTGCATTTCGTGTGTACTCCATGTACCGTATTACATGTGTATTTCACATACCTTAATCCATGTGTATTTCGCTTGCAATACTTCACGAGTATTCGCTAGTTGATTCTAAATCATCTCAGGCGTATGTTCAACTTGCTGATATTCTACAAGATTGCTGATGCCGCTCATAACTTGGAGATGTTACTAAAGGTTAATGCTGCTGATGTTTGAAGACGCTATGAGATGTTGATGATGTTCACAACCTGAAGATCCTACAAGACGAAGATAAAGGCGTCAGAGCAAAGCAATTGGACGAGAAGATGCTTCACCATCAGACGATTTTCCATCAATCTTTGTCCCTAATTCTTAGTTACATGTCACACGTCATTCGACTGTCATTTCAGCCATATGAGTGCAAACCGGTACCAGCCGGCCACTCAGCTGAATAGTTACATGAATCACGGTCATGAGAATGACCGTCATGAAACTGACAGACAGGACGATAGTAACCACTACTATGACAGAACTATCCTAGAAATCGCAACCAAGGCTCCGGCCGCGGACGTGATCATACATATAAAGGATCAGTAGTCCAACCGATCCGCCAAGTCTGGCATAATAACATAATATTGTAGTTCTATTGTTTTACGTCTCGAGACACATGTCAAGACGTCAGTCAAGACACATGTCTCACGTATACTTCCTGAAGACACATGTCAAGACACCAATCAAGACATATGTCATGCTTATAGTTCCAAGACACGAGTCAAGACACATGACTCACGTCCAACTATGGAACATGTCTAAGAAATTCAGGGTACCCTCCAAGGGTATATCCTTTTTTTGTGCCATGTATTAATCAGGCCACAAGAATTCCAATACCATTACTGGCGCATCAGTGAGAACTGTCACGTTACCGATGTCACTTTCATTTCTTTCACCATATTTCATATATTCATGACCATGAAGGACGCCTTTAGTATTCCCATGCATACGAAGGTTTTGCTTTAGCTTAATGATGAGATCCAAGCTGCAAACGCATTTCCTCGGACAGACACGAGTTGAATTTTATCCTAATTATGGACTATGAACAGCACACCATGCTACGATTCATAACTATATGCAGTAATGTTCAGGCTCCTGAATACATTCAGCTTGATTCTCCATCAGGAAATCTGTACAAATTATCTATGCTTTCCAAGCATGTGATTTGTTAGCCATGATTGCTAAAATTTTCTAGTGGTCAGTAAGACACGACTACTAAAGTCCTTTTACGCATAACCAACAGATTATTCCAATATTGTTCCTTACACTCCAGAAGAACCTTCAAGGAGAGGGACGGTAACATAAGATTATGTGTCGACTACCGTCGAACTTAAACAAATCACCATTCATGACCGTTATTCTCCTCCACGTATGGACAACATGTCCAATCGACCTTATAGTGTTAATCACTTTTCCAAGATTGAACTCATGATCATGCTGCCAACAGTGACGAGGGAAAGAGCAGGACATGTCCATGACTGCTATTCGTACACGACTCGGTCATACTAGATTTATGATTTTGAATTAGTCTCATCAATGCTCCAACGACATTATAAGAATGAGTTTCCATGAACTCATAGCAAATTCATCAGTGTTTTCATTGAGGATAACCTGATTTCCTTTAAGCCTGGAAGAAGAACAGAAAGACCATATCTACACTATGTTGCAAATTCTATGACAAGAGAAATTCCACCCTGAAAATTTCCTATATCAGTTATGGTTGATCACAGTGACATGCTGGATCACATGGATTTGCATGGTTAATCTTACCATGACTCAGCTTATGCGTAAAGGAGATAACCCTACATTATATTAGGTGTCATAGAAGATCCTACGCTAAGAGAAGTTTAGATTCATGGACTCAGAGTTTCACAAACTCCTATGTATCAAGTTCGATGAAGCAAGATACAGTTACGCTCATATCTTCATACCTGTCATACTAACAGGTTAAGATAGGACACCAACAGACTGGGATGTTTTCATCATCTGAAATTGTGAATCGAAAAGGGACAAGATCTCCATGGGGTTTGGTTACCAGATTAACGCAAACTCATAAGAAGCATGATGCTATCTAGGTTATTGCAAACAGTTTGATCAAGTCTGCAGAATCCTTACACCCGCAAGGATTGCGGAACCAACAGATTTATCGGACATGTTCCAGCCAAGGCTCATCCGACCACTTGGTAATCCCTCAGCTATCGGGTCAGACAAAGATTCGCAATTGTACTCCTAAATTACTTCACGTCTTCATTCTGATTCCACGACTTGCTTTCGTGCTCGCGTTCATGACACTATTCACGTTCATGATCGTATCTGGGCTTACGATTTTACGTTCATTTCGTTCTGGGAAGTTTTGCAAGAACTTGAGAGACCAGACCCAAGTTTAGTATAACTCTCCATCATCAGATAGACGTTTCACGTCATATTCCACGTCTCACCTTGTAGCGTTTGGCGTTACCGCCATTATATTCTATGTTCACGATATGTTTCACATGTTATGTTCATTCCACGTTCCTCATATCATGATCAAGATATGTTACACGTATCATGGATCACGATATGTTTACTCATACTACACTCGCCATATCTCCACGTAGCACGTTCAAAATTTTCCACGTATCACGTTCAAAATTTTTCACGTACTACATTTCTTTATGTCTCGCGCATCGTTTCTAATTATCAGTTAAGTCAGATTGTCTTGCATCGTAACGTTTCAGTTACCCTAGCACGTTAACTCTTATTTTCCTCGATCGAATTTAGGGGATCTACCTTCCGTTGATAACCAAGAATTTCTTCGTATTCCAAGTCAAGGTCAGGAGGACCAAGATTTATCATTAGTGTCAAGATCTTCTGAAGGAACCGTTCCAAGAGGGAGGCCACTTGGAAACGGACAAGTTCATCCGGACTTTTATCCGTTTTCTCTCATCAATTAGATATGTCCTTTCAGTCACGTCACGTTCCATGTCCTTTCAAGACATGTCACGTTCCACGTTCCTTCTACCATGTCACCTGTACGTTCATTAATCTTACATACCCTCTCAGTTTGAATCAGGTATGTTTCTCTTTCAGTTACGTTATCTATAATTCGGGGACGAATTATTCTTTTTAGGGGGGAAGAGTTGTAAAACCCGCATGCTTTTACCATGAATAGTACCCTTAAGATCGTACGTACTAGATTAAAACTTTCCTTTTATAGTATGATTACGTTCACGTGTTAGAATTTTACGTATTACGTACGTGTTAGAACACGATAAGTATTTATTACGTACGAACACACAATAATTATTTAAACAATAATTAATCACGAACATGCGATCATAAAATCATGAACGTAATTTAATCACGAGCTAATATTAATTACGTATATATATTTATTACGAACACGAATAAATATATTAAGTCACGATCGATAATTAATTAAAACACGTAAAACACGAACACGAGAACACACTTATTAATTAGACACGGAAAATGATCGGGTTACCCCATGTGGGCCCCATATGCCACGAAATTAGGAAGGAAGAATGGGCCAAGCCCATTTTAAATTTTACTAAAACATGGAATTAGGAAAGATTTTGGTCATTTTCACATTACAGGAAAAATAACAAAAACCCTAAAAGTTTTCTTCCTTCTTCCTTTTGTTCTTTTTTTGGCCGCCACACATAAACACACCAAGGAGGGTGTTTATTTGATTTTGATCTTAGTTTTGGTACAAGTGTTCGTGTTTGTTCATCCTCGTTTAGATCCATGCATTCGGTATATTCTTTTTACCCTTTTTCTTTTTGATTTGATCTAATAATTAATTAAGAACAAGATGTTTTAAAAACCTAATTAAAAACATAGATCTAACATGGAAATGGTTATTGGGTAAATAAAAAAGGGATGTTTTTAGGGGTGTTTGTTTGGCCGGCGCCTAAACCGAACCCCAAGGGGGTCTCGGTTTAGCTACTCGACCACCACCGAGACCATATGGTCCCGGTTGGGTGGTGTGGGTCCCACGGCAGCAGAAAGACAAGGGGAACCCCGAAGTGGTTCGGGGTATGGTATCGATATCATGTCCGGTTCATGGTTTCTAGTCAAGATCAGGTTCACGGTTTATGTTAAGATTTTTTTTTATATAATCATATGTTAAAATTAAATTAATAAGTATGACATGATTAATTTAATAACATGACTTAGGTTATAATTTAATTATTAGATAATGAAATTATTAACCTACGTATTTTATATTTTTAGACTTATAATTAATTAATTATTTAAAACCATGGTTATAATTAATTATTTAACATGACTTAGGTTATATTATTAATAAATAATAATACTTGTTTTAACCTAAGTATTTAACTTTATTTAATTAAAAACATGATATATTTTAATTAAATACTTTTAACCTATAGTTTATTTAAATTACATGAAATAATTAATAAACTGTACATTATATCATTATGACTTAGAAAATAATCAGAAAAACACTTAGGCTTATATACTTAGCTTATTTAACCAACTTATATCTAATTATGGAAACTTTCTATTTTTAGAAACTTATTTAATTCAGGCAGCTAATCTATTTATGGAAACTTTCTACTTTTAGAAACTTATTTAATTCAGGCAGCTAATCTATTTATGTAAACTTATTTAATTAAGGCAGCTGATCTATTTATGGAAACTTTCTATTTTTAGAAACTTATCTATTTTAAGCAGTAATTCTATTTTTGGAAACTTTCTATTTTTGGAAACTTCTATTTTTGAAAACTTTCTATTTTTGGAAACTTTCTATTTTTGAAAACTCTCTATTTTAGGAAACCTGCTATTTTTGGAAAGTTACTTATTATTACACAGTAAGTATAATAATACATGAAATACCAGAAATACTTAATCAGAATAGACAGAATATAAGATAAACACAGTTTAAGGCTTTAAACAGTGAAACATGATATGAACATATAAAATAAGCTAAGACATGATATAAAACCAGTTACGTATTTAGTAGTCAGATACTTATTCACGTATGTATTCATGTAGCATTAGTGATACGGAAGTAGGATTCCTCTCAGTTCGTCTTCTTCGTTCACTGGACATAAGGTACGGATTCCCGTCCTTTCAGTATGGACATTCTTTCCTTATTAGGATTCACCGTATGCAGCCAACTGTTTTCCCAGTATTTGTTTTATATGTTTTTGAATTGCTTATGTTTAATTAGAATACCTAAAGCCATATACATGCATGACCAGTTTCACCTAGTTATGGAGGTACCATAACCATAACATTAGAGGCACTGATGTTATGACTTCACCACGGCGGAGTGATTACTCGTGGCGTCCCTTCAGCTTTTGGCCATATTATTATATTTATCATGTGGGGCGTATGGGTGCATCCTAGTTACATGTTTCAGTCAGGATTTCATGGTGAATGTGGTGTGTGCCTTGCATCCTTCACAAGGAGCTGATCCCTCCTACCCAAAACCAGTATATTAAATTAGAGGCAGCCCCTCTAATTTGCATGATGAGGTCACCCCTCCAAGTATTCATGCACGGTGGATTTTCATGACCTATATTGGCTAATGGTAAAATATGTTAAACAGTTTTCATAAGATAAACATAAGGCTTCTCAAACTATAAAACCAGTTTTATGAACATGTTCCAGGTTTTCCAGGACTAATACATTTCCGCTGCTTTTAAGTCCTTATTATGTTTAGTCAATTATATTATGTCTATATCCGTGCACTGAGCGTTTTGCTCAACCGTTACTTTCCTTTCCATGTCCCAAAACGACAGGTACCCTAGGAAAGACTCAAGCATTTGGAGGACGTGCATAGGATAGAAGCTGCCAGAGACTTCTTTTCCTTTTTGCCTTCATATACTTATGCTTGTTTAGTCTTTCATTCATTTCTTTTGCTTTATTATGTTTTGGGCTTATGTTTGGGAACCGATGTTGATTTTGGTTATCCCTTTGGTCATGTAATGTTTTAGACATTTATCCTTGTATGCTTTGATGACACGCCATAATTACGCGTGACATTCCATTATCAAAATGGGGTGTTACACTACTGCTCCCAAGAAACTAGCCAAACGGAGAAACCTCTGCATGAATTCGTTGCTATTCTCCCCAGTAACCTGTCAGATATTATGATAATCCCGCTTAAGTTTCTCCTGTTCAGCATGTGGAAAGTACTGGTTTAGGAAGAGCTCCTTAAACTGGTCCCATGTCAGCAGTGCAACCCAATTATCACTACCATTGGACTGCTTGACAGACTTCCACCACTGCAGCACATCACCTTCAAACTTATAGCAAGCATGTCTTGCCTTGAAAACACCGTCACAACCCATCGCATCAAATATCTTCTTGATGTGAGAAATCCAAGCCTCAACCTCATTGGGGCTGTCAGTCTGCTCAAACGAACGAGGTCGCTGTTTGTTGAATCGCTCCAACCAAGTCATAAGAGTAACAGGTGGTGGTGGTGGAGGATTGTTGTTGTTGTAGTGTTTTTCAGGATAAGGGCCAAATTGAACGCCCTGAGCTTGAATTTCAGCATGAACTTCGTCCCTGATTTCATTGCGAAGTTGGGGAAGGATGGCTTGCAAAGCTGCATTTACAGCTGCAACCAATTCCTAAACATTGCGTGTGTTCACCATCTGACAGTTTAAAAACAAAATGCAACATAAATGATAAGTCTGAAATGAGATGCATATAAAATGCATGAACAATGTATAAATCAATGCAACAGTTTATAATGCATGAAACGGTTTAGAATGCATGATGCAGTTTATAAAAACTTTTATATGCGCGAGGATAAACGCCTATGGTCAGTTCATCCAAAACAAAAGACATAGCGAGGGGACGCCTATGGGTCGGTCCCAAAGTTAAAAGTTTCGATAAAAGCACATGCGACTAAATAGGGCCAGTCCTGTACCAATCATTACTTAGTCATAAACCTGCGACAATGATATGAATGCATGAAATAAAAATGAAAATAAATGAATGCATGAAAACCAACTGTCAGTTTTAAGAAGACGTTGGTGACTACCCATAAGTCACAAGTCATGTTTTACAGAGCTACAGGTCAAAACCTTGGCCTCTGATACCATAATTGTAACACCCCATTTGTTAAGATGGAATGCTACAGTAAAATATGGCGTGTCATCAAAGCATGCAAGGTAAATGTCTAAACATTCATGACCATAAATAGAAATACCAGAATCCAACATCTGTAGTCTAAGTAACTCACACACAAGCAATATTAAATACTGTAAATAAAATTACTAAACAATGTCCAAATGAAGTAAGGTATGAGAAAGTAGGAATAAATGCATAAGGTAAAAGAGGCTGGATAGCTTCCATCCGAATGCACCTACTCTGGAGATCCTACTTGCGACCTTGGGTACCTGCCGTTTGGGAACATGGAAATGTAAAACGGCTGAGCATAACTCTCAGTGCACGGATATATAGCATAACATATAGACATAAAGGAATGAAAGCATGTAAAGCATGAATTGCAGCAGAAATGAATAAGTCCTGGGAAAACCTAGATGTATGTCCTGTTTACTAGTTTTAGTTCTGAAAACATAGCTTATGTTACTTATGAAAATTTGTATTAGTTTGATATACCAAAAGCCAATATAGGTCATGAGGTCAACAACGTGCATGAATACTTGGAGGGGTGACCTCGTCATGCAAATTAGAGGGGATGTCTCTAATTAATTGGTAATGGGTAGGAGGGATCATCTCCTTGTGAAGGATGCAAGGCACACACCATATTCACCATGTAAATCCTGATTGAAACTAGGATGCACCCATACCCCCCCACATGATAATAAATATATAATAATGGCCAAATAACTGAAAGGGACGCCACGAGCTATCACTCCGCCGTGGTGAAGTCATAACACTAGTGCCTCTAGTGTTATGGTTATGGTACCTCCATAACTAGGTGAAACTGGTCATGCATGTATATGGCTAAGGTTTAGGTAACTAATAAAACATAAGCATTTAATCTGTAACTACTGGGGAAAACAGTTGGCTGCATACGTGAAATCCTAATAAAGGAAGAGGTTGTCCTTACTGAAGGACTGGAAATCCGTACCTTGTGTCCAGTAGAAGCTAACGGAAACGCTGAAGAACCTACTCCGCCTTGACGGATAATACTACATAAGAATGGGAACGTGTATGAGTTATCTGAATTACACGTGTTTTACTGGTTCTGTGTGTTATTAGCTTGTTATACTCACTCTGTCATGTTTTAGTGTTTTACTGTGTTATCTGTAGTTATACTGATGTTCTTTAGTGTTTATGCATGTAATAGTGTATTATAATACTTGTATTGTAATACTAAGTAACTCTCTAAAAATAGCAGGTCTCCATAAATAGTAAGTTTCTAAAAATTGAGAGTTTCCAAAAATAGTAAGTTTCCATAATTAGAAATAAGCTGGATTATAAATAATAAGTAAAGTTTATTTAGTATAACACAAGTCATGGTTTAAAGGTAATAGCTTATTAATTAAATAACCTGGTTAATTAATTAAACTATACGTTATAAGAATTTAATTAAAAATACATGTTTTTAATTAAAGTAAACTATGTAAAATACTTTAGGTTATACATGAAATATTAATTTTAATATTTAACATAAGCCATGAATTTAATTAAATTAAATAATCTAGAAATAATTTAACTAAATAGATTTTCTGATTTTAATATTTTCCCTAATCCCGAACCCGTGTTTTAAAAATTAACCCGAGCCCGAAACCCGTGGTCACATATAAGCCGAGCCAAAACAGCCCCACTAGTGGCTAGACATGCTAGCCGGGTTGCCACTAGTGGCTCTCGGTTCCCACTGCCGAGCCACGGCAGCCACTGCCAAACCCGGTTCACACCGGTTCCCACCGGTTGTGACCGGTTCCCACCGGTTGTGACCGGTTCCCACTGTTCTTGTTTTGTTCAGTTCCCACCGTTAATACAAAAGCCCCACCGAGACCCTAATGGTCTCGGTTGGCACTCGATCCAAGCCCAAAACCATACCCCGACTCGCGGTTGGGGTTCCCTTGTGTCGTCCGAGCCGAAACCAACCAAGCCGAGACCCCTTGTGGTCTCGGTGGTGGTGATGACAGTAAGCCGAGAGCCCCTTGGCTCTCGGTGGTGTCTCGGCCGAACCAAAACACGAACCAAACACCCCCTTTTTCATGTTTTAATTAATCCCCATGTTTTATATCACTTGTTTTTATGATTAATTAAAAAAGAACATGAATTGAATTAGAATTAAAAAGAAAAGAGAAGGTTTTTTATTTTACTGAACACGTGGATGAAAGGATTAAGATCACGATCACGTACACACAAAAATTAATAAGCAAAAATCGTCCGGTTTGCCCTTGTTGATGATCTATGGCCGACGGCTAGAAGGAAGAGGGAGGCAAGGGATAACTTTTCTGTAAACCTAAAATTATGATTAAGTTTTCCATGTGTTTTGTATGACATGGTTTAAGTTGGGTCATGGGCCAAGCCCATCTTTTCCTTTTCTTTTGTCTTAGCCGCGGCCTAAAGGGAGCGCACGGGGAAACACGAGTGCTTTTCCCGAGTTAAATTATTTACGTGTTCGTTCATGTTTAATTATCGTGATTTTTATATGTCGTGTACTTAACACATTTATAATATATACGTAATTACATGTTATTAAATATCATGACACGTGAATTATATTATAAATGGAAAGTTTTAATTTTACCGTATTTTTGTATGTTTACTGTTCATGTGTAATGTTCATGGTATTTTAATGCGGGTTTTACAGTAATAGTATAAGGTTTGTAAATTCTGTCAATTCAAGACCACACTTTGGTAACAATAGACCAAAACCTTTTGCGACACAATCACATGCTAGGGTACCCCCTCAGGAAAATAGCTTTAAATAATTACATTCTTATCCAAAGAATAAAGTTGTTTAGCCTGGGCACAATAAGTATGAATCGAAGCATATAACCAAAATGAAACAAGCTCCTAAAAAGTTTCAGAATAGAGTTGTTTCCCCAAACATGGTGTGGAAACCAAAGAAGACACCGTTAGAAGATAACACTAGCAATTTTATTGTGGAGACTCACTCTAAAGCGTGCGCTGATAATAATGGTAAAGAGGAAAATGAATATGTCACCAGAATGTTTTAGAAAGTTGAAGTTATGAAGAAAATAGTTTATGATGAGACAAAGGATTTCATAACTTGGGATTGGACAAAAGGTACTTTAATTTATGAGTTCTATGATTTATAAGGGGAAAAGTATTACACTACATAAAAATTTGTTGGCTCAACTTGTAACACCCCATTTGGATAAGTGGATCGTTACGTGTATTTATGGCGTGCCATCAAAGCATAAGGTAAATGTCCTAAAACATTAACTGACAATAAAGGAAATACCGGAATCAAACATCGGTAATCCAAACATAAGCTCAAAACATGAAAAGTAAAATACTGAAGGAAAGGACTAACCAATGTCCAAATAAGCAGAATAATGTAAGAAGTGTATAAGGTAAGAAGTCCGGATAGCTTCCATTCAATGCACATGCTCTTAGAATCCTAAGAGAGTCCTGGTGTACCTGCCGTTAGAACATGAAAGAACTACGGCTGAACATAACGCTCAGTGAACGGATATAAAGCATGATAAGGAGTTACTGAAATGAAGCAGATGATAAAATACTGGAGCTGTAAGACTGATAAGTAAAGTTGCAGCAAAAATCTGTGTATAATCTGTAAAGTCTGATTTATAAATAATAAAGCTGAACTGTTATCTGTTAAATCGAAAACGTGCATTTACTGTATTTTAATTGCTAGAGCTTATATAGGACATGTGCTGTAACAACGGTACATGAATAACTAGAGGGGTGACCTCGTCATGCTATAGAGGGGTGACCTCTAAATACTGTAGATGGGTGACCTCTAAATACTGTGCTGGGTGGAGGGATCAGCTCCAATGTGAAGGATGTAGAGCACACACCACATTCACCTGATAAATTGTAAACTGATAAGCCTAGGATGCATCCATACGCCCCACTAATAATACTGATAAAATGGCCAAACTGAGCTGAGTGGGATGATGCAGGATATCACTCTCCTGCATGTGAGTCACGACACCGGTGCCTCTAGTGCCATGGTTACGGTACCTCCGAAACTAGTACATAAACTGGTCATGCTTGTATATAATGCTCAGACAATTTATTTGGTTATTAACATGATTACTGATAAGCTTAAACATATACTGGGGAAAACATTTGGCTGAAGACGGGGAATCCTAATCATGCATAGAAAGGAAGTCTTTACTGAAAGGACAGGAAATCTGTACGATCAGTCGAAACGAAAGAGACAAATAATGGTATAGAAATAAGAATATCCGTACCTTAGAGATCACGATGCGTTATTTGACGTCTAAGCTTATTATATTTCCGTTATTCATCTACGTACGTAAAACATATTACTGTCATTAGCTATTTTGGAAATAAATTTCATCTAAATTTTAGTATATTATTTACTTAGCTTCTTGTCGTAAATTCCTTATTAAATGAAATTTTATTACAATGTGAGCAGCTTGTGTCATTATCAAAACAATATAGTAGATAGTATATATAATTAGTGAAATGACACTAGTGTAAAATAGTTTAGAAATGTATCACTTATTCACCAAAAATCAATACGTATCCATATGCTACGTTTAGCGAACGATTAGCATTCCAAAAAAAAACTTATTTACACGATCACAATATTTTTCGTAAAAGGTTTATGCAAAATCTATATTGGGATACATGATTGGTAAAGGCTAATAATTCATATTATAAAAACCTTTAAATAATATAGATGTAAATTTTAGTGTAACTTCAAAAGTAAAATGCAACCGAACCGAATCGATATAAATCATCAACTTCGAATCGATATTGACATAGTTATGATAAGATCAAGTTCCTTAAAAAAACATCCATGGCGTTTAGACTCGGTTTCTTATTAGCTAGCCTATATTAAGACTCAACATATATAGATTTTCATATGTATTATACACATTACGTACCAAAAGGATTATATGTTATAGTAAAAAAACAATATAAGTGTTACCTCAAAGACAAACGTGAATAGATCGTTACCGACACATGAACACAAACGCTATGGATAAATAAGTCATGATCGAGTCCACAACCATAGTTACACAAACAACTAGGCGTAATTACCAAAGGCGAACCATAATGTTTTAGTGAATCGGAACAAAACTGCAATACACGCACCAGTCACGGACATCTCACCATTAGAACAAACTGGATGAACTACCAGATACATACAAATAATGACTACTCATGAACTCAAGCCAATTCCTGCTACTCTCCACCATTGGAACAAACCGACTTAATTGTGAATTGCATGGAGAGATAATAAGATAATCATGAAACATGTATAAATGCAGTAAAAGGAAGATGCGTATACATGGGTAATCTTTGCCAAACTCAAGCCGTAAAAAACGGAATTAATTTAGAATTTTTTTATGATGACACGTCTCGTTTGACCGAGCATTTAACACAACGATTTTTTTTAATTTGTTATGATAAAATGAAATGTAAAGTTTACTCCCTGTTTGTTTAGTTCTCAACATGAACTGGGCTCAAGGCCCACTTTTCTTTTCCTTTTGTTTTAAAGCTGCGGCCCAACAACCACCTGTACACTTTTCTGTTTTCGTTATCTAAATAAACCCGTGTTTTATTGTTGTCTCGTGATCTCGTGTTTTAACTATTGTAATCATTCTGACATGTTATATTTATTTTACTGAATAAATAATACATACTAAATACCTGGATATAAAATATTATTTATTATTCTGAATAAATAATTTTACATAACGTTTTTATCAATTCTGTGGCTGCGTGTAATTAATGTTCGTGGATTTTAAAGCGGGTTTTACAACTCTTCCCCTCTAAAAAAAGTAATTCGTCCTCGAATTAAGGATGCGATAATGCTCTGGTTTACAATTCTCCCTCTCTAAAAGGAAAATTTGTCCTTGAATTAAAGGTAATAAAAGCTGATGGAGTTATACGAACTGAAAGGACACATAAGCTGAAAATCCATGTAAGCTGAAGGGACATGAACATGACATGACTGAAGAGAACATAACTGAATTATGGAAGGAAAAAGGATGAGAAGTCCGGATGGACTCCTCCATTTCGAGTAGATTCCCGCTCGAAACGATTCCTTCAACGGTCTAAACATAATGAGAATCTTGGTCCTGATGACCCTGTCCTGGCGATGCTGAATAGTTTTTGATTCTATATTTAAGATAGATTTTCTGAATCTGATAGAATGAATAAGCTATAGCATGAAGGATACATGAAATGGTACGTATAAATATCCTGAAAGATAACATTTATATATCTGAGCAAGTTGCTGAAAATATATAGGGACGAACCACGTGAGCAATTGTGAACGTGCTACGTGAGCAATTGTGAACGTGGTTCGCGATCATCTGATGAACGCTAGGCATGGAATATGTCGTGAATGTGATACGTGAAACATACTGTGAACGTGACACTAGAACATATCATGAACGTATGCTGACTGAGGAAGGAATGCCCAAATGATACGGTCTAAGATGTGAAACGTCTGTCTGGTTATGGAAAAGTTGTGCTAAATATGAGTCTGGCTTCTTAAGCTTTCTATGACCATACACCTTAACAAGCTGTGAAAGGTGTATCTCGAGATGGAACACGAATATGAACGCGAACAATGTCATGAATGCGATATAATGGTCGTTAGAATTCCTTGAATTCGTATAATTTACTTGAAACTTTTCTGCAGGTCCGCTACTGCGTGATCCTTTCGGATGAAAGAAACGCGCAGGCTGATTACATGGTTGACGATAACTTAGATAGTATCATACTTTCTTTGAGCATGTGGTAGCTGATATCAATTTCATGGAATTTCGTCTCATTTCTATTCAGAAATTTCTAAGGTTGTAGTAACTCACTAACATGACGGCGTTCTATCTTGAACCTGCGGTATGTCAGGCATCTAGATATGAACATAATTGTATTAATGTGTGATACTGTTTCTATCAAAATTTTGTATGATATTATGGAACATTCTGGTGGAAATCTGGTTGAATAGCTATGGAAGAATTTCTAGCAAGAAATGTCAGCAATTTTTGCGGTAGCAATCAATTGAGTTCTAAAAAAATTGTAGTTCGTTCACAGGCATCGATCTTGACCATCTGGTGATGGCCTTCATCTTCGTAGGACTGTCTAAGATTTGTTCTGCTGAAATAGGGTGGTTCATAAATGCAACTTTGTTTCAAGTGAAATATATATCTGGAAAGTTGTGTAAAAAAATTACTCCTATTGAAGATTCTGTACAACTGTGAGAAGATGAGTCTCGTGTTCTTCTCTAGCATTAGGCAGATCAGAATGTGATCAATGAATATACTGATGATATTGCCTGAGAGTCATGGAAGAATTTTATTCATAATTTCATAATAAAGCTGGAGCATTAGGGAGCTCAGAAGTATAAAATCAAAATTTTTAGAGAGACTGTAATATGTGCAACAGCAGTCTGGAAACGTCATGTTCTTTCTCTCACCACTGCTGGTAGCATGATCGGAAATTTGTTCTGGAATTTGTTTAAGACATCGTAGCAGATCAGATAAACTTGCTATTTATGGAATGAACATTGATTAAGAATGGTGATCTTGTAAAAAATTTTAGTGGTCGATACATGATCCCATGACACCGGCCTTCTTCCTGATAGACATAAACGGTGCACTTCCTGGTGGTGCGTTAGGGCGAATAAGGCCTCGTTCCGGTAACTTTTGCAGCAAATGCTGCAACTCTTTAACTTAGCTTAAGCCTTGCAATAAAGAGTTTTGAAACAAGTTCCGTTCTTGAGACTAACTGATGTTAAATTCTGTCTTATGGTCAGGAATGAATTTCTGGAAAACCTTCTGGAATTACATCTGGAAACTTTGGGATAATCTGTTGATCATGAATTTAAGGAATTTCAGAATTTGTATCATGAATGGTGATCAGAAGTCTTCGCAGCTAAAAGATAATAATTCACGTGCTCGTAAAGCTGGAACAATTGTACTGATTTTTCTTGTAGGTGTAAAATGAATATGTTTAGGGTTGGTAAGACAGATCTCGTCGTTAACTGAAAATAAATCTTTAATAAATATGGTGATACTATTGAGTCCTTTCTGGCTGAGAGGCAGGTGACTACCTGATTTAAGATAAAGAGCTGACATAGGAATACGTGAAGTAAACATGGCGACTTTTCACTGAATGTGTTCGTCTGTAACCTCACAGAGTGAATACTGCGTGTTTAACCTAAATAATACTCCAGTGGTGGTGACTGAATTTTTCAAATGATCTGATTTATGCGTGGCATAATAGAACGAGTGTACCCCCCTTGGAGGGTGCCCTGAATCATTGAGGGCCTGGTTTAGAAACATACGGAGTTATGAGTTATGACTCATACTTTGAGAAGATATTCGTATGACGTGTACCATGACTGGTGTCCTAACAAATGTCTTCCGAAATGATACTTGAGACTTGTGTCTTAACTGTTGTCTGGACATGTATTTTAATGGTGAATCTGAATAAGGTTAAGAATTTCTGGTAACTTCTAGGATTGGCGAACCGGCTACACTACTGACCTCTGTATTTCTGGTCACGTCCGTTCTGGAGTTCCGATGGTTACTGACTGATTAATTTTAAGCACGGTGGTTGTCATTACCGCCTTGTCTGTCAGTTTCTCGATGGTCGTTATTATGACCGTGATTCATGTAACTATTTCTGCTGAGTGGCCGACTGGTTACCGGTTCCCACTCTTCTGACTGAAAGATTAGATGAGTGAAGTGTGACATCTAACTGGGAAAGTAAAAGCATGGAATAGAATGGTAGTGTCTAATGGTTGAAATTCATTCTTGTCAGAAATTTCAAATTTATAGTTTTCGTCCTTGTTCTGCAGAGTCTTCATAGTATAAACAGCATCAGCATCTTAAGAAATCTCCAAAGCATCGACAACATCAGCATTTGTGCGGTCTTCAAAGTGTTAGAAGCATCAATATCTGGTAAAATCTTCAACTCACGAGCAGTATCAAGATCTGGTAGAATATCGACAAGTGGAAAACGCCTCGGATGACTGAGGACTGATTAACAATATCCATAGAGTAAGGTACATGGAGCACACCTAGACTACTGTACATGAAGTACAAAATGATGTGGAGCATATTTGAGACATTGTACGTGGAGTACACATGAAATACTGTACATGGAGTATAACTGAGGCAATGTACAAAGGGCACATATGGAATACTGTACATGGCACTGGTGGAAATTTTATGGAAAGATCAATACAAGTGTCACTTGTCTGACATGATCAAGGATTAAATTGATTTAACTGGTTAGCAAACTGAACTGAAATGGTTAACATGATAGGCCGATAATTTCTGCGTAGGCTTAATGCTGGTTGTATAGAGGCTGAAGAGTATGATTAAACGGAGTTTCATTAATGTTCAGTATGAAGACACGACTGATGAAAGCCAAACATGATTCATTATGAAAACAGGATTTTACTATAACCCTTCTCTATCTTCGGAAGAAACATCATTATTTTGCTAAAAACATAATCCTCGTAAGGAGACATGAAACTTATTCAGCATGAAAACGACCTTCACGTGAGAGCATGAAATTTGGCTGTTACAAAGAACATGAAAAGATAATCAACTGAAGTTTAACATCAACTGGTGTGGATGGTTATGGTTCAATCCACATAATTCAAGGAACAAAACATGTGACTAAGTATGGGCGATTCTGGTTTGATCCATACTTGTCGAAATTTTTTGAGATATGTCATGTATAGAAATTTACAATCTGGGACTAAATATGGATGGCTGTAGTCCAATTCATACTTGTCAAAACTTTATAAAATGTCTTGATATGAGCAAAGGTGAACATCTATGGTTCAGTTCACAAAACAATATTCGACTAAAAGCATGAAAATTTGACCTGAATAATGGTGAACGTTTATGGCTGGTTCACTAAATAATATTTGACTAAAAACATGAATTTGACATGAGTAAGGGTAAACCCCTATGGGTTGGTTTACCAGTACAAAATCTGAACGGGCAAGGATGAACGCCTATGGGTCGGTTCACCAAAACAAAATTCGCAGAAAAGCACATGCGACTAAATATGGCCAGTCCTATACCAACCTCTTACTTTCAAAAACTTAAAAAAAACTGACTGATAATTGAAGAAAACTGACTAATAAATGCATGAGGAATATGAAAGATAACAACGCCAAAATCTGGGAAGTTCCTAGTGACTACCCACTAGTCACAGGTCAAGTTTTAGAGCATACAGGTCGAACCCTGGGCTCTGATACCATAACTGTAACATCCCATTTGGATAAGTGGATCGTTACGTGTATTTATGGCGTGTCATCAAAGCATAAGGTAAATGTCCTAAAACATTAACTGACCATAAAGGAAATACCAGAATCAAACATCGGTAATCCAAACATAAGCTCAAAACATGAAAAGTAAAATACTGAAGGAAAGGACTAAACAATGTCCAAATAAGCAGAATAATGTAAGAAGTGCATAAGGTAAGAAGTCCGGATAGCTTCCATTCAATGCACATGCTCTCAGAATCCTAAGAGCGTCCTGGTGTACCTGCCGTTAGAACATGAAAGAACTACGGCTGAACATAACGCTCAGTGAACGGATATAAAGCATGATAAGGAATTACTGAAATGAAGCAGATGATAAAATACTGGAGCTGTAAGACTGATAAGTAAAGTTGCAGCGAAAATCTGTGTATAATCTGTAAAGTCTGATTTATAAATAATAAAGCTGAACTGTTATCTATTAAATCTGAAAACGTGCATTTACTGTATTTTAATTGCCAGAGCTTATATAGGTCATGTGCTGTAACAACAGTGCATGAATAACTGGAGGGGTAACCTCGTCATGCTGTAGAGGGGTGACGTCTAAATACTATAGAGGGGTGACCTCTAAATACTGTGCTGGGTGGAGGGATCAGCTCCAATGTGAAGGATGTAGAGCACATACCACATTCACCTGATAAACTGTAAACTAATAAGCCTAGGATGCATCCATACGCCCCACTAATAATACTGATAAAATGGCTAAACTGAGCTGAGTGGGACGATGCAGGATATCACTCTCCTGCATGTGAGTCACGACACCGGTGCCTCTAGTGCCATGGTTACGGTACCTCCGTAACTAGTACATAAACTGGTCATGCTTGTATATAATGCTTAGGCAATTTATTTGGTTATTAACATGATTACTGATAAGCTTAAACATATACTGGGGAAAACATTTGGCTGAAGACGGGGAATCCTAATCATGCATAGAAAGGAAGTCCTTACTAAAAGGACAGGAAATCCGTACGATCAATCGAAACAAAAGAGACAAATAATGGTATAGAAATAAGAATATCCGTACCTTAGAGATCACGATGCATTATTCGACGTCTAAGCTTATTATATTTCCATTATTCATCTACGTACGTAAAACATATTACTGTCATTAGCTATTTTGGAAATAAATGTCATCTAAATTTTAGTATATTATTTACTTAGCTTCTTGTCGTAAATTCCTTATTAAATGAAATTTTATTACAATGTGAGCAGCTTGTGTCATTATCAAAACAATATAGTAGATAGTATATATAATTAGTGAAATGACACTAGTGTAAAATAGTTTAGAAATGTATCACTTATTCACCAAAAATCAATATGTATACATATGCTAAGTTTAGCGAACTATTAGCATTCCAAAAAAAAACTTATTTACAC
The DNA here is from genome assembly GCA_025667525.1 of Glebionis coronaria. Lineage (NCBI taxonomy): Eukaryota > Viridiplantae > Streptophyta > Magnoliopsida > Asterales > Asteraceae > Glebionis > Glebionis coronaria. The sequence continues at coordinate 509,875,102 of CM046880.1, forward strand.
GATCATAATATTTTTCGTAAAAGGTTTATGCAAAATCTATATTGGGATACATGATTGGTAAAGGCTAATAATTCATATTATAAAAACCTTTAAGTAATATAGATGTAAATTTTAGTGTAACTTCAAAAGTAAAATGCAACCGAACCGAATCGATATAAATCATCAGCTTCGAATCGACATTGACATAGTTATGATAAGATCAAGTTCCTTTAAAAAAACATCCATGGCGTTTAGACTCGGTTTCTTATTAGCTAGCCTATATTAAGACTCAACATATATAGATTTTCATATGTATTATACACATTACGTACCAAAAGGATTATATGTTATAGTAAAAAAAATATAAGTGTTACCTCAAAGACAAACGTGAATAGATCGTTACCGACACATGAACACAAACTCTATGGATAAATAAGTCATGATCGAGTCCACAACCATAGTTACACAAACAACTAGGCGTAATTACCAAAGGCGAACCATAATGTTTTAGCGAATCCAAACAAAACTGCACTACACGCACCAGTCACGGACATATACCTCCAATGAATGAGACCAAATGAACTACCGGATACATATAAATAATGAATACTCATGAACTCAAGCCAATTCCTTCTACTCTCCACCATTAGAACAAATCGACTTAATTGTGAATTGCATGGAGAGATAATAAGATAATCATGAAACATGTATAAATGCAGTAAAAGGAAGATGCGTATACATGGGTAATCTTTGCCAAACTCAAGCCGTAAAAAACGGAATTAATTTAGAATCTTTTTATGAGGAAACGTTTCGTTTGACCGAGCGTTTAACACAACAATTTTTTTCAATTTGTTATGATAAAATGAAATGTAAAGTTTACTCCCTGTTTGTTTAGTTCTCAACATGAACTGGGCTCAAGGCCCACTTTTCTTTTCCTTTTATTTTAAATTTGCGGCCCAACGACCACCTGTACACTTTTCTGTTTTCGTTATCTAAATAAACCCGTGTTTTATTGTTTTCTCGTGATCTCGTGTTTTAACTATTGTAATCATTCTGGCATGTTATATTTATTTTACTGAATAAATAATACATACTAAATACTTGGATATGAAATATTATTTATTATTCTGAATAAATAATTTTACATAACGTTTTTATTAATTATGTGGCTGCGTGTAATTAATGTTCGTGGATTTTAAAGCGGGTTTTACACAACTAAGGATAATCCAAATGTGTCTTAGTTTCTCATAAACAATACTTTTTCAGGAAAAAGATTATAGGTTATTTTGTAAAACTCTTGTAAATTAATTCGTTTATGTTATATTTAATTCTGCTAATTGATGAGTGTCTATTTACTCATCATTTTAGCCCGATAAAATACGGAAAAATAACTTAAAACACTTAAATATATCATATTAAATTGAAAATATCGTTGTTTTGTGTTTTATGTGTGATAGGTACAAAAGGATTGAAAACTGAGCAAAAACGGACAATTTCGGATTGACTCGATAACGTTCGTGATTTTTACAAGAAAAGATGAAGTTAAAGTCAAGACCCGAGCATGACAGTGGATAGAGCATCGAAAAACGAGTCTGATGTCATCTTATTTGTTAACGGGCCATTCCGATGCTTATGATGTTTTTTTACACATTGTCGATGTTTTTATGATGTTGTTAAGTGTACTATAGTACTTAGTTTCATTTGAAAAACCCATTTCCCTTTGTTTTTCTTATATTGTACACCATTTGATTTCTTTTAGTACTTTTGTTTAAGTTACTATATGTATTATTTACACTGTTGGCTGATTGGGATTTGCAAGCAAATAGGAGTGGATTAAACTTTAAATTGGTAGTATGTAGTTTGTCTTGAAACTATAAGACTAGTTTGTAAACTGCTATCCCAATGTTCATTCAAACTACAAAAAGAAAAGAATGTGATATCTGTGTTGTTAAAGTACTATTTTAGCTTGTGGAATGGGAACTGTTTGGTTTTTAGTACATGGTTTAAAGTTTTAAACAAGGAAAAAAAATGTTTTTAAAACATTTGGGGCAAGGATGGAACCCCTGACCTCCAACCTTTATTACTGCGCCTTAATAACCAACTGGAATGCTGCTAATTTTGGTTCAAATGTTGGAAAATGTTTTATCTAACCTAGTTTAGCTTATTTGCTTATTAGATCTTAGAAGCTTGTTTCTAGTTTACTAGGTGTAGCTTATTGCTCCATTTTAGTTTTCTCAAATTAGTTTTAAAGTTTAACATTTTTTGTAAATTTTTAGGATTTTTAATAAAATCATTTAATATTTTTTTATGCATTTTTTAGATTAAATTTGTAGTTAATTCATAATAAATTATTTAAAAGTCATAAAAATGTAATTCTTTTTTCTAAAATTTTATTTTATTAATTAGGACTTAGGAAAATTAGATTTGCTTTCGTAAGATTTAAATTTGATAATTTATTTTAAATGTCGCATTTACTTTCGTTATTATTTCTCGTTTGCTTTCGTTAATTTGATTTACCATGCATAGTTTAATTTTCCCTTTGCCTTCATTATCGTTCCCATAGACTTAGGATTTATTTCGATGCCTTATTATGTTTTCCTGTAGTTTTATGTTTAATTTTCAAGTTTAATTTTACATGCCTTAGTTTTATTTTTCGTGCCTTAGATTTTAATCCTGTTTTTATATGTATTTCCCGCGTAGTATAGAAAACAAATCCAAATCTTTGTTTATTCAAGCATCCAGAAGTCAAACCAGTAACGTAGCCGTCAATTTCACACCTCATTGGGAAACGACCCGGGTGACCACTTGCCCGTTATATATATATATATATATTATATATTATTTTGTGAGTTTTGACTTATAATGCTTTTTCCTAAAGGAATTGTTTGTCGAATCACTTACGTTACGATATATTATTTTATATATGTATTGTTTTACTACATCAAAATTTTTGGCACCGCTGCCGGGGAGGTGTGTTGCGAAAATTTCGTTATATTTGACGATTAGTGACTTGAAGATCCTTCCTCGTGAAGTTATTGTTTTATTTGTGAAAATATAAAAATATATATAAAAAATACAAAAATATTTTTCTTTTCTTTTTATTATATATAAGACAAAAAATAGAAAAAATTTAATTAAAAATAATATTCTTTATCCTCTCTCCATTTAATTATTTTTCTTTTACCCTCGATTTTGTTTAATTCTTATGACATCACTCTCCGGTTTTAAAGAGTGTTCGTATTGTGGATCTTTGTACACCAGTCAATGTGGTTGTTCTAATAGGAGGGTCGTCGGCAAGATTAACCGTGTTCTATCCGGCTCGCCTCATCTACCTCGTTGTCGCCATTGTGGAGACCCGGTGGAAGGTATATATTGTAGACTGTGTGCTCTTGTGCGTAGGATGATTTAGGAAGATGGTTTTGCTAATGATGATGAACCTACATCTACTAACGATCGCGCTAATGATGTTATTGCACCTTCCGAGCCATGTGTCTTCGATAAAGACCCCATTAAACCTACTTTCAAAGTCATCCTCTTGTTAACCACCATTGTTGTTATGAGTGTGGTGACTCAATGGATGATATTTTTTGTCGGAAATGTACTTGCAAGTCTTGTGGGAACAGTGCTCATCACGGCTATAATTGTCCGCCGAGTCCTGATTATTTCTACTCCGGGACCTTGCTACACTCAAACCGTTGAAGAACTCCCGTAAACTTTTCAAAATCCACCACAACCCACTCGTTTTCCATACTCGTGTGCGCAATGTGGAAGCGATTACCATTTTAGTATTGATTGTCTGTCTCATCCCTCGTTTAACTACGAGCAAAAGCCAGGTGCCATTATGACTACAGTGAAAATAGTTATCCACAAAATTCATCGAGTTTTCCACAACAATATCCTTGTTGTGAAAAGAGTGGGGGGGGGGGGGGGGGGGTCATGATACTTATTTATGTCAACCGAAGAATTTTTATGAGCCAAATCTTTGCTATGATTCCGGTTATTACCATTTTGAGCCCCCACGGCATCCCGTCATTCATCATCAATCCCTTGCTTCTCAAAATGATCTTAATGAACATGAGCTATTCATTAACGAATTAGTTCAACAAAAAAATGAAAAAATATAATAAACAAGTCTTGAAGCTTTTCTAGATAGAGATAACGTTATGAACTCTACAAAAAACCTTTTTAAAGAAGTTTAATCGTTTTTCTTTTAGAAAGCCAAAGGTTTTAATGATAGCATGGGATAGATTTTTTGAGATTAAGCATACATGTGGAGAAAAGCAACAACAAGAGTTGCTTCGTAAACTTCTCGAGGATGTAGATAATGTTAAGGATGAGTTGGTAGAATATATTAATACTCCGAATTTCAACCGTCCTACCTTATACTATGATGATAACGACGAGGATTATACCATTGCATTCACACCCGAGGAGCCCGTTGACTCTCTCATAATGGAGGATGAGCATCTTGACACTATTCCGGCAACAGAATCAGAGAAATTCATAAAGTCTAGTATTGAAGACCTTGTTCCAATCCCAAGTGAGCCTGAGGGTATTCCTGACAATTTGTGTGATGTGCCTATTTGTGATCATCCTCCGCCTCTTAACATTTTAAAAGATCAATTTGAGATTTTCTCCGATTCTAACGATGTTTCTACTTCGAGTGATGACGGTTCTTTCTTTATTGAGAACATCGATTATGTTGAGGCATCACCTCCCCATTCCAAGCCTATAATCATAGAGGAAGGGAAAGATTTTAGTCCAAAAGGGGGAGAAACCGAGGATGTTGAGCTTTATGAAAAACTATTAAAAATCAATGTTCTCATTGCTAAAATCGAGGCATTAAATACTGATTTTCATGAGCCCGTCTATGAGAAGTTCACGGATGGACTTACTCTTCTTCATCCATTTCCACCGGGATATGAGATTGATTTTGATGATACCACATTTGAGAGATTCAATTTTAAATCTACTCCATTTGTTCCATCTCTACTGGGAGATGTTGATTACCATCTTAATGACCCCGATTATGATCAATTCACATTTGATCCGGATCCTCTTAAGAATTATGGTATGACCATTATTGATCCCGAGCTTGATAAATTTACTTTTGATATTTCTCTCACCGACTCGGTGATCATTCATGATATTGCTATTCCCACCTTCCCACCCGTTGAGAATAGTGATCATCCATCTTCTCCCGTGATGAGTTTAGTTTCCATTCTTAAGGGGTTCACCGATGAACCGCCTTTCGAAGAGAATGGGGAATTTTATAAACTCGTCATCCGGACCTTTCTTCCATTTCTTATGGATTCTCCTTCATATATTCTCTCCTCCAAGAATGAGGATACCATTTTTGACCCCGACATCTCCATGTATCATTTTTATTCTCTTGCGTTAGGTGTATCTCATCGGTGTGGAACTTTTATGAAATTCAACGTTTATCCAAACCTCTTGAATGAAAGTCCGATGGAGATTTGTTTTCCACTTGCTCCCCTATGAACATTGAATCCGGAGCGAGTCAAGCTAACGACTCATTAATAAACAAGCGCTTCTCGGGAGGTAACCCGAGGGTCTTTTGTGTTCTTCTTCTTTATTTTTTCTAACACTGAGTGTGGGGGATGTGCCTCTTCCATTGTTTGTTTATGTGTGTTTGTTCTATATTTTCAGGATTCCCGTGATCGTGATGATTGAAGCGCCCGTTTTCAATCCGGCCGCCCAATATCCGATTCGTTTACTAATTTTTATCTAGGGATATCTATTAATCTTTTTTATGGAAAAAGCTTTTTGTTCGCACACTTGGCTAGTAGTATTGCCTTTTTATGTTCTATAGTGTCGGCTCTGGCCGGTACTTTGAATATTGAGAGCAATATTCAATTCAAAGTGTGCGAGAAAATTCTAGCAGAATTTGATCACATTTGTACCTACTAGTACCCTAGCACCCTCGTTTTGACCCTTTTTTTATATTTTTATTAAATAAAAAGAAGCGCTTTGCATATTTTGTTAAGTATTTTTGTGTCTAGGTTTAATTTTGACCCGACCGAGCGTGTTGAGTTCTTAGCTTTGCCCCTTAACCTTTATAAGTTGAGCTTTTGCTAGTCTTTTATATCGGGAGCTTTAAAATGCGAATTCTAACTTGAAAAATTCAAGGATTTGCGAGTTCTTATAATAGACTTTAAATATGCATTAGTTTAATTTATTTGGCTAAGCATTTGAGGATCTTATTATTTTAGATTTTAAATTTGTGAAGAACGAGAAATGATAGAGCAAGATATAAGTTTTGATGCTAAACAAAGAATAGTTGGAATTCTCTCAAGCTTATAAACGGTAATTGTGGATTTTTCACCCATAAGATCAATGAATGTATATAAATAAACTGATAATAAATGGAGTCGTACGGTTTATAAGGTTTTTAGATTCTAGAACAAGATTGTTTAAAAGTTACATATGATTAGATAAAGTACATATCAAGGCATAACTTATCTAAACGGGATGCGAAGATTGGTAAATCCAAAAAGGCTCGAAAGGCATGAGGACTATGTTTTGTAAATGTCCAAAAATACTCAAAAGAGTTGAGGACCATGTTTCGAAAAGGCTCGAAAGGCATGAGGCCCTGATTTTCTATCCAAAAAGACTCTAAAGATTTGAGGATAAAGTGTTTGTTATAAAGTCCAAAAATACTTGAAAGGTATGAGTACTCGTTTTAATCCAAAAAGGCTCGAAAGGCAAGAGGATTTGTGTTATCAAAAAACACTCAAAATAGTCGAGGACACAAATTTTTTGAATAATCCAAGAATGGATTAAAAAGTCATGGTCACAATACAACATGTCGATACAAGTCATCCAAAAGATGTACGCTAAGAATGAATAAAAGACCATGACCATTTTGGTTAAATGTTTTATCAAAAGTGTTGAAAAATAAATGCCAAATAACGGTCCGGGAGAGGTCCCAAGTCGTGATCAAAGTTATACCAAGATATGAACCTTAGATAATTATATAGAATGTTTTAAAAGATCGTGTCCTTTAGCTACTTATCAAATAAACCGTCCTACTTTATTTTTGACTTAAGAAATATCGAAATAAGTCAATATTAATCCTCGTGATCCATGAAAAAAACAAAATATTGAAATACGAAAATTATTAGGAATGTGGAGAGAATAAGTATTACACAATTGATGGATATAAGTAGTGTTAGCATTACTAACTTTTATTTTTGCAATGATTTCGTTTTTACGCTTAGTTTGGGGCTGGTGAAAATCGGGGACGATGAATGAACCTTAGTAGTGTAAAAAAAATCTTGTCCTTTTAAATTTTTAATAAGAGTCAAACGGGGTGTATACATTTGATCTTATCATTACTTTACATGATCGGATTGCTAGGGACTAGCAATTGATAGTGTGGGGGGATGATGATTGTCCATTTACTCATTATTTTATCCAGATAAAACACGGAAATATGACTTAAAACACTTCAATATATCATATTATATTGAAAATATCGTTGTTTTGTGTTTTATGTGTGATAGGTACAAAAGGATTGAAAACGGAGCAAAAACGGACAATTTTGGATTGACTCGACAACGTTCGTGATTTTTACAAGAAAAGACGAAGTCAAAGTCAAGACCCAAGCATGACAGTGGATAGAGCATCGAAAAACGAGTTTGATGACATCTTATTTGTTAACGGGCCAGTCCATTTCCCGTTAATGGGCCGAACCGACCCGTTAATAATTAATTTACAAACTAGAAAAAGAAAACCATCTTTATTTAATTTTCATTTGGGCTTTTATAATCTAAAAGCCGAAAATCCACACTAACAAGCCTCCGTCATTTAATGTTTTGTGTATACAAGCCCCACAACCCAAAAAAAAATCTACACAGGCCTTTGTGATACATGTTATAAACCCTTATCCAACAAAATTCATATAACTTCTTTAAGGTTTCTTGTTTTTATCTCACAGCCACCAAAAACATATCTAGCCCCTATCACAAGAACGAAACCTATCCCCCATCACAACAACGAAACCTAAATCCCAAATTTTTTCCCGCTCCCCATCACAACCAGACAAACCAATTAATACCCCACAAAGATTCAAATCGGAAAAAAAATCCAAGAAAGGTGACGTTTGATGATAATGTGTGAAAGACCCATCAAGGGAAAAGAGACAATGAACCCACGTGATTTCTGCCAAATACCAAGAAGCTAAAGATTTGATTTTTCGGCTATAAAAGGAAGAAGACCAAGATGAAGAATGTCATGCTTTTATTTTTCATTAGTGTAGGTTTTAATTTAAGTTTTATTTAATTTTTCAGTTTTAATTTAATTCAAAATTGTACTTTTAAGATTCTTGTTTTTAATATAAATTCAGTAAGCTTGATTAAATTGTTTCTTATTCTTTTTATTCTGTGGTGAAAGTTTTATTGTGAAAATCTTTGTTGCAAGTCTAAAAAAGGTTTGTTTTGTTATTAGTTGGTCTCGAAAAAAATATATATTGTTTGGTTTCTGTTTTAAGTACTATTCACGAATCTAAAAATAAGAAAGATTGGAGTTTTGTTTTGTGGTTTGTTACTGTGTACCGAAAGTACAACGGGAAAAGTGGTTCGGATATTGAATTAGAAATTTTCGGACGGTTTGTGTAATGTTATGGGTGCTTGACCTTGTTTCATTTGATTCAATAAAGTAAGCTTTTTTTTATTCTTAATTCTTCTTTAATTAATCTGTTATTTCATTTTTTATGTTGATTAAACTGCTTATGATGTTTTTTACACATTGTTGATGTTTTTATGATGTTGTTAAATGTACTATAGTGCTTAGTTTCATTTGCAAAACCCATTTCGTATTGTTTTTCTTCCAGTGTACACCATTTTATTTCTTTTATTTCTTTTGTTTAAGTTACTAGAGGTGAGATCCTTATAGAATATGCATCAAAAAAAGAAGAAAAGAAACAATCTCAACCATCCATTCAAGTTCCATCTAATGGTATATATTAATCTTTTTAAATTTAATTAAAAAACCCATTTTCATCCTATTTCTTAAAAATTAAATATCTCTCAAACCGTTAATCGTTACGAAAAACTAATTATACCATCGCGACGGGAATTAAGTTATCTTTCTATAGATAGGCACTTCTATACACTTTCGGCAAACTTTTTTTTTTTAAAATTTACGCATAAAAAATTACATGTGATTCTCGAAAAATTACATGTAATTTTCGAAAATTACGTGTAATTTTTTTGGCGAGAATTTTTAACACTGAAAATCGTTAACTTTTGTGTGAATTACATGTAATTATGTGTGAATCACATGTAATTTTTGTAATAAAATAGTTTATTAGTGTTAAATGCAAATCACATGTAATTATGTGTGAATTACATGTGATTTTTGTAATAAAGTGGTTAGTTAGTGTTGAATGAAAATTACATGTAATTTTGTGTGAATTACATGTAATTTTGCTCAAATCACATGTGATTTTATAAATAATTACATGTAATTTTGCTCAAATTACATGTGATTTTATACAAAATTACATGTAATTTTGCTTTAAATCACATGTGATTTTATAAATAATTACATGTAATTTTGTTTTAAATCACATGTGATTCATGTAGACTCACATAACTTTACATCTAACTTTCGTCCCATTTGACGCGTTAGTCTTTTTTTTAAGTTACATGTTTTCATAGATTTTTATTTTCAACTTAAATACCAACTTATCATCGAATTACATGTGATCCAATGCAAGCAAAATCACATGTAATTATCATCGAATTACATGTAATTCAAGTAGACAATTCAATATATTAACAAGATTACACGTGATTAAAAAAATCACATGTGATTCATCTAAAGTGAGTTTGTTAGAAAAAGTTAAGGTTTTGGAATGCTTGAATCACATGTAATGTAAGAAAAATCATATGTAATTATCACCGAATCACATGCAATTCAAGCAAAATTACATGTGATTCAAACAAAATCACATGTAATTTAAAAGCCAATTTGTTTTATATATTTTACATAAATGAAAACATAATACGTGATTAAAAAAATCACATGTGATTCATCTAATGTGGGTTTGTTAGAAAAAGTTACGGTTTCGGTATGCTTGAATCATATGTAATGCAAGCAAAATCACATGTAATTATCAGCGAATCACATGTAATTCAAAAGCCAATTTGTTTTACATATATTTTTTTGGGTAAAGGGGACTCCACCCCGGTAAAATGAACATATTTTATATTAATGGCAACAAACATTTTAATATATTAACAAAATTACATGTGATTAAAACATTTTAATGTAATTCACATAAATCACGTGTGGTTTTAAAATAATAACGAAAATATTTTTGTCATTTAATAGACGGTTATTTTCATATACTTTTAACGATTTTACAATGTTGAAATTCTCGTCAAAAAAAATACACGTGATTTCACAAATCGCATGTGACGTTACAAATTCAAATGTGATTTTTAAAATAATTAATCAAACATGAGTTTTCGAGAATTACATGTAATTTTTCGAGAATTACATGTGATTTTTTTACGAAATTTTTTAAAAAAGTTCGCCGAAAGTATATAGAAGTGCATATCTATGGAAAGATAATTTAATTCCCGTCGTGACGGTATAATTATTTTTTCATAACGATTAACGGTTTGAGAGATATTTAATTTTTAAGAAATATGACGAAAATGTGTTTTTTTTAATTAAATTTAAAAAGATTAATATTGGATGGTGGAGATTGCTTCCTTTGTTCTTTTTTGGGTGCATGTTCCTTATAGAACTTTTCTCTAAGTTACTATATGTATTATTTACACTGTTGGCTGATTGGGATTTGCAAGCAAATAGGAGTGGATTAAACTTTAAATTGGTAGTATGTAGTTTGTTTTGAAATTATAAGACAAGTTTATAAGCTGCTGTCCGCCTGTCCCAATGTTCATTCAAACTACAAAAGGAAAAGAATGTGATATCTGTGTTGTTAAAGTACTGATTTTAGCTTGTGGAATGGGAACTGTTTGGTTTTGGTACATAGTTTAAAGTTTTAAACAAGGAAAAAAATGTTTTTAAAACGTCTAGGAAAGGATGGAACCCCTGACCTCCAGCCTTTATTACTGCGCCTCCACACCACACTTAATAACTAACTGGACTGCTGCTACTTTCGATTCAAATGCTGGAAAATGTTTTAGCTAACCTAGTTTAGCTTATTTGCTTATTAGATCTTGAAAGCTTGTTTCTAGCTAATTAGGTGTAGCTTATTGCTCCATTTTATTTTTCTCAAATTAGTTTTAAAGTTTAACATTTTCTGTAATTTTTTGGGATTTTTAATAAAATCATTTAATAATTTTTATGCATTTTTTAGATTAAATCTGTATTTAATTCATAATAAATTATCTAAAAGTCAGAAAAATGTAATTCTTTTTTATAAAATTTTATTTTATTAATTAGGACTTAGGAAAATTAGATTTGATTTTGTAAGATTTAAAATTTGATAATTTACTTTAAATGTCGCGTTTACTTTCGTTATTATTTCTCGTTTGCTTTCGTTAATTTGATTTACCATGCTTAGTTTAATTTTCCGTTTGCCTTCATTATCGTTCCCATAGACTTAGGATTTATTTCGATGCCTTATTATGTTTTTATTTAGTTTTATGTTTAATTTTCAAGTTTAATTTTACATGCCTTAGTTTTATTTTTCATGCCTTAGATTTTAATCCCATTTTTATATGTATTTCCCGCGTACTATAGAAAAAAAATCCAAATCTTTGTTTATCCAAGCATCCAAAAGTCAAACGAATAACATAACCGTCAATTTCACAACTCGTTAGGAAACGTCGGGTGACCACTTGCCCGGTATATATATATATATATATATATATATATATATATATATATATATATATATATATATATATATATATATATATATTACATATTATTTTGTGAGTTTTGACTTATAATTCTTTTTCCTAATGGAATTGTTTGTCGAATCACTTACGTTACGATATATTATTATATTTATATATTGTTTTACTACATCAGTAATGAAATTCTTAATCTTGTTAGTCATGTTTTTAAAACTTAAGAGAAAATGTTTTGGGCATATATTTTCTTGGTCTTGGACTAACATTTACAGGAAGGGAAAAGGAGCATGATATAATTTTCACAAGTGTATATTACTTGTAGGTTGATGTACTACTTTTTAGTCACATAGTTTCTACTAGATGACTCACTATCTGACATCTCGTTCATGATATGTCTTAGAGAACAACCTTTTGTTGGAAATCATGTCAAGAAGACTTTTATTAAGTCTATCTAATCATAGGCAATACTTCTGTACTGATAATGGTTTTCACAAACAAGAGGCTAATGCAACCTAAGTGTATGTGTGTGCAATATTTTCTATATGAACACATTTTTAGACCTGGAATTAATAGATTTTTCTAAGCAAGGAACCATACATGCCTCAATGTCAATCTCATGAAAATGAATTGTTTTGAGGACTTTGATGACTTGTTTAGTCTTGAAGTTACTTCAACAATCTAATTAGGTGTGGGTTCTTACTGCTGTGTGAGTTTAAAAAAATGTTTTATATTGTTATGTACTCATTTATGTACATTTTGGTGTCTCTAGATAGTTTTTTGGGTTTTGCTATTTGGGAAAGATGGTTTTAATACTGGTTTGAGGATTAATGCTGGTGGCATTAGATTTAATGTTGGTAGTGTAAATTAGTTTTGGTGGCTATCCGTTATTTCTGGTTTGGAAGGAATCTTACAAATTTACCGTTAAGAGGTTTGTACTAATTACTTCAACCCTATGTAATCTTTTGGAAGATATTTACTTATTCTTTTCAAAGCTTTCATCATTACCTAGTCTTACCCTATATTTAGCAACTTGCAACTCTCGACCCAATCAAAATCCTTCAACTCAACTATATAAACCAATTATGTTTCCTATAATTTTACCTTTACACCTTGTCGATTTTCATCATTCCCATCTTACCTAATAGATCATGTTGACTATGTCATTCTGTGAGAAGCATAATCATGTCGACTATATAAACCAATTATGTTTCCTATAATTTTACCTTTACACCTTGTCGATTTTCAACATTCCCATCTTACCTAATAGATCATGTCGACTATGTCATTCTATGAGAAGCATAATCAAGTTGCATATTTGCAAAAATATGAGGGCCAGGAGTCTTTCTTTGAGATTCTTGATTTCCTTACACAAAGTCATATACATTATGCTTTTACAATTCACCCAAAGTACTCAAGTTTATTATCTATCAATTTTAGGGGACTGCTGTTGTGGAAGAAGTTAATGGGGAGGAAGTGATCAAGGTCACTGTTAATAAGGAGGTACTTATCATCACAAAAGCTCATGCCAGGGAACATCTAAGGTTGAACGATGCAGATGGGGTCTTTACACTTCTGAATACTAAAATTTTCGATGGTATGGAAGCACTTGGTTATGTGGGAGATAGGTCATTTACTTTCTATAAAGGGGCATTCTCACCACAGTGGAGGTTCTTGGTTTATTGTCTTCTACACTACATGAGTTAGAAGAGGGCATTGTGGGATCGAGTTGGCAGTCATCTTGTAACTTCTTTGGTTTTTCTCTTTACTTAAAGAACTTTCAACTTTAGTCATTTAATATTTGTGAATATGTAGAAGAATGTAGGAAGTTCAAACAAGTTTTTGATATATCCAATATTTCTCATGACCATTATTAATGGTATGGGGCATTCTTTAGGTAATCACCAGGGGGGTGGGGTGGGGGGGGGGGGGGGGGAGGGGGGTACAAGGTCCCTGTTCTTACAAGTAGGGTCTTTGGTCAAATGAAAAAGACCACAGAAGGGTGGAATAATACAATAGTACCCTTAACAACAGGCATGCTGCAAGCAGTTGATGATAGTGTTGATGACACGCGATAATAATTGTTCAATTAAATTTGATCCTTTTGGTTTTTCTGTGAAGGACCTATGGACCCACCACATGCTCCTCCGATGTAATAGCAACAGAGACTTATACCCAACCTTACCTGTCACCTCATCTCCTACTACTCTTTTATCCACTAGTCAATCTACATGGCACCAGCACCCTGGGCATAAAGTATTTCGTTTTCTAGTTTCCAATAATATGATTGATTGTAATAAAACAAAGCCTACAACTTTGTGCCATGCTTGCCAGATTGGTGAGCATGTTAGACTACCATTTTCACTTTCCAATTCATGTTGAGAATCTGTTTGATATTGTACATTCGGATATTTGGACTTTCCCAATACCGAGTGTCAGTAGTTTTAAATTTTATTTGCTTTTCTTAGACCATTACTCACACTTTCTTTGGGTTTATCCGTTACGTAAGAAAAGTGAAGTGTTTGATAAATTTTTACATTTTTGTATGTATGTGAAAACCCAATTCCAAATAGAAATAAAATCCTTCCAATGTGACCATGGTGGTGAATTTGAAAACCAACACTTTCACTCCATTTTCAACACAACTGGCATCCAATTCCGATTTTCTTGCCCTAAAACCTCACAACAAAATGGTAAATCGGAACGAATGATACACACCATTAACAATATCATACGCACCCTCCTATTTCAAGCAACCCTCCATAATTTTGGGTTGAGGCATTACACATGGCCACACATCTACTTAATATCTTACCCTCCACCTCCATCAATAACTAAATCCCCTTTACCAAGTTATTCAATAAACCGCCCTCATATACCCATCTCCGTAACTTTGGATGCTTAGGTTATCCACATGTGTACACAAACCACAAACTTGAATAACGCTCCACTCGTTGCGTTTTTCTTGGTTATCCCTACCAACATCGCGGATTTCGTTGCCTTAACCTCACAACCAACAAAGTAATTACTTCAAGGCACGTAACTTTCGATGAGACCATTTTTACATACAGTACCACCAACACACCACAATCTAACAAATACCATTTCCTTGACCCAACTGATGAACCTTCACCTATGTCACTTAAAATACTAACCACACCTACCAAAACACAACCCATTAACCTACCATCAACTGAATGCATCGAAACTCCAACACCCGCCTCTGATCTCTTGGAGCACAATAATCTTACCCACAACACAATTGATAGTCAATCCAACTAACAACCCATATCAACAGATCTACCCTCAGAACCCATCACTATACCTTCAACCCGGTGCAAACCCAACAATCAACTCAACAACCTATAACTACCCAACACCTTAACACTGAGACCTAACCAGCCTAAACTCACCTTATGCTCACCCGCTCCAAAGTTGGAATAGTAAAAACAAACCCAAAATACTCCTTTCATGTTTTTGCGCCTTCTCTTATTCCTCGCTAATATTTATATGCCCTTCGCGACCCGAATTGGCAACATGCTATGCTAGACGAATATAATGCCCTTATTAGTAACGGTACGTGGGTTCTTGTTCCTCGACCACATAATGTAAATGTAGTTCGCTCTATGTGGCTGTTTAAACATAAATTTCATGTTGATGGCTCTTTAAGCAGGTATAAAGCACATCTCATTGCTAATGGACGCAACCAGCAACAAGGCATTGATTGAGACGAGACATTTAGTCCGGTTGTTAAATCGGATACTATCCGTACCGTTCTCAATTTGGACATATCTAGTCACTAGCCGATTCATCAGCTTGACGTGAAGAATGCATTTCTCGACAGACACTTGACAGAGATCGTGTATATGCATCAACCACCAGGTTTTGTTGATCATACACACCCTAACCATGTATGCCTGTTGCAAAAATCTTTATATGGCCTTAAACAGTCCCCGCGTGCAAGGTTTCAATGTTTTTCCACATATGCCATTGAGGTTGGCTTTGAGCATAGCAGGACAGATTCATCCTCTTTATTTATCGACAGGGAACCTCAATTGCATACTTACTAATTATGTTGATGATATCATATTGACTTCCTCTTCTACAGAGTTGCTACACAAGTTATCGCCTCTCTTCATGCCGAATTTTATATGACCGATCTTGGACCACTCAACTACTTCCTTGGTATCTCTACTGAGCGGACGCCTTCTGGCTTGTTCCTCTCTCAGACTACCTATGCTCGAGAAGTTATTGAGCGAGCAGGCGTGGTCCATTGCAATGCCTCTAAGACACCCCGTTGCTATTGACTCTAAACTTGGACCTGAGGGTGATCTAACTTCTGACCCTACACTATATCGCCATCTTACTGGTGCTCTTCAGATATCGTACATTCACCAGGCCACATATTTCTTACGTTGTTCAGCAAATATGTTTATTCATGCATGATCCTCGTGAGCCACATTTCTCCGCCCTAAAGCGGATTTTGCGTTATGTTTGAGGTACTTTGGATCATGGACTTCAACTATATACATCTCAAAGTTCACAGCTCATACCTTATTCGGACGCTGTCTAGGCGGGATGCCCCACCACTAGGCGCTCTAACTCGAGTTATTGTGTTTTCCTCGATGACAACCTTCTTTCATGGTCATCTAAGCGGCAACACTTATCTCACGCTTACGTACCGAAGCGGAGTATCGTGGTGTCGCCAATGCTGTCGCCGAAACTGCTTGGGTTCAAAATCTTCTTCGAGAACTACACGTGCCACTTCGCACTGCAAGTTTGGTATATTGTGATAACGTGAGTGTTGTCTACATGTCGTATAATCTGGTTCAACATGAGCGTACAAAACACATCGAGATTGACATTCATTTTGTAAGAGAGTTTGTTGGAACCGGTCATCTTCGTGTTCTCCACGCCCCTTCCCTTCACGATATCAGTATGCGGACATCTTCACCAAAGGATTGCCGTCATCTCTTTTTACAGAGTTTCGCTCCAGTTTGAGCGTCCGCTCACCTCCCACTCCAACTGAGGGGAGTATTAGTCCTTGTATTGTACAACTATAATACATGTATTGTACAACTACTATATAGCTATTGTCTACGTACTTATTGTAGGCCCAACCCATATAACTTGTATACCCTACGCTATGTACTTGTATAATTATCCCTATTGATAATGAGCATGGCACACATTCAAAACATGTCTCTTCTGATAGTTACAAGGTTTTAATATATTTAAAGCATAAAGTATGGTGTTGAGGGTGGACTCGTCATAAAAAAGGTACATAACATGAGCCAACTCTTTCATAAAATTAGAATCATCATAGCACCATAAGAGAGGTGTTGTGGTTAACACCATAATTTTGGTGTTATACCGGTCACACTTTTAATGAATAATAATAATAAATTTATAAAAAACCCACGGGGCGAGACCACATCGCGAGCCATGGTGCAGTTCTCGCGTCGTGGCCTCGCGTATTTTTTACTATTTTGGGCTGGCACCTACGACGCGAGTGGAGAAAATTCCACCCACGATGCAGTTTTTGACGTCGTGAGTATCGTGTTTTGAGCATGACGTGAGCCATGAGTTGCCACACGAGGAGCTCTAATAATGATAAAGACGCAATTTTTTTGAAAATATGGAAACCGCGAGTTTTTTTATATTGGTGATTCGTGTCACGCAAGAGGCAAGTACTAATATAAGTTCTTTTACAAATTATGATGAGGTGTCATTTTTTGATTGGTTAACCAACCAAAACTAGACGTCACAATCTTTTATCTGGAACCTCATGCCATGTCTATATAAACGATCCCTCATTAACCTCAAACTCAATCAATAGCATACACACATTCAAAGAGCAAAACCAACATCTTAAACAACCCATAATGGCAATGTTGAAGCAAACTATCAGTCTAATCTGTTGAGATATGCGATCGTTTAGCCATCGGGAAATGTGTGAGCCTATCGGGGGCACACACTCAATACAGAGAACACACGTTTATTTACGTTTTATTATTTATAATTAAATGTTTAATAAAAACTTCACGTTTTATTTAATTAACGATGGTTAAATTAATTAACGAGATTTAATTAATTTATCGTGAGTGCGTTATTAAATTTTGGAAGGAAAAACGCTTCTAGAACACCCCTATAATCATAGGCGGCCGAATACCCCCTTAGGGGTTCTAGAAGGATTTTTGGTTTGCTAATTAAGTTATTTACTTACTTAATTTAAGTGTGGGTTGGGCCTTAAAGATTTTGAGGAGGTGTATAAATACAATCCCATACCCCTCACAAATTTTTTGTCTCTCTCCCTTTGCTTGATGCGTCCGATCGACCCAAACCCCACACCAAAACCAAACAATTTTTCCCTTTAACCTACAATCACATAAAGTTTTAACCTTTATAAGATCAATCCTTTTTGGTGGTTTTCTTATAAAGTCTTAAGCTCTTTAACTAAACCCTAGATCTCATAATATAGGTTTTAGTTCTCCCTTGTGGTCTGATTTGTTATAAACCCTAATTAGGGTTTCCGATGATTTTTCCAAGAGTATTGTAACGTCTACAAAACCGATCCTTACGCAATCCCACTTAGGGTTTTGGATCTAGGGTTTTTTAGTTGCAAGATTTATTAAAGTGAAGTTACCACTAGAATCATGGTGTGTTCGTTTGAGGTGTCGTGTGAGAAATCGTTAGAGGACGGTTACTTTATCGTTATAGCTTCAAGATCAAGATCATTAATTGATTTATTCAATTAATTAAAAGGTTGGTTTTATTATTGTTTTTATTATGTGTTAATCATGTTTGTTATACTAGATCCATTCCGCTGCGTACTCGTAGTTAATGGTTTAACTAGTTTCTAAATCCCAACAGCGGCATCACGAGTCAAATCCTATGGCATTAATGGGTTACACATAGAATAAAACACGCTTGATTCGCTTTAAAATCTCTTTTATTTATGTTTTTATGATAATTACATGCATACTTGTCATAAAGTTTTAATCTTGATCTAGATCTATTAAATTTGGGTAGGTTAAAATTGAACCGGTTAATAATTACTTTTGTTTCTTATTATCCGTCAAAGACCTCTGCATCTCAATTTTGTGATACTTTGCACGTCATCAAGTACCTTGCTCGAAAACTTGATGAGGGTCTTTGGTCTTCAATTTGGGGAAGACTCATTCGAGACTTGGATCTTATATGATTTATCGCTTTCATATAGAGTCTGTCTTCTGCTTCTACCCCCTTCTGTCTGTTTTTATGTGCTTATTTGTTTTCCATTATGAATTTCAAAACGTAATAATTCAAGATTCTAGGAATCATAAAAACGGATTCTACTTATATCGAAACTAGCTTTAAAACTATGTCATATTGATACACCATATTTTCATTGCGAATCGGCTATGTGTTATTTGTTAAAATCTTGATTTTTTGAAAAAATCTTAATATTGACATAAGAACTATGAAACTTGGTTTTATTTTATTCTAATTGTTTTGCGAAATCATATTGTCACTCGTGTCGGGCTTACATATCTTAATATTGACATAAGAACTATGTCAATATTGATTTTTTGAACAAATCTTAATATTGACATAAGAACTATGAAACTTGGTTTTATTGTATTCTAATTGTTTTGCGAAATCATATTGTCACTCGAGTCAGGCTTACATACCGTAATGATGGCTTATAAACTATCTTCTCAACAATGTGATTTGAAAAATTAATTAGTTTACAATACTTAAAATTACAACACCGTTTTGTGTTTTTACTAATGATGGACTTGCTATTGCACTTCGTGCTCTAGTCGAGCTATCTAGGGTTTGAGAGATCTTTAATCTTCTCCCGTGTTCCATAGGTGTTTCGGCACTTATGGGATAATTATCCCAAGCACTTGCACCTTCGGGTGCAAGAAGAGTAGGATATAGGGTTTGATCTCTCTTTAATCTTCTCCCGCGGTAAAACACGCCTAAACCAAAAAGTTAATAAATTATTTTCTTAACTTGTGCTAAGTGATGAATTGCATGCATTCTTTTACACACTTTGACATTTGTTTTTCTAAACTTATGTGATACCTATTTGAATTTTTAAGTCTATGCCATCTAATTTAGAAGCACTTGTAGTTGTTTTTCGTCATCTGGTCAGACCTAGGGCGAATTACATACCCGAGGCGATCTTTATCATTGGTCAGACCTTTGCCAATAATTGGAGCTTCAAATTGGTACGACTTAAAGTCGAGTTCTTGGTCAGATTCGGAACCCGAGGCATAAAGATGAGATGAAACATACTCATGACTTTATTATGTATAGAACAAGTTTGTTTGAGATATTCAAAGGTACTCGAAAGAGATGAGAGAACATCCCATCCAAACACTCTACAACAAATAAACTTCATGAATCGTCTCATAAATCTAAGAATTGCACTTGTAATGCAATTAACGCTCTTCGCTTACCTCTTGCCCTACTTGATACTAGACGGTCGGACCTCTAATATTAAGTGGGAGTGCAAGCAAGGATCTTAGTCTCATAATGATTAATTGGGTAGTTAATTCTTTGAGAATGTAATTATAAAAAATACTAATTGTTGAACTTTTATTTTATAGATGAATAATAACCAAAACTCTTGCTTAAACAGCACGGTTGTTAAGTCATTCCTTGAAAAGATGAAGTTGACTGAAAATAACTTTGTTGATTGGTATCGTGCTCTTAGGATAGCGCTCGAAACCGATGATTGCTTAAATACCTTGAGCAACCAATTCCTGATCAACCAGAAGTTCTGCCTCATGGTCATGAAGGACCAGAGGAAGACCCAGATTTACATCCAACTTGGGTCAAAAGGTCTAGAGAAATCGCCGGCCTTATGCTGATGACTATGTCCCCTGAACTCAAGAAACTTTTGGAGGGTCATGGCGCATGGTCAATGATGGAATAATTGAAAACCATGTTCACTGAACAAGCTGATCAAGAACTCCTTGATGCTGCACGTGCCTTTCACGCGTGTAAACATGAGGATGGACAATCTGTGAGCTCCTATGTCTTAAAGATGAAGGGCTACATAGAGAATTTGGTACGTTTGGGTCACCCCGTATCATTGAAACTTGCAGGTAGCCTAATTTTAGCCTCACTGAACAAGGACTATGATAGGTTCGTGTGTAACACCCCCAAATTACCACGCAGCGGAATACCACTTTGGGGCGCTACTCATAGCACATCACACACAATTATAGAAAACGACCTCAAAAGAGACGTTAAAATATTATACAATCTTGTCTAAAAAGTTTCCCCATCCCAGTATATCAAATCAGAGTAGCATTAGTCCCAAAAACCGTTACCAATCACAACATATACATTAAATGCTTAAAAGCAGTTTATTTGTTTCAAAGGATGGAAAAATAATATAAAGTTTAGACAAGTAAGCACCAACTTCCTCCTCATATGCTCCGCTGCTATCCATCTTGATTACCTGAAATACAAGTGTAAAATCATCAACACAAAGGTTGAGCAAGTCTATAGGTTTTACAAATCATTTTTGAACACAAGCAAAGATTATAAATTTGTGGCATACTTGAAGGCAACAAGCATCGAATTTGCATCAACAATAATAACTGTATATAACATAAATTGCAATAAGCTCATGGAACCGAGCCCTTAGACACTCCCATATCAGTCTAATAAGACGAGAGATTTATTAATTGTCAATTACCTCCAGATTATTGGTACATTGCCGTATACCTGACTTCTCAATACAATATGTTCAAACAGTGTGGAGGTCGGGCCTAAGCATATGTGACAAGTCCACACAAACTGAACCGGGGCGGCTTCCCCCATAGATCTATTAATTGTACTAGCGGTTAACCCATCATAGGTTAATTAACGGTCCACAATTGAGGCTTTAATAATGGCAATCACTTAATGCAATTTAAAGGCAACCACAGGTCCATTCATAGAGGGACAAGCATACCATAAAAGACTTGTGTTCTAAGTTTATAAAAAAACATGTATTCCCCCTCGCGGGTTTAAAAACCATTTATAAGATAGTATAAAAGCGAGGCTATAGACTTACCTTAGATGCAATCGTCACAATAGTTAATAGGGAACGAACGTCAATCAAGAATAAATGTCAATGGTCGATACATGATCACACGAGACCTAAAGATAACGAGGCACGTATTAGGCTCGAAACGATAAATGAATCGTACATATACGTAATAAGTACATTTTAATAAGTTCTTGGACATTGCATAAGTTTTATGATTCTTTATAAAACTTTTAGATGAAAACATAACCATTTTAAGTGAAATATCCAATTTGACACTTTTAGCCCATCTTAAGCCCAATAGTGGTCCACTACCCAAGTATATGACTTAAGTCCATTTTAAATTCAGTATACTACTCTAAATTGGTTATAAACCTCAGGTACAATAATGGCCCATTAGCCATTACAAGTTTAAGTTGGGCTTTTATGGCCCAAGTCCACTTTATAAAGTTCTTGGGTTCTAAAACGCATCATAAACACGTACTCTTAATATTTTATGTTGGTCGGGTCTCGGGTTCCATAATTATCAGTATATAACTAAGTCTAAAATTCCCGACAAGTGGGTCCTACCACATCGGTTTATATAAAAATTATCACATTTTACGTTAATGAGTTATAATCCGTTTATTATAATTTTCCCGACATGTCCCGCTAATTTGTTTATATCTCTTGAACCCTAAATCATCTAAGTGTGTTCTTTTTACCAAAATCATTATTAACTCATGTAATTTACTAATTATAAGTCTAATTATCCCCAATTTATACTTTTCGTAGCTAATTAACCCATTTTATCACTTAGAAGAGTGGGCTGTTTTTGGGCAGCCAAACTCGTTTTCACCATTTTGGCCACCATTTCCAAACCGTAAGGAATTGGTAAATCATCCAATTGATTATAGTTCTTCATGATTTTATCTACAACTTTTAGTTATACATATTCATAAGTCAGTATACAAATTTTACGAGAAAGCAGTCCATCAAAACAGTATGTTCAGATCTGACTAGTTTTCACCATTTTGGCCACCATTTCCAAACCGTAAGGAATTTGTAAATCATCCAATTGATTCTAGTTCTTCATGATTTTATCTGCAACTTTTAGTTTTACATATTCGTAGGTCAGTATACAAATTTTATGAGAAAATAGTCCATCAAAACAGTATGTTCAGATCTGACTAGTTTTCGCCATTTTGGTCATATCTTGCTTTCTAAAATTCGTCACGGGACAAGCCACCCGGGAATTTAATCACAAAAAGATTATCTATCTTAATATATAGGTTTTCAATATCCCAAACCTACTGATTTCGACATGCAATCTGTTTTTTTTACGGTTCAAAAGTCGTTATAAATCAAATCGTTACTAGAGCTTGTTTAGCTTCATTTTAGTGTCAAAAACTCATATACAATGTCCAAATACTCATTATTTATTTCTTATATATATATTTTCAGAATATATGAGATCTAGTTAATATAAGAAATAAAATGAAAAGATCAAAATCAAGAGAAAAGTGAAGTAGACCTTAGATCCGAGATCTAGAAACGAAAGGATACACCAAATAGATCTTCTTGGTTAGACCCGTATAATCATAGATCTAACTAAGATCTAGACATGCATTAACCCTTCAACATGGTCCTCAACTTCAGCCCCACGAAGTGTATGTATCTCCTTCTTCAAGGCTCCAAATGGTTAAACTAATATCGCCATTGGTTGTGATGATCATAGACGAATAAGTTATGATAGGATTCGAGCTTGTAAAAATTATGAAAATGGTGGTTTGGTGATGATGATGCCACGGCTATTGGCTAGGGGCCACGGGATGATGGTGGATTTACATGGTGCATGCATAGATCCATTAGATCTATTAGAAATGAGGGTGGCGGCTGCTATTTTAGAGTGAGAGAGGAGAAGTGGAGGCTAGGGTTAGTGTGTGTATATGAAATGGAGGCTAGGGTTGGCATGAAAATGAAAGAGATGAAACCCTAATTGCCTTTTTATACCCATTTCAAAGTTCTAATCTAATTGCAAGGTTTATAATAGTTGAGGGGCATGGGTTGCAATTATTTTACAAGGGCCTAAAGTGTAATATTTTATCATGTGTTTAATAATAAACGGTTCGGGACTCGTTCGGACGACTTAACGGACGATTCAAGACACGAGACTGCCATCGTTTTTATAATCATTTTTCCAATAAAAATGAGTCCTTACTTCGTCGCGTTTCAAAAATATTTGCTATTATTTATTTAAATGCTCGTTTAATTAATTTAGCTATTTCTGTTAGATTTTAACGTAAAAAAAATGTAAACTCTAATATTCACATCATTAGCAAAGTTTTAGAACATAATGAAAAATACTATTTCTTTATATTTTCAAAGTCTTAGTTTCTAATCGTTTCATCTTTTATTTTTGTTATTTTTGCTCATTCCGACTCTAAAACGTTGAAAAATACTACAAGTAATTAGATAATAAATATTTAATTTATTAAATGTATACGTAAAATTTTTAAATTCCTCAGTTCATAAACTAAAAGAAAATATTCAAAATGAATTTGAATTTAGCTAACACGATCTTCGTTAAATTATCGAAAATAGATAACAAGTTTCATAAATGTTCGAAAAATCTTAATTTAAACGTTGGTCAAAATTTTCGGGTTGTTATATCATCCACTCCTTTAGGAAGCGATGTCCCGACGCTTAATTCGGATATAACAGTCTTTAGTCTAACAGTGAAGAGTGAAAAACAGACAAGTCATCGTCTAGGTTCCAAAGAAAGTCAAAAGATATTATATGGTACACGTTCTCCATGATCGGACGTCATTGGACAATGCCGTCTCAAGTTCTCACAACTTACGATCATTCGACTAGATCACATGCCACATAAGTATCTAAAAGCAAAAGTCAAACATAAACATCAAATACAGATTTCCGCCGTCGATCATCAAGACACATTAGAAATGGTCCATCAAACAAATCGCAACTCGAGAGAAATACAACGGGTTATTCGTACATAGATGATAATCGACGATAATCATAATGACGATAGCACTGAACGATTCTTATCAACGAAATAGGGTTTGAAGAAAGACGTAAGCATACCAAACACTCACAAATCGAGCCAGACATACTTGGGCCCACTCATTTATAACTCCTTATCTACATCAAAACGCGTCCCCTTCCATGTATACAAGAATTTATAAACTTACGGTTCGGGAACTTATAACTTTCTTGTTCAATTGAAAAGGCGTCCCAATCCATTTCAGCAAAACAATTATAAGTCATCATACTCAAGTATCGCTACCTCTCAACACGATATCATATCAAAATACCATAGTAAATACAAGGTGTTAATGAACTTATATCATGATTTCCATATTCAAACGTCCCATTCCATTTGAATAAGGAAAACATGACAATCTAAGGTCCAGTGGTTTAAAATTTTCTTATTCAAATGTCCTAATCCATTTAAATAAGACAACCTTAAACGACTCTTAGTTGGGCGAGTTAAAATCTATATATCTAAATGTCCCATCCCATTTAGATACATAGTATTAAGTCACTCAACTGAATGACTACTACGAGCATATCATTGTTGTACTCAAACTATATATTTGATTAGGATATATATATCTTATGTCCAACATTGGCATCCTCCTTTCGCCAATAAAACATAGTAAAATGTCGCATTACGTAGGAGACATCGCCTCGGATAAATGATTCTTCAAAATCATAATTAGTAACGAAAATACGAACATCGCATTTATCAATTTCGTTTCGAAAGGAGATGTCCAAAAATGGCACATCACGATACGATGATAACAATCGAACTTAAACAAGTCGATATGTGATAGGTTACGAAACCATATTTACATACTCAAATATCAAACAAGTTTCACACTCGTATTCAGATAATACATAATCACCAAGATTGATGATTGGCAGTGAAACCAAATCCGATATAAACCGTATTATAAAATTTACGACAATCATTCAAGGAACATTGCTTCGCGTGCAATGCCTTTAAATATCATAGTATATTCATATATATACATACTACTATTCCTACATACACATAGGTTCACTTAATCACAATCAATCATAAGTAATACAAGAATAGCCTTACCGGAGCCATGCGAAGTAGTTGCGTGCTTAAAACCCTTTTAAAACATACCAAAAGTTATAGTTTAGGTTTTTAAAAATCGACCTAGTTCTCTATAACTAGTGGCTCTGATACCAATCTGTAACACCCCCAAATTACCACGCAGCGGAATACCACTTTGGGGCGCTACTCATAGCACATCACACACAATTATAGAAAACAACCTCAAAAGAGACGTTAAAATATTATACAATCTTGTCTAAAAAGTTTCCCCATCCCAGTATATCAAATCAGAGTAGCGTTAGTCCCAAAAACTATTACCAATCACAACATATACATTAAATGCTTAAAAGCAGTTTATTTGTTTCAAAGGATGGAAAAATAATATAAAGTTTAGACAAGTAAGCACCAACTTCCTCCTCATATGCTCCGCTGCTATCCATCTTGATTACCTGAAATACATGTGTAAAATCATCAACACAAAGGTTGAGCAAGTCTATAGGTTTTACAAATCATTTTTGAACACAAGCAAAGATTATAAATTTGTGGCATACTTGAAGGCAACAAGCATCGAATTTGCATCAACAATAATAATTGTATATAGCATAAATTGCAATAAGCTCATGGAACCGAGCCCTTATACACTCCCATATCAGTCTAATAAGACGAGAGATTTATTAATTGTCAATTACCTCTAGATTATTGGTACATTGCCGTATACCTGACTTCTCAATACAATATGTTCAAACAGTGTGGAGGTCGGGCCTAAGCATCTGTGACAAGTCCACACAAACTGAACCGGGGCGGCTTCCCCCATAGATCTATTAATTGTAATAGCGGTTAACCCATCATAGGTTAATTAACGGTCCACAATTGAGGCTTTAATAACGGCAATCACTTAATGCAATTTAAAGGCAACCACGGGTCTATTCATAGAGGGATAAGCATACCATAAAAGACTTGTATTCTAAGTTTATAAAAAAACATGTATTCCCCCTCGCGGGTCTAAAAACCATTTATAAGATAGTATAAAAGCGAGGCTATAGACTTACCTTAGATGTAATCGTCACAATAGTTAATAGGGAACGAACGTCAATCAAGAATAAATGTCAATGGTCGATACATGATCACACGAGACCTAAAGATAACGAGGCACGTCTTAGGCTCGAAACGATAAATGAATCGTACATATACGTAATAAGTATATTTTAATAATTTCTTGGACATTGCATAAGTTTTATGATTCTTTATAAAACTTTTAGATGAAAACTTAACCATTTTAAGTGAAATATCCAATTTGACACTTTTAGCCCATCTTAAGCCCAATAGTGGTCCACTACTCAAGTATATGACTTAAGTCCATTTTAAATTCAGTATACTACTCTAAATTGGTTATAAACCCCAGGTACAATAATGGCCCATTAGCCATTACAAGTTTAAGTTGGGCTTTTATGGCCCAAGTCCACTTTATATAGTTCTTGGGTTCTAAAACGCATCATAAACACGTACACTTAATATTTTATGTTGGTCGGGTCTCGGGTTCCATAATTATCAGTATATAACTAAGTCTAAAATTCCTGACAAGTGGGTCCTACCACGTCGGTTTATATAAAAATTATCATATTTTACGTTAATGAGTTGTAATCCGTTTATTATAATTTTCCCGACATGTCCCGCTAATTTATTCATATCTCTTGAACCCTAAATCATCTAAGTGTGTTCTTTTTACCAAAATCATTATTAAATCATGTAATTTACTAATTATAAGTCTAATTATCCCCAATTTATACTTTTCATAGCTAATTAACCCATTTTATCACTTAGAAGAGTGGGCGTTTTTGGGCAGCCAAACTCGTTTTCACCATTTTGGTCACCATTTCTAAACCGTAAGAAATTGGTAAATCATCCATTTGATTCTAGTTCTTCATGATTTTATCTACAACTTTTAGTTTTACATATTTGTAGGTCAGTATATAAATTTTACGAGAAAACAGTCCATCAAAACAGTATGTTCAGATCTGACTAGTTTCACCATTTTGGCCACCATTTCCAAACCGTAAGGAATTGGTAAATCATCCAATTGATTCTAGTTCTTAATGATTTTATCTACAACTTTTAGTTTTACATATTCGTAGGTCAGTTTACAAATTTTACGAAAAAACAGTCCATCAAAACAGTATGTTCAGATCTGACTAGTTTTCACCATTTTGGTCATATCTTGCTTTCTAAAATTCGTCACGGGACGAGCCACCCGGGGATTTAATCACAAAACGATTATCTATCTTAATATATAAGTTTTCAATATCCCAAACCTACTGATTTCGACATGCAATCTGTTTTTTTTACGGTTCAAAAGTCGTTATAAATCAAATCGTTACTAGAGCTTGTTTAGCTTCATTTTAGTGTCAAAAACTCATATACAATGTCCAAATACTCATTATTTATTTCTTATATATATATTTTCAGAATATATGAGATCTAGTTAATATAAGAAATAAAATGAAAAGATCAAAATCAAGAGAAAAGTGGAGTAGACCTTAGATCCGAGATCTAGAAACAAAAGGACGGATACACCAAATAGATCTTCTTGGTTAGACCCGTATAATCATAGATCTAACTAAGATCTAGACATGCATTAACCCTTCAACATGGTCCTCAACTTCAGCCCCACGAAGTGTATGCATCTCCTTCTTCAAGGCTCCAAATGGTTAAACTAATACCGCCATTGGTTGTGATGATCATAGACGAATAAGTTATGATAGGATTTGAGCTTGTAAAAATTATGAAAATGATGGTTTGGTGATGATGATGCCACGACTAGTGGCTAGGGGCCACGGGATGATGGTGGATTTACACGGTGCATGCGTAGATCCATTAGATCTATTAGAAATGAGGGTGGCGGCTGCTATTTTAGAGTGAGAGAGGAGAAGTGGAGGCTAGGGTTAGTGTATGTGTGTGAAATGGAGGCTAGGATTGGCATGAAAATGAAAGAGATGAAACCCTAATTGCCTTTTATACCCATTTCAAAGTTATAATCTAATTGCAAGGTTTATAATAGTTGAGGGGCATGGGTTGCAATTATTTTACAAGGGCCTAAAGTGTAACATTTTATCATGTGTTTAATAATAAACGGTTCGGGACTCGTTCGGACGACTTAACGAACGATTCAAGACACGAGACTTGCGCCATCGTTTTTATAATCATTTTTCCAATAAAAATGAGTCCTTACTTCGTCGCGTTCCAAAAATATTTGCTATTATTTATTTAAATGCTCGTTTAATTAATTTAGCTATTTCGGTTAGATTTTAACGTAAAAAAAATGTAAACTCTAATATTCACATTATTAGCAAAGTTTTAGAATATAATTAAAAATACTATTTCTTTATATTTTCAAAGTTTTAGTTTCGAATTGTTTCAACTTTTATTTTTGTTATTTTTGCTCATTCCGACTCTAAAACGTCGAAAAATACTACAAGTAATTAGATAATAAATATTTAATTTATTAAATGTAAACGTAAAAATTTTAAATTCCTCAGTTCATAAACTAAAAGAAAATATTCAAAATGAATTTGAATTTAGCTAACACGATCTGTTGGGAATTATTTGTTAAGTGTCAAGTACCGTTAGTGTATTTGAAGTACTATTAGTGTTATGTAAGTACCGTTAGTGTTAACGCGGTACATAGTAAGTACTGCTACTTATAAAGTAAGTACTGTTATGATGATTAGGACGAATATATCTTTGTATAAGATATGTCATATTTATAGTTAGAGTATATCTTATGTGATATACCTAAATAGTTAGAATATTGATAATATATCGTCTGTGATATAGTTATCTTTATAGAATATTCTAAGGTTTCTAGGGTTCCTTACTCTATAAAAAGAACATAGGTACAATGTCTTTCATGTACCTCATACAAGTCGATTAATAAGAGAATCGAATAGTTAAAAGTAATTCTGTTCTTCTGTGCTTTATAAGTTAGATTCCGTATAACTTATTTAGTGTTTAGTAAGAGTGCTCAAAGTGTTTTAGTTTGATTACAAACTATTATACTAATTCTTAACAGAATATGGATCCAACCAAAGGGATCAACAAGTGGTATCAGAGCTTGTTGAGAAACTCTGAAAAAGAAGAACACGAATCTATACACTCCACACATACCAAATCTCAATGTCTCAACCAGATGGTGTTAATGCTCACTTGGATGATGTTCAGAACATTGATCCTGTTCTACCTCAAGGACAACCACAAGTTGTGCATCCTGCACCAACACAAGGTGCTCAAGTCGTGAATGATGTAGCTACCTCTACACCAACACCTTCTCATACTCTATCTGCTATTAAACTCCCAGTTCTCAAAGGTGACAAATATGAGACTTGGGCTATGCAGATGGAACACTACTTGAATCACATTGATCATATTGTGTGGCAAGTTATCAAGAATTGGAACACACCAAAGAAGTTACACTGGTTGCCAGACAATACATGCTATGTTCTACCTGCTGTGACTGCTGATGAGGTACAAGCAGAGATCAGAGAAAGAAAAGCTAGAACTGCTTTGGCTATGGCTCTTTCTGAAGACATTCTACCAATCTTTCATCATTATAAAGATGCCAAAGCTATGTGGGATGCTATAAAACTTAGATTTAGAAGCAATGACAAATCTAAGAAAATTAAGAAGATTGGTTCTTAAGCAATAATTTGATAACTTCTCAATTACCAGTATAGAGGGAATACATGGTGGATATGGAAGGTTCAGCAAGTTGTTTATTCAGTTAGCAGTTTATGGACAAGTAATTCCTAATGAAGAAGCAAATCTAAAATTCTTAAGAAGTGTTCCACTAGAGTGGAAAGCAATGGCTATGCACTTCATCACAAGAGATGATTTGGAAACAATTCCATTTGATCATCTCTACAACAATCTTAGAGCATATGAGATGGATGTGAAAGGCACTGAAGTAAAGATAGCAACTACTTCAAAGTCTAACTTGGCTTTTATGTCAGATGGGAACAATGGTACTTACTTTCAAAATACTGCTAGTGGATCTAGCAGCGGTACTTACTTCACAAATACCGCTGGAGGACTTACAAGCAGTACTTACCCACAAAGTATTGAAAGCAGTCCTATGATCTCTCAAAATCCACATGGAAGGTATTCACCATTGTTTAGTGACAATGATGCATTCTCATTCTTTGCTGGACAAGACAACATGCCAAGATTAACTCTCAATGACTTGTTCCAAATGGATGATGCTGATGTTGAAGAGATGGATCTTAAATGGCAAGCTGCAATGGTGTCAGTAAGATCTAATAGGTTCTTCAAGAAGACTGGAAGAAAAATGACTGTTGATCCTAATGAGCCATTGGGATATGACAAGTCTAAATTTGAATGCTATAACTATGGAAGGAATGGACACTTTGTAAGAGAATGTAATAGAGATAAAGCTGAAACAAGCAATCTGAAGTCCAAGAACAGTTATAGAACCAATCCAAAAATAACTGAAAGCTTTCCAAGAGGAAACAGCAGGAGTCCTAAAGGAACCAAAGCATTGGTTACTGTAGATGGAGTGGTGAATTGGGCAGAAGAGGAAGAAGAAGAAGAGCTTGGAGTAATGGCTCTCTCTCATAAAGATACTGAGGTACACCCTTGTTCTAAAGATTGTATTTTTAAATTTAATAGTCTAAAAGTAGAACTAGAGGAACAGTATCAAAAGGTTAACACATGCACTGTAGAAATAGAGGCTTTCAAACAGGGTGTTGTTAAACTTGAGGATAATATAGTTTTGTATAAAAAGGCTCAACAAAACTATGAAGAGAAAATTAGGATTTTGACTCTTCAAATGAGGGAAAAAGATGTGGAAATAAAAGCTTTTGAAAGACAACTTTTAAAAATAAATACAGAAAATGAAGCTTTAAAAACCAGTCTTTGTAAAGAGAGGGAAGTGATTAGTCAATGGCAACAATCCTCTAAGGGATTGGGAAAATTGATTAATTCACAAAAGGGGTATTATGATAAAACAGGCCTAGGATATATTGAGGATCAACTTGGGATAACCTTAACTAATAAGGACTTATCAAAAGGGATTTTTGATAGTTCTAGTGAGGTAGATGATACACCTAAAAATGATAGATATGCTGAAGGAATGAAGGAAGTTCCTCCACCAGTATCTGGAATTTTTATGCCCCCTTGTAATGATACTAGTATAGAGTTAGAAGATCCTAAGATTAATAATGTCTTTAACTCTAGTACTGTGTCTCAAGAAAATACTGATGTGACCAAGAATATTGTTTATCCACCTCTAATGAATAACTTTGTTTCTGAGGAATCTAAGACTAGTTCTGCTCCCAAGCAGGTAAAAACTCCTAGCAAGATACTGGAAAACAATAAACAACATACTAAAAACAAAAGGGCTGGGTTAGGTTTTGAAAAAGTAAAGTCAAAACAACCTTTTGGGTCTTCTTTAAGAAGAAAAGGATGTTATGTTTGTGGTAGTCTAAGTCATTTTATCAAAGACTGTACATTACATGAAGATAAATTGTGAAACAGAAGGCTATACAAAGGGTCATGAAAAATAGTAATGAGAAAATTGCACAGGGTAATAGGAAACAGAAAGTTAAAGATGACAAACCTAAGTTTGATCATGCAAGGGTAGTTAAACAGGTTAAAAATAATCCTACCAAAAGTTTTGTTCCTAGGGTAGTACTTATGAAGCAAGGACTTGTATCCTTAAAGTCTGGCAAACCAAGTACCGGCAAGCCAAAACCTATAAGTACTGCTAGACCAAACTCAAGTACTGTTGGTTTAAAGTCTGTAAAACCAATGTTCTCCAAGACTTCTAAGAAGGTTTTTGAAAAAGTTAAAGCACCTAGAAGTAAGGACAAGAACAAATCAGTACAAATGTGGGTTCCTAAAAGAGATATACCATGTGTTAAAGCAAGTACCGCTAAAGCAGTACTTAAGTCAAAGAAGTCAAAGCACATAGAGTCACCCTATGAATTTGACTACATAAATGAAACCATGAAGTATAAGAGTAAAAGTAGCATTACTGGGAATGCTTCAGTACAAACTCTGAAATGTGTAGGTCCCACAAGATCCGAGCCAAATGTGGCTTGAGTCCCTGTTAAAAACTAATAAGTTTTATTTGTGTTCAGGGGCATCTCATTGATGAATTAAAAGATAAAGGAATTGTAGATAGTGGATGCTCAAGACACATGACAGGGAACAAAGATTTTCTTGCTGAATTTGAAGAATTCAGAGGAGGTCTAGTAGCCTTTGGGGGTAGCAAAGGTAGAATCACTGGCAAAGGGAAAATCAACACAGGAAAGTTGGAATTTGAAGATGTCTTCTTTGTGAAAGAATTGAATGAGTTCAATCTCTTTTCAGTATCACAAATGTGTGATAAGAAGAACAAGGTGCTGTTCACAGACAAAGACTGCTTGGTGTTATCTAAAGACTTTGAGATGCCCAAGGAATCTCAAATACTGCTTAAAGTACCCAGGCAAGAAAATATGTACACCTTTAATCTTCATACTATTACTCCAACATGTGGTATTACATGTTTTCTAGCTAAGGCTTCTTTAGATGAGTCAAATCTATGGCATAGAAGGTTAGATCATGAGAATTTTAAGAATCTTAATAGATTGGTAAAAAGGAATTTGGTTAGAGGTCTACCTAACAAATCTTTTCAAAATGATTTCACATGTGCTGCTTGTCAAAAAGGTAAACAACATAGAGCCTCTTGTAAGACCAAGACTGTAAATAATGTGACAAAACCTTTGCATCTCTTGCATATGGATTTATTTGGTCCAGTTTCTATAAGAAGCATTAGCCATAAGACCTTTTGTCTAGTCATAACTGATGATTATAGTAGATTCAGTTGGGTTTTATTTTTAGCCCTTAAAAGTGAAACAAGTGAATTACTAAAGGATTTATCACTTTAGTTGAAAAGCAGTTCACTAAACAGGTTTTAATCATTAGGACTGATAATGGAACATAATTTAAGAATGCTGATTTTGATGAATTCTGTAGGTCTAAAGGAATTAAGAGGCAATTTAGTAATCCTAGAACTCCTCAACAGAATGGAGTAGCTGAAAGGAAGAATAGGACATTAATTGAGGCTGCTAGAACTATGCTGGCTGATTCACTTTTGCCAATACCTTTTGGGCTGAAGCAATCAATACTGCATGTTATGTGTTAAATAGAGTTCTAGTAACTAAACCTCAAAACAAAACACCTTATGAACTTTTGACTAATGTAAAGCCTAACATAAGTCATTCAAAACCTTTTGGGTGTCATGTGTCCATACTAAATACTCTTGATTACTTGGGGAAGTTTGATGGAAAGTCTGATCCAGGATGCCTTGTAGGATATTCATTGTAAAGTAAATCATATAGGGTTTATAATTTGGCAACTAAGAAAGTTGAAGAAAATGCTCATGTCAATTTCTTAGAAAATAAACCCAATGTTCCAAGAATAGGTTATGCTTGGATGTTTGATTTAGATTATCTAACTAACTCTATGGATTACTACTCTTTGCAAAAAGATTGTCAAACTAACAATGCAGGTGAGGAGTCAAGTGCAATTAATACAGGTACTCAAGAAGATGTTTCTTCATCTGATGAAGATGTTCACATCTATGTGCCAAATATGCCTACTGTTACTCCCATGTTTGCAACTCCTAAGAAGTAAACCATGCCATCAAATGATGATCATGCCTCCCAGGAACTTCAAAGGCTTCAAGATCAAGAAAAGAATGCTACATCTGCTAATAAGCATTCAGGAGAAGAATCTTTTGAGTCACAACACTCAGCAGTACATACTATACCTAGCGGTACTTCATCTGCACGTACTGCTAAGTCAAAATCTGCTAGATCTGCTGACTCACTAGAAGAGATTTTGCAAGCATTGGACGATGAAGACTTATATGCCAGTCCAGCTGAAGGAATCTTCTCCAAAGCTTCCTATGATGAGCAGGGTGCAGTAACTGATTTCAACAATTTGGAAACTAAAATTCTAGTCAGTTCTATTCCCATCATAAAGTCAACAACAACCATCCTGCTACTCAGATTATTGGTGATCCAAAATCTGCTGTACAAACCAGAAGACAACTGCAAACCAATATTGAAACTTATGCACTAGTGAGTTATGTCAAACAACAGCAGAGAACAAATCATAAAGATACTCAACATTGTTTGTTTGCCTATTTCTTATCTCAAGTAGAGCCCAAAAATATCTCTCAGGCTCTTGATGAAGAAAGTTGGGTGGATGCCATGCAAGAAGAATTAACACAATTTGAGCTACAAAAGGTTTGGATTCTTGTGGATCTTCCCTCAGGAAAAAGAGTAATTGGTACAAGATGGGTCTTCAGGAACAAGAAGGATGAAAGAGAGGTTGTTGTGAGGAACAAGGCAAGACTTGTTGCTCAAGGCTACAGACAGGAAGAAGGGATAGACTATGATGAGGTTTTTGCACCAGTGGCAAGGGTAGAAGCCATTAGGTTATTTTTGGCCTTTGCATCATATATGGGATTTATAGTCTATCAAATGGATGTGAAAAGTGTCTTTCTATATGGTACTATTTCAGAGGAGGTATATGTCTCACAACCTCCAGGTTTTGTAGATCCTAAATTCCCTAATAGAGTCTACAAAGTTATCAAAGCACTTTATGGTCTGCATCAAGCTCCAAGAGCCTGGTATGCAACTTTATCCAACTTTCTGCTAGAACATGGATATAAGAGAGGAACCATTGATAAAACTCTGTTCATCAAGAAAAATGCCAAAGACATTATTCTAGTTCAAGTCTATGTTGATGACATCATTTTTGGTTCTACCAAGAAGACATGGTGTGAATAGTTTGAAGCTTTGATGAAAGGAAGATTTCAAATGAGTTCTATGGGACAACTAACTTTCTTTTTGGGACTACAAGTCAAACAAAGGAAATATGGAATATTTATCAGCCAGGATAAATATGTTGCTGAAATCTTAAAGAAATTTTCATGTATGGATACAAGGAGTACAAGCACACCTTTTGAAGTCAAGAAATATTTATCAAAAGATGAACATGGAGAGGATGTTGACATTCATCTCTATAGGTCAATGATTGGTTCATTGATGCATCTTACTGCTTCAAGACCAGATATAATGTTTGCTGTGTGTGCATGTTCAAGATTCCAAGTTCATCCAAAGGTGTCACATCTATATGCTGTGAAGAAGATTTTTAAATATCTTAAAAGTCAACCTAATTTAGGATTATGGTATCCTAGAGACTCCACCTTTGAATTGGAAGCTTACTCAGATAGTGACTACGCTGGAGCAAATCATGATAGGAAATCCACAACAGGAGGTTGTCAATTCCTAGGCAGAAGACTCATATCATGGCAGTGTAAGAAGCAAACCATTGTTGCTACTTCTATAACTGAAGCTGAATATGTAGCTGCTGCTCATTGCTGTGGACAAGTACTTTGGATTCAAAATCAATTGTTGGACTATGGGTTCAATTTCATGAACACCAAGATTTACATTGATAATGAAAGTACTATATGCATTGTCAAGAATCCAGTATTTCACTCCAAGACTAAGCATATTGAAATAAGACATCACTTTATAAGAGATGCTTATGACAAAAAGCTTATTCAAGTCTTGAAGATTCATACAGACAACAATGTAGCTGATTTGTTGACCAAGGCATTTGATGCAAAGAGATTCGAATTCCTGGTGACACACATTGGTATGCTCAACCAATAACATGCTGCATATGTTGAGGGGAGGTAATAGCTGTACAAGTTTTATATAAATTTTATTGTATAGTCTATGCTTTGTGTTTTTGATGTTATTGCAGGTTTATAGAAGAAGATAAAAGAGGTTACATGTCTAGTGGAAAGCATGAACTGGTCAAAATTGTGAGGTACCGTTGTCACTCCAAGTACCGCTAGCACAAAACCAAGTGCCGCTTATTTTCCATGTACCGCTACATGTCCGTTGTACCGTTAAGGGTCTCTTTTGTAAATTTGGCGGTTTCTTCGCGCTTGGGTTTGTTATTTACTTAAATACTTACCCCAATTACACAATTGATTCACCTAATCTTTTATTTTTCTCTCTTGATTCTATAATCCTCTCTCTAATCTTTCGATCATCAAAAATACTAATGGCTGCCTTACAAGTAATCTCTAAGCATAATTTAGTTGCGAATCTTGCTACGAATGATGACTCACTTGGTTTCCATGAGATGCTTGGTTTCCTTTCTCGAAGTCATATTCGCTTCGCACTCACTGTAAGTCCAGTTGTCTCTATACCCATTGTTGAACAATTTTGGGATACTGCTGTTTTAGGTACTCGTTTTGATCAACCTTGCATTAAGGCTAAGGTAAATCATAGGAATA
This sequence comes from Glebionis coronaria, assembly GCA_025667525.1. Classification (NCBI taxonomy): domain Eukaryota; kingdom Viridiplantae; phylum Streptophyta; class Magnoliopsida; order Asterales; family Asteraceae; genus Glebionis; species Glebionis coronaria. Next base: position 509,912,436 of record CM046880.1, read on the forward strand.
TATATGTCACTGAGGTACTACTAAGAGCAAGTTTGAGACTTAATGATGAAAATGGACTTAGTATGCTTAATAATACAGAGATTCATGATGGCCTTGCAGCCATGGGCTATGGGGGTGGTAGGGAAAGTCTTACTTTCTTTAAAGCATTATTTTCACCTCAATGGAAATTGCTTTTTCATGCTATTATTCAATGTTTAAGTTCAAAAAGTACATCTTTTGCTCAAATACCTGCTGCATTGGCATCTGCTGGTGTTTGTCTAGCAAATAACAGGGTTTTTAATTTTTCAAAATTAATTTTTGAAGGCATGACTAGGAATTTGGAAGGGACTAAGAAATTTTTAATGTATCCTAGATTCATTCAGGCTTTAGTTAGTGACCAAATACCTAACCTACCAGCATTAACTGATACATAGGATGTTCCTTCATTTACAAAGAGAACTTTCTATTTCTTGAACAAACAAGGCAATGCCTTTTCAGGAACTGTAACACCATTGTTTGCTCATATGTTAGCCCAACCTGCCAATCAAGAAGGTGAGGAACCTAGCAATGCTAGTGATTCTCAGCAAACTCCTTCTCACCAGAGCTCCCACTCTCTAGAAGATTCACAATCTTCTTCTCACAATGTTGGTATTCCACCAAACACTGATGAGATGATCCACACACCTGCTGCTTCTATTGTTGCTAGTGGTTCACCACAAGCACAAGCACTAGAGGTGGTGGATGTTGCAAATTTAACTTCTTTGTGTACAAGTTTGTCCCAATAGGTACAAGTATTGCAGAAAGATAAGCTTGTTCAAGACAAGAAAATTGTTGAATTAGAAGCTAGCCTACTCAAGTTAAGGAACAAAGTGTCATCTTGGATGAGGCAATATAGATCAGTTCAGACATCTGCAATCAGGAAGCAAAGGTTCAGAAACCTCAAGAAAAGGCAACTGAATGCAACCAAACAGGGGAGGAATATTTAAGAACAGGGAAGGAATAATGAAGAACAACCACCTTCTTCTGATAATCAAACAAGGATCTCTGGAAATGACATCAATTTTGAATTGGATGAAGATGTCATGGGGACTTTTAAAGATGGAACTAGTTTAGAGACTGGTGTGGATGAACCTTCAGACATGGAGATTCAACAGCAAGACCCACAACCTACTCCAGAGGAACCACAAGTTCAAGAACAAGTCCAAGAAAAATTGGTAAATCAACCAGAGGAGCCACAAGTTGCAGAAACATTGGCAACTCAGCCAGAACCATCAGTTCAATCACCACCTCAAGCTAATTGGAGTGCTTTCTATGAGAAGTTGGAGGAAATTTCTAATCAGTTTCCTGATCCATCACCACAAAGCAATAAGTCAGAAAAGACTGAAGAAGTGCAAGTTGATATGATGGCTTCTATGGAAGATAAAGCATCTGGGGAAACACAAGTGATTGAAGAAACAAGTGTGTCAAATACTGGTGAAGTCAACTTTGTTGAAGATCCAAGTACTGCTAAGCCAACTGCAAGTACTGCTGAAATTGTTGAAGATCCAAGTATTGCTAAGCCAATTACAAGTAATGCTAAGCCAATTGTAAGTACCGCTGGTGATCATCCTTCATTGGAAAGTTAAAGTTCATTTGGATAAAATGAGACTTTAGCCAAATTGCTGGTTGATCTAAAGAAGAATTTAGTTGAGAAGGCTAAACAAGCAGAAGTGGAGAAAAAGACACAACAAGAAGTTCTTGCCTCAAAGGATCAAATTCAAGGTACGAAAGTACAAGCTTCACACCCTACAAAAGGTATAGTCATTCAACAGTTAGCTAATGAAGAAGTAGCTGCCAAACTGAAGAAGAAGCTACCTAAGATAAATCTAAAGGATAAGGGGAAGAAGCAATTATTGTCAAAATCTGAAGATGAAAGTGATTCAAATGATGATATAAACAAAGTCATGTACAGATTTAATCAAATTGGCCATGATGAGGAATTTGCTTATAGAATGCAAGCACAAATTCATGAAGATGAATTGCAGGAAGAACTTGCAGCAAAGAAAAATTTGTTAGAAGCTAAAAGGATACAACAAGAATGGAACATACAAGAGTATGACAGGATTCAAGCTGAGATACATGCAAGTGAGCTTCTTGCAGACTCATTGATAGCTGAAGAAAAAGATGCATATGATGAAGAAGAAAAATCAAGATTGATTGATGATATGGTAAAGGAGCAACAAAGATTCTTTGCTGAAAAGAGAAGGAAAGAAAAGATTATGCCTCCAACTACTATGCAGATTAGAAGTCAAATGATGAAATTTCTAAGGAAAGTAAAAGGATTTACTCATATTCAGCTGGTCAAGAAAACTTTTGAAGAAATCAATACTTTGTATGAGCAAAGTAAGAGGACTGAATTGAATTTTGTTGAGATTGGATCTGAAGCAGACAAGAAAGCTGTTGAAGAATTCAAGAAACGTCTACAACAACAAAGACAATTTGGTAGTACTCCTAGAATTGAGCCAAGTACTGCTGAACCTACAAGTACATCTCCACCTATCAAGACCACTTATGTGAGGAAGAATAGAAAGGAGAAAGTAAGTTCAAGAGAGGAAGAGACTGCTCAAAGGATGAATGCAGGAGTTGACTCAAGGAATTGCTCAGACTGAAAATGTACAAGCAGTACATACACAGTCAACAGTACATACTGATGAAACGGTACATACAAGCTTGGAAGAGGGTTCAACAGAACTTGAAGGAATTTCCAAGAGTGTTAAAAGGAAAAGATCAACAAAGCTAAAGAAGAAAGCTAAGAGAGCTAAAACTACAACAGAAGATAGTGATGATGATGAGAGCTTAAGGAAGTACTTGAAGATTGTGAACTTTGAAGATCAATGTTTTGATACAGAGATTTTTGGAAAAAGAGCATCCATTGTTAAGTGGATTTACTCTACAGATCAAGGACTTAAAGCTCATGGAATTCAGAGATCTGATGGTACAAAAAGGATATTCAGACTTTTGGAAGACATTCTTTACATTCTGGATAGACAAGATATTCAAGACCTTGTAAGGTTAGTTGAAGATGCCAGTGCAGGTAAAACTGAAGTATCACTATTATATAGGGAATTTATCTTTATGTATGAGCCACACAAATGTGATCAAGAAATGTTGAAGGAATTAGAGAATCAGGTTCCTAGTTACTGGAGATATTACAGGTCATGTGGATTGCATATTTTGGATGTAGATGATGTTACATATTATATGCTACAAGAGAAGACTTATCCCTTCAAAAGAAAATTGTTGGAAAGGATGTTAGAACAACAATTGGAGGTTACAGAAGAATCTGCTAATGCTTTGGAGTTGACCAGAATGGTTAAACAACAAATCAAGGATTTGAAAGATGAGGAAGAAGCTGAGAAAGAATCTTTAAGTGTTTGACTTTCAGTCACACTTCATAAATGGTTCTCAGTTCACCATGTCTAACACACATAAGAACTGGCTAGTCCATAAGCAAACGGTTTGTGGTAAAGACTTATCAAATCCGTTGAAAGCTGATAGTTTGCTAAAAACTATATGGTTCTAACTCACCTTGTTTCGAGACAAAGAGTTAGCTAGTCCTAGACAAACGGTACTAGGTAAAGACTTCATCAAATCCGTTGATGGTTGACAATTTACCAAAAATTGTAAGGTTTTCATTACACCTTATTCTTTGTGAATAAAGTATTGGCTATTCCAGAGTGTACGGCTAACTGGTAAAGAATTTATCAAATCCGTTGATAGCTGGTGATTTGCTAAAAATCATGAAGCCAATACATATTGGTGTTTTGTTGTTAACTGTTTTATTTCAGGTATGAAGATTGTAGACAAAGAAGTATTAAAAGATATAATACTTAGAAGGTTTTTGTTATCATCAAATCAAGTGGAAGATTTATGATCAAGAGTTTAAGGATTAAACTCAAGAAGACAAATACTGATGCTACAAAGATGAATGAATGTTTAGAAGACACAAGAAGATCATAGTTTGAAGACAAAGATGATGCTCATAATGTTTGAAGATTATCTTATCAGAAGAAGATCTACATATGAAGTGTTTGGCTACATTCAGTTGGATGCAAATACAAATTACCAAGTTCAATCCAAGGATGAAGGAAAGACTGAAGACATGTATTTCTAATACATCCAGTACAAAAGAAACAAGAAGACAACAAGTTATCATTTCTTGTTTAGGGGAGGATTGTTGGGAATTATTTGTTAAGTGTCAAGTACCGTTAGTGTATTTGAAGTACTGTTAGTGTTATGTAAGTACCGTTAGTGTTAACGCGGTACATAGTAAGTACTGCTACTTATAAAGTAAGTACTGCTATGATGATTAGGACGAATATATCTTTGTATACGATATGTTATAGTTATAGTTATAGTATATCTTATGTGATATACCTAAATAGTTAGAATATTGATAATATATCGTCTGTGATATAGTTATCTTTATAGAATATTCTAAGGTTTCTAGGGTTCCTTACTCTATAAAAAGGAACATAGGTACAATGTCTTTCATGTACCTCATACAAGTCGATTAATAAGAGAATCGAATAGTTAAAAGTAATTCTGTTCTTCTGTGCTTTATAAGTTAGATTCTGCATAACTTATTTAGTGTTTAGTAAGAGTGCTCAAAGTGTTTTAGTTTGATTACAAACTATTATACTAATTCTTAACAAAATATAGATCCAACCAAAGGGATCAACACGATCTTCGTTAAATTATCGAAAATAGATAACAAGTTTCATAAATGTTCGAAAAATCTTAATTTAAACGTTGGTCAAAATTTTCGGGTTGTTATATCGTGCAAGATTACAACATGCATGGCCTGGGGAAGACAATACTAGAATTGCATGCCATGCTAAAGCTACATGAGAAAACGTTGCCAAAGAAGGTTGCACCTGCTACTGCTAATACCATAAATGCTATTAGGGCAGGAAGGATCTAAAAGCCTAACAAGGCTAAACCGTCTATGCTGCGAAGGGTAAGAATCGTGGTAAAGGGAAGAAAGTAGCTAACTTTACTCCCCGAACCAAGATTCCCCCTCCACCAAGAAGAGAGAATCCTGCTAAGGATGCCATTTGTCACCAATGCGGTGACATTGGTCATTGGAAGAGAAACTGTTCAGAGTATCTCACTGAGTTGTGGAAGAAAAAGAAGTCCGCTCAAGGAGCTAGAACTTCAGGTATCTTCACTATAGAACTCTTTACTTTTCCTAATAAATCTTGGGTTTATGACACTGGTTGTGGTACTCACATCTGTAATACTACTCAAGGTCTAAGGATAAGTAAGAAGCTAAAGCCAGGAGCTTTGAATCTGTACGTGGGCAATGGTCATCGTGCAGCTGTTGAAGCCATTGGTGTTTTTCAATTATTTATCCCTAGTGGACTAGTTGTTATGTTGAATAATTGTCATTACGCACCTTCTATTTCTAGAGGGATTGTTTCAGTTTCATGTTTGTATGACGATGGTTTTGTTAATCGTTTTGAGAATAATGCAAGTATTTCGGTTTCTAAAAATAATATGTTTTATTTTAGTGCTATTCCTAGTAATGGTATTTATGAAATTGATATGTGTGATTCTAATGCAAACAATAGTTCTATGTATGTTGTAAGCAACAAAAGGGCCGAATCTAATTTGGACTCTACATTGCTATGGCATTGTCGCCTTGGCCACATAAGCAAAAAGCGCATTAACCAATTACAATCTGATGGATTTCTCAAGTCAAACGATGATGATTCCTTTGACAAGTATGTTTCATGTTTATATGGAAAGATGGCACGTAAAACTTATTCACATTAAGTGGAGAGGGCTAAAGATCTACTTGGACTAATCCACACCGATGTATGTGGTCCATTTAGAACCGTGTCAAGACAAGGTGCAAGTTACTTCGTCACTTTCACTAACGACTTTAGTCGTTATGGTTATGTTTACTTGCTAAAGCATAAACATGAAGTGTTTGAAACATTTAAGGTGTTTCAAAAGGAAGTAGAAAATCAACTCGGTAAAACCATAAAGGCACTACGTTCCGATCGTGGAGGTGAATTTATGAGTTATGAATTTCTGGAGCATCTTAAGGAACATGGAATAGTTTCCCAAAGAACTCCTCCATATACGCCACAACATAATGGTGTGTCTGAGAGGAGAAATAGAACCCTACTTGATATGGTTCGTTCCATGATGGCCCAAACACCTCTTCCAAAATCCTTTTGGGGTTATGCTCTTGAGTCTGCTGCTCGCATACTCAATATGGTTCCAACTAAGAAGGTTGAAAAGACTCCATACGAAGTATGGTATGGTCAAGCCCCTAAGTTGTCTTACTTAAAGGTCTGGGGATGTGAGGCTCTTGTTAAGCGTGGCACACTTATCAAACCGGACAAACTTAAGCCCCGATCTGTTAAGTGTATATTTGTAGGTTACCCAAAGGAAACGATGGGTTACTCCTTCTACTACCCACCCGAGAACAAAGTTTTTGTTGCTCGTAATGCTGAATTCCTAGAGAGCAATCTTATGAATCAAGAAGCAAGTGGGAGTATAGAAGATCTTGAAGTAATTCAAGATGAAGATATACATCCTTCTGAAAACACTAGCAATCATGAAGAGGATGATCAAGAAATTGATGAACCTATAAGTTATATAGCTCCCATTCGAAAGTCTACGAGGACTAGGCGTGCTCCTGACCGTATGTGTTTATACATTGCCGCTGAGGAACATGAGTTAGGGGATCATAATGAACCCACTAACTACAAGGCTGCATTAGCAGATCCTGAATCTGACAAATGGCTGGATGCTATGAATGTGGAGATGCAATACATGAAAGACAATGATGTCTGGATCTTAGTTGATCTTCCCCCTAACGCTAGAACCATTAGCGGCAAGTGGTTATACAAGAAGAAGACCGACATGGATGGCAATGTACACACCTTTAAATCTATATATGTAGCGAGGGGCTTCACTCAATCCTTCGGGGTTGATTATGAAGAGAACTTTTCTCCTGTGGCAGATAACAAAGCTATAAGGATTCTCTTAGCTATAGCCGCGTTCTATGACTATGAGATTTGGCAAATGGATGTTAAAACCGCTTTCCTCAATGGACTTCTTTACGAAGAAGTCTATATGAAGCAACCTGAAGGTTTTGTCAATCCAAAGTATCCAAACCATGTATGCAAGCTTCAAAGATCCATTTATGGACTTAAGCAAGCATCAAGGCAATGGAACAAGAGGTTTGATGATGAAATCAAGAAATTTGGTTTCAATCAAAATCCTGATGAGCCATGTGTGTATATCAAAGCTAGTGGGAGTAGCGTAGTGTTTCTTGTCCTGTACGTCGATGACATATTGTTGATGGGAAAAGACATTCCAATGTTGCAAAGTGTAAAAGCTTACCTTGGAAGGTGTTTTTCCATGAAGTATTTGGGAGATGCTGCGTATATCCTTGGAATCAAGATCATACGTGATAGACCTAGACAGTTAATTGGTTTATGTCAAAGTTCTTACATTGATAAGATATTGAAGAAGTATAACATGGATAATTCCAAACGTGGCTTTATTCCCATGCAAACTAAATCAAAATTATCTAAGACTCAAGGAGCATCAACACCTGATGAGGTGAGATGCATGCAGAGAGTTCCTTATGCTTCAGCAATAGGATCAATCATGTATGCTGTTAGATGTACGAGACCTGATGTTACATTCTCTCAGAACATGACAAGCCGATTTTAGCAAAATCCTGGTGATTCTCACTGGTGTGCTGTTAAGAACATTCTGAGGTATCTTAGGCATACCAAAGACATGTTTCTTGTTTATGGAGGAGATATGAAAAGAGAGCTCAGGGTTGCTTGCTACACTGATGCTGGATATCTTACGGATGCCGATGACACGAAGTATCAGACGGGATATGTTTTCATGTTGAATGGAGGTGCTGTGAGATGGAAAAGCGCAAAGCAGACCATCCATGCAAACTCATCTACAAAGGCTGAGTATATAGCCACTTCAGAGGCTGCTAAAGAGGCAGTTGGATTAGGAAGTTTATTTCTGGGCTTGGTGTTGTTCCTACAAATAATGAACCTATGACGATGTATTGTGACAATACCGGAGCCATACTATAGCTAATGAACCATGAATCACTAAAGGTTCGAAACATTATCGTTCCAAAGTTCACTACCTCAGAGAAGTTATTGAACTAGGTGATGTTAGTCTGGAGAAAGTTCACACAGACGACAATTTAGCTGACCCCTTCACAAAGGCGTTAGACCTCAAAAGGCATTCCATGTTAACTCATGGAATTGATTTGCTTCCAGCTAATAGTCTCATGTAATCTGTGTTATCGTAGTATTTGGATAATTTAGGATTGTAAGACAAATTATTACTTTCTGATGAATAAAGATATTTGATGTTTATTATCTTCATATAATTATTGTTACCCTATGTTTGTATGTTTAAATCCTTGAATATTTAATTATTCTAAACATGTCCATTGTCGGTTAAACAATATGGGAATATTGTCTACATTAAGACAAATATGAGTGTTGGTAATATACTAGTATATATGGTGGACGGTTCCAACCAAACTCATATGTTATTCATTGATATGAATATTGGACACCCCGAACTTTCGAATGGTTACTTTTGGATCCGTTGTCATGAGTAAATTCGAATATATAAATGGTGAGGATTAGGTCATCCTTAGACTTGAGATGCAAACAAGTTGTGCATGTGTGAATATCGCTTCTTGATTCTATGTCCAACGCTAGTTCGCCAGGTCTAGCTATAACGACTCTAATTGGAAGTGTTGTGAAGTAGCATCCACAAACACTTGCAGTCAATATAGAATTCGTTCCTCCACTCTGATATAGTGCAGTGAAGTACCCTGGATCCCCTCCAGAATTAGTTAGGTAATTGTATTGCCGTACCCAAAGTGTAATCAAGATGATGCTTGTTACAATTTGGACTATCTAAATTAATTTGTAAACGAGGAATTAAAGTTAAACTATATGGAATGATTTAGGATCCATATCCATGGTTTAACCGGTACATTGAAACGAAGGGATGATTATCACCAAGCTCAAATAATCATACACCATTACTAGCTTTTAAGATCTTATTCTTGAAACTATCTAACTCAATATTTTCCGGTTATAATGAAGTGTTGCTAGATACTTCATTATGGACGCTGTATGTCTAAACTCTCACAAGTGGGAGCTGTTGAGATATGCGATCGTTTAGCCATCGGGAAATACGTGAGCCTATCGGGGGCACACTCTCAATACGGAGAACACACGTTTATTTACGTTTTATTATTTATAATTAAACGTTTATTAAAGACTTTACGTTTTATTTAATTAACGATGGTTAAATTATTTAACGGGATTTAATTAATCTATCGTGAGTGCGTTATAAAATTTTGGAAGGAAAAACGCTTGTAGAACACCCCTATAATCATAGGCGGCCGAATACCCCCTTAGGGGTTCTAGAAGGATTTTTGGTTTGCTAATTAAGTTATTTACTTACTTAATTTAAGTGTGGGTTGGGCCTTAAAGATTTTGAGGAGGTGCAAGGATGTGTATAAATACAATCCCATACCCCTCACAAATTTTTTGTCTCTCTCCCTTTGCTTGATGCGTCCGATCGACCCAAACCCCACACCAAAACCAAACAATTTTTCCCTTTAACCTAAAATCACTTAAAGGTTTAACCTTTATAAGATCAATCCTTTTTAATGGTTTTCTTATAAAGTCTTAAGCTCTTTAACTAAACCCTAGATATCATAATCTAGGTTTTAGTTCTCCCTTATGGTCCGATTTGTTATAAACCCTAATTAGGGTTTTCGGTGATTTTTCCAAGAGTCTTGTAACGTCTACAAAACCGATCCTTACTCAATCCTACTTAGGGTTTTGGATATAGGGTCTTTTAGTTGCAAGATTTATTAAAGTGAAGTTACCACTAGCATCGTGGTGTGTTCGTTTGACGTTTCGTGTGAGCAATCGTTAGAGGACGGTTACTTTACCATTATAGCTTCAAGATCAAGATCATTAATTGATTTATTCAGTTAATTAAAAGGTTGGTTTTATTATTGTTTTTATTATGTGTTAATCATGTTTGTTATACTAGATCCATTCCGCTGCGTACTCGTAGTTAATGGTTTAACTAGTTTCTAAATCCCAACATAATCGTGATAATAATGGTGACCATGATGATCGTCTTACCCACAGAAACTGAAGCTCATCACTCATTAACATTCGACGAGATCCTGGAACTAGAGGCAAGCCTCTATCCCACGGAAATTAAGTTGGCACGTGCAGATTGGAAGGAGACATCCATGCATCACGTAATATACATAGATGTCACCGGGATAAAGAAAGGGGATATAAAGGTAGAAGTGGTAGAAACTTGGGTGTTGAAATTGAGCGGAGAGAAGAAGGTGGACGAGGAAAATAACGGAGATAAGTGGCACAAGACCGAAAGAATAAGTGGTAAGTTTTATAGACAATTTAAGTTACTTGTGAATGCGGACATGGAGAATATAACGGCACACCTTGAAGACGGTGTGTTGACGATCATCGTCAAAAAGTCGGATCATGAAAGGATGTCTAAGGTTGTCGAAATCACTGAGCAAGGAAGATCTAGTGATGATGTTAAAAACAACAAAGGCTACTGCTTAAGTTCATTTTTATTTAACATACATATGTAATGTTTACTTAATGGTGTTTTTTGCTTAGTTTTAGTTTAATTTAATTTTCTGCATAACACATAGTGTCTTCTAACAATATTCTATAACTTAGTAACCATCTAAAAAACCTTAGCCCATGTCGACATCCACAACAAGAATTATGAGCAGTGAACAATGCAATACTCACAGTCGGCTCAATATATATCACACTGCTGCAAAGTTTTGACATATGATAGATATCCAACATAATTCTTTATATGCCATTTCCATGTTTGAAACAAAGAACAAGAAGCACTGGCAGTCATGGTCCTAAAAAGGATCACCGATATAGTTGATAATACCATCACCTCTAATTCACTGGGGCGTAACTTTATGGTACGAGGAACACATTAACAAAATTCCGGTGATCAAGATACTCATTACCTTATATTTGTTTGGACTTAACAATGACAAAGAGTCTCCATATACCGATGTTGAAATGCATGCTACAATGGTGTACTTGCCTGTGATATTTGTCACACCTACGGCTTCAAGAAATACAGGTTTGAAGTCCATAAAGTAGAATCGAGTGATGGTTAATGTTTTGTAGCTTGAGCTTTCTTCCGCAAGCATAAGTTGTCCATAGCACAATGGTTATTCTTGTGGCATAAGCATTTGTAACTATACTAGATGCCAATGAAAAGTGTAAGCATACTTTGTTGAGCTGCAATGTTACTTGGTACTAAATTATGATGCTTATGCCACAAGATTAACCATTGTCTTGGACAACTTTAGCTTTCTCAACAAAAAAAAGATGCGTGTGAAATTATTTATTTTACCCAGTAAAGTTGGCAAAATTATATACGCCTGCTCATTAGACAGATTCCCTAGGTTATATGTTCTAGAAAGAGAGAAGAATGTATTGGTGTCAGGAGGGTCATTATGGTGAAGGGGATTGGAGTTGGATATCGGATTGGTGTAGAGAACTGAGAGGTAGGGGAGAGGGTGATCGAGTGGAATTATTAAATTGTCTAACAAATGTAGGATACATGGAAATGGAAATTGAGCGACGATGGTGACTTTAGAGTTAAAGAACTTACTGCCATGATTCAAGATCAAAGCATTGTTGAGAGACAAAGTAACTAGAAAACTATATAGAATAAACTCATGCCAAGGAAGATTAACGTGTTTGTTTGGAGAGCTACAAAAGGAAGATTGCCAGTAAGAATCGAGTTAGATAAGGATCGGATCCTCCCAATCAAGAGAGCTTTGAGCTTCCAATTAGACAACCGATCCTTTACCTTAACAATAGGATCCTCCCACGCATTTCTCTTAGGACAATTACCTCCCACCAGAACACCCAAGTAAGAAAAAGGAGTCTTCAATGAAGAACAACCGATGGCGTCTGCAACTCTTTTGACAATCTCACTTGGAAGACCAACACTAGAAGTTGACTCTTCTTAAGATTAATCTTAAGACCAGAAGATAACGAAAAGCATCGCAAAATATTAGTACTGCCCATCAAATTAGCGTCAGACCGTTCCCCAATAATAACGCATCATCCGCGTAAAAAAGGCGAGACATCGACAAAGACGTTATAATGTCTACACCTTTGAAAACACCCGCGTCAATAGCCCTGTTAAAAACTAAATGAATAACTTTCATCACAAGGATAAATAGGAAAAGAGCTAAAGGATCTCCCTGCTTAAGACCACGTTGGAACTGAAACTCAGAAGTAGGACTCCCGTTAAGAAGGACCAACGCCGAGGCAGATCGAAGACATCCTTGAATCCAGGAACACCATTTCTTCCCAAAACCAAACCTATTAAGAATCTCCTGTAGAAAATCCCACCTGATCGAATCATATGCCTTAGCAAAATCAACCTTGAAAACCAAAGCTTGCTTTTTTTATACTTACACTATGATAAAAGCTAATTTATTATAAAACGTCCATCCAAAATCTATCTATTTGGTATGAAGGCAGATTGCACATGTAAAATGATACCTAATACAACAAGATTGTGGTGTTCTTGAAGTAGTTCGTACTCGATTCAATTCGAATTGATCACGGTTTAGGGTGGACTTATTGTTTTTGGTCACGTTTAGGGGGAGCTTTTGGTTATCTATTTCTACTAGTGATATAAACGTTAAAGCTATTAAACATAAAAATAAAAGAAGGATGTCTAACCTTCATTGCTGATCCAAAATGAATGCTGCATAATTGTTCTTGGTAAAAATGACAAAAGGTGATTATCTACTTTAAAATAAAGTTGAAAACTTGAAAGGATTAAACTAAAAATTAAGACTTTTAAAGTAATTGACGAAAGATTAAAACTTGATAAAATATAAACTTAAAACATTAAACTTTATAAAAATGTAAACTTGAAAATAAAACTAAGACAAAACAATTTTGAAATTAAACTTAAGAAAATAGCGGGAAAAATAAAGTTTAAAAACAAAACAGGAAACCAAAATAAAACATAAGTCGGAATATACTTAAACAAGACCAAATCTGGAATGTGTAATCAACTCACAATCCGGAATCCATGCTTCACTACTAATCCGGAATACAGAAAATGCCCCTTATCCGGAATCTGTTCTTTGGTCACTATCCGGAATCCGTGCAACACTTACAATCCGGAATGCAGATTAGTAAGCTAATCCGGAATCTCCAATCTTCTCCTTATCCGGAATTACTAAGTTAAATGTAATCCGGAATAAGGGAAACCCTTATCCGGAATATGTGTGCTAGATGAAATCCGGAATCCAACCAAATGCTATTCGGAATAATTATTCACCCCTAATCCGGAATACTCTCTTATCCGGAATACTAGGAAAAAGCTTATCCGGAATAATTGGTGCTAGACACAATCCAGAATAACTAAATTCATGTTATCCGGAATGTGTTGTTCTCAAGTTATCCGGAATATGTGTTTCTAACACAATCCGGAATGCATTAACTTTACTCAGTCCGGAATAAAAATTCTTGATACAATCCGGAATAAATTTGAGATGCCCTTATTCGGATTATGTTAACTATTCTAATCCGGAATGTGAATGTTACTTGTAAGTCGTAATATATTAGCTTGTTATCAATCCGGAATACAGGTTTGCATGTAATTCGGGAAAAGTAAACTGTGACAATCCGTCAATTTATGGTTGATATTTTATTCTCAAGTATTATTTAAAAACATTATTTTAATGTTATATTATGAACTCACTTATTTTTGGGAAGAAATTTGGGTTTACACCTTGAAGTAGCATCGACTACGTCTATACCGGAGGATTCTACGTTACGTGCTTACGTTTACATACACCGTCTTTGGTGACAGTCCGACATTTCAGAAAATAAATTTATCTGTAAATATTATTTTGGGATTTTAATTTTGAGTTGGTTCATAAACTCACAAATTTACGAGAAGAGATTAGGACTTACGTGAATAATTTAACGTCCTTTACGACTAAACCGGAAACTCAAGGATTACGTATTTACGTTTTTGAACTCTGTTTTTGATGAGACAATTTTTATTAGATTCGTTTTGTGCCGTTGATTCATAATTTATAAAAACGTTTTTCGTAAAACGACCCGAGGGCACGCAAATCGAGGAAACTAGAATCGAGGAATACCCGTAAATTAGCGGGATGGGACAAAACAAGTTTATCCCACCCCACTCATATGGGATGGCCAAAACTTGACACCACAACATGTGATGTGTCCAAGTTGTAGCTAGTTGCTTACACTTGTTAAGCAAAACTTAACAAGTAAGCTAACTTTCCACCCAAAACCACAAAACCACTACACACTTACCATTTGCACATTTCACTCATGCAAACCACTCACCAAACTCTCTCCTCTCTCTAAAATTCGTCCAAGAACCACCCCTAAACACCCTCATTTGATCAAATTTAACCATGAAATCATATGTTATTCACACATATGATGAAACCCTTTTCAAGCTCTATTGATTGGTAGTGATTTTAACATCCAAGGAGAAGATTTGTTGGTGTCATAGGACTGATTTCTACAAGAAGTTTACAAGTATTGGTGGTCTTGAAGATTGGTGTTGATTTATCACAAGTTTTGCCATCAAAAATCTAAGCCTTGATCATAACCTACACAACCTTAGATTGTTCTTCCCTTCCTCTTGTTATTTTGATTATGTAATCTTGTAATTTCTTTATTTATATATATGTATATGATGATGAATGATGATTAAAAATATTATGTGGGGATTTGGTGTTGATAGATTTGATAAATATGGTTAAAAAGATGGAAAACCATAAGTAACAAGGTTAAAATCTTGCTAAATAGGATGACTGTATAAAAACAGTAAGTAACCAAATGATAAACTGATAAAATGGCATGGTGGAATCAATTTACAGTAAGTATTAGATGTCATACACATGTGAGAGTTGGCCATGCAATGGAATCATCAAAATGAGTGAGATATGATCAAAACAAAATTAGTATACCAATCTGAATAGTCTGTTTTGTAGGGACTGTTAAGGATACTTAGACATGGATTGAGCTGTAGATATAACTAACTTATTTGTAGCACATAATATGAAGTTTATGTCATCTAAAAATGAGCTTCTATCTCCTTATAGAACTCAAGATATGATAAAAATGGTGAAAGTGAAACTAAAAATCAGATTTTGTGAAATTAAAGTTTAATAGTATTATATAAGCACTCAAAATAATATAGTATAAAATGTGAAATTAAAACCCACTAACTTATATATTTCATTTATATAAATATTTATAAGGATAAATAAATGGACATTATATAAACATGGTAGTTTGGTAAGTTGTATAAGTTATAAAAACTATAAACATGATTTTTACGTCTTTTCGGCTAGTACCGTAAAATTAACATTTTTCGTCAATTAAAACTTAGACGATCGGACCCGTCTAATGTAAACTTTTTAAAAGTCATATACTGATATATAAGTACTTAATACAAGTAAAAACCGATAAAACCCGAACTAAATAACATATGGACATTAACGGGCTAAGTTAGCATTATTGGACTATTAATCCAACTAAATGGGCTAAACACTTATAAATTTACTTATTGGGCTTAACCCACTTGGGCCCAACATGTAAAGTATAATACTGATAATAAAAGTGTAAAATGGACTACTTTAAAGTATTGGGCTTATAATAGGCTTATTGGGCCTAAAATATGTAAATAAGTAAAACTAGTAAACTAGTATAAAAGTTACCAATACATAACACTAAATTGAGTAAATGAGAATATATAAACCCACTTGATCATCATATATATAAAATAATCATATGTATACATAATTGTTATTTTGATAAAGTCATTGAACAAAAGTCTAAGACGAGTATTATTTGTCTAGGTTTTCGTGATTGAAGCACGTACCGTACATCCGAATTGCCGATAACCCGCTTTCCCACATCAACGTGAGTTCATAGCCTCGCACTCTTTTAAATGTTTTTATGAAATGTTTTATAAACCCGCGAGGGAGATAACATGTTAGTTTTGATAAAATAGGACACCATTTGTCCCGATTGTTTGTTTATTGATTTGGACCCGAATGATTGTATGACCCGATGAATGAATATATGACCCGATAAACGAAATGAAATGGATTATTAAAGTTAGGTTATGTCACTAAAAGTCCCATTAGCATGTTATGAACTACCAGGATTTGGTAGACGCTTATGCATATAATAGTACTATTTGGGGACGATTACCCCAGTTCGCGCCTTGACGGTTGATCCCCGTCGTGCCACATTGATTGGTAAGCGTATTTATGTATGAGAAGATTTCCATAGCGTGATTTTTGTGACGACACGCTAACTTAGATGGGCAAATTGAGTTTCGGGTTAGCTACCAGTTGTTTGTTGTAGTAAGGTAACAATGTCATGCGGCTTATAATAATCCAAATAACGAAATACTACTATACGCACTGAATTACAATATATTGCCTGACTAGCAATACGGGGTCTTATTATTGATATTATGTTCGTGTTTTGGTTTTACATAACCATATTCATATAACGGTTTTTATTTAACTTTATACAACGTTATAAAACGTATTGTATGATGTTTTTACGACTTTGTTTCGTATAATGATTTTAAAGGCAAAATCCTATATTATGATTTTTGATAAGGATTTGTATAAAATGACTTTGGCTATTTTATGGCCTATTACAATGATTTGTACAAAAATGATTTTCGGTAATAATTATATACCGATGATATATTAATGCTATTATTAAACTCTATGAATTCACTCGGCGTTATCGCTGACCTTTTCTTTTAACATGTTTTATCTCAGGTACTTGAAGGTAATTCTCGGGAAGACAACAAGAATTCATGGCCCGCACTTAAATATAATTTCCATTCAAATTCTTTGTAAAACTTGTATGAAATGACTATGACTTGGGACCTATGTAAAATTGATATTTATGAATGGAAATGCTTTATTATTAAACGACGCGATTTTTATGCGTTGTCTATGATGTGAGTAATGTGCTATCCCGTAACACCAACGAGTCTTCCGCTGTATTAAATTATGTATATTTGTGGGTGTTACAGTTTGGTACCAGAGCTCTCGTTATAAAGAACGAACGATTTTTAAAACTAAGGTTTTGAATAAAACATTTCAAAATCATTTAACTATAAACATTTTTCTTAAAATGTCCAAAAATCTTTTGACTATAACGGTGCCGAAGAATTCCCGAGTTACCGACAAGGCCAGACTGAGAAGTGTTATTTTAATATATATATATATATATATATATATATATATATATATATATATATATTATATATATATATATATCTATATATATATATATATATATATATATATATATATATATATATATATATATATATATATATATATATATATATATATATATATATATATATATATATATATATATATATATATATATATATATATATATATATATATATATATATATATATATATATATATATATATATATATATATATATATATATATATATATATATATATATATATATATATATATATATATATATATATATATAACTTGGATTATATATATACATATGATGTAATTTGATTACATGATTGTTTGATGATTATTTCTATATTTATACGAGGTATTTATACGACGTAGATTGTCACAATGAACCCTAAATCCCTTACCAAATTAATCTAAGCTATTTCTGTAGGAATTCTAGCTATTCCAGATCTAAACCAAGTTGTGGATATTTGTGATCCCAACAAAATGGTTGATATTTGTAGAAATGTAGATATTAGTTGATTGTGATATTGAAGAAGAATTGACGAGATTAAAACTGATATCGATGTCATGACAATCTTCCCTTATAGAGTGGAGCTTGACAAAACGTTACCACCTGGAAAGGTGTCATCTGATTCGTTGTCACCCAATTCTTAAATTGAAATCTAAAGGGTGAATGTTGCACTTGAGGCTGTCAATGGAACCATTACCCAAAAGCCTCATGCCACTAGTACCTTTCCGAGAAGTCTAATTGAATGATCGAGTCATTTTATACTAGCGACTCATTTGATAACTATTGTTGTAAGAGCTATAGGATTGGAAATTAAGTGTTGATCATATTTAGCTTTTATTGCCCTTCTAAGGTTTATGAATAAGGTTGAAAGTATTGGAAAATGAGGTAGGATGTTGCATTGAGTATAAGTTGGTTGAAACTTGAATAAAATAAAATTTAACTTGTATGGAATATGAGATTGTTAAGAGGAAGTCGTTAAGTTCTGTGATTGAATTATATGGTTTTAATTGATTGTTGATTAGTGTTAAGGGTTGTTCCTAGGCCAGTGTCCAAGAAATAAATTGAAGAAATCTTCTTCTGAATTGGGACCAATGGATCTTCCGGGACAAGTGGAACACCTAATGACTCTTGTAGATTAGTATTCATTGTGGTATCTTTTAAAAATAATCCCTAACTTAACTGAGACATCAGTTGGTAGGATGAGTTCTTGGAATTGTATGACATAGTGACACATAATGTGTTACGGTACAATTTTGACTTGTTTGTGATTAATGAAAAGACTACCATTGATTGCTAAATCCTACATGTATCGATGTTATCTATCTTTTATTGCTTCATCCAAATGCTCGCAATAGTGATGCAACCATTGAACAAGTACTCATCTCGATTTGAGTTACTTTGTGGATTATTATTTTTGAGTGCCATCGAGGTCATGAACCTCATGATTAATTGGCTAAACTCATTTCCTAGCATATTGTAGTTAGTACTTGGTGAACAAGTCTTCATCACTCTTTTGCAGATCACTCATTGTTTTTATAAGATAAAACAGTATCCCTTGAGAAAAATAAATTTTCATCACTATAAGGATTATTCAAAGTAAGATTTATAAGTGATTGTTATCGAAATGAGGTTGTTTATAAAACATCTTGGAAAACTTAATTGTTTCCATAACAAAGAAAATCTTTGTAAATATATTTTTGATTCTTATTTAAGAATTAAGCATGAAAATGTTTTTATTATAAACATGATGATAAAGTTTTGACAAACTGAGTATTTGCATCATTAATCTTGAAACTGTATATAGTTGCGCGCCTACATACAATTTGGAATGGACCATGCAAGGCTGATTAGTAGTCACCATAAAACTGATTAATAAACACTACATTTTCTTTAAAGATTGTGAAAGATTAAATTTTATGAGATCTGCAAGAAGTGAAAAATAGGGACATATTGATACGGACACCTACATATGTGCTTGTACTATTTATTCTTCTGAGTCGAATTTACTCATATGTGGAAATTGTCTTATTTGACAACTGACAATTCTTTCTTGTCCAATTCTCCCGTAATGAGAATCTTAGGAAAAGTATCTGATTACCGAGTGTTGATACCCGACTGGATGTATCGACGTTCCTATCATTTCTTTTGATTTCATTTCATTTGAATGACCTGGGTAACGATCCGAGGAGAATGCGTACTCAAATTATGAAAACATGGGATATATTCATATTCGTTAAATGTTTTCGTCTGTATCTGATTTGAAATTATATCGCGTAAATCATGTGTTGACCTTACTCTTTTAAGGTTAGTTATGTCTCTTGATATCCTTGAATTTATGAAGGATTATGAGTTATTATTAGTCTTTTGAGAAGTTCATATCTTATCAACGGTAATGAAACTAGAAAGTTGATAGTGCCAGTAGAATGGATTGATTAATTATGACATGGCGACATTGTCTTAATTGATGGGAACTCGAGTAGAATTCCCCTAAATGATAAGATGTTGATTATCAAAAGTGATCTAAATAATTCTTGATGGATGACCATATCATGCATTTAGACTTGAAATTATACCATGAATGGTTGTGAATTAGTCATAGATATTATAATCTAGAAAGAACTTAAAGTAAATTTATTAAAAGATGTTTCCATTATCTGAAACTTTAGGAGGTATTTGCTGGTGAATTACCTAGACTTTCGCCATTAAGGCAAGTTGAATTTGGTATTGATTATATTCTCGGTACTGCACCTGTGGCATGTGCACTGTACATCCGCACCATCTGAATTAGTTGAATTACCGTGCAACTAAGAGAGTTGTCGGAGAAAGCTTTTATTCTACCAAGCTCGTCAACATGAAGAGCTATGGTGATATTATTTCTTATATTTTTTGATTACCGTGAACTAGGTAAATTGACGATTAAAAATCTATATCCACTACCCAAGATGATAGATTTGTTCGATCATTTACAAGGTTCTAGCGTATGTCTAAAGATTTGATCCATGGCATGGTTATCATCAACTTCGCATCTGCGAAAAAGGTTATCTATTCCAATCACCACATCCAGAACTTGTAATGAACATTATGAGTTTCACGTGATGTCGTTTGGATCGACTAATACACATGTAGCATCCATAAATTTGGTGAATCACGTGTGTAGGCTGTAATTTGATAATTCATGCTTGTGATCATTAAGGACCATTTGTTTATTTATAAGAATAAGAATGAGTTAATAATTAGTTATAGATTTCCCTGAATTGGCCGAACAATAAAAACCTATACCTTGAATTTTTAACATGTGATTTAAGGCTTGATCTTTTACATAAAATGACCGTGTGATTAATAGATAATAGAATATATTGACTCTTCAAAAAAAATTAGAGCCATTTAAGACTTTGGGTTTTACCAAAAAGGAAGTGCAAATATGTTTTGACAAATGTTTTAACAAAGAATTTTTAAGGAATCATTCCTTATAACTAAATCATTTAACTAAACTCCTGTTTAGGGGTAAATGTTCGTGTATACCTCAAGAAAACCTAAGAGGGATTGAGGAAACCGTTAAACCATGACTTAAAAATTTGAAACGACAATTTTTGCTTTTCAAACTAAGAAAATTTTGACCAAAGTATAACCAAAGATTTTTCGAGCATTTACGGATCTTATTAATTATTTTAATTATTTTCGATAAATAAATAAAGATCATGTTAACTAAATTTAAACTCATTTGGAACATTTTTATATAAGTGGACAAACTAAGAAAATTTAAAAACTATTTGCGTTTATGTCATAAGAATTAAATATTTATTATTTAATTACTTGTAGTAATTATCGACGCTTTAAACGTCGGATTAAGCAAAACTGATAAAAATGATAGCTGAAACGAAACTGAAACTTAGAAAATATGAAGAAAGGTGAACATAATTACTGACACATTATGTAGAAAATATAAAGAACCAATTAGGATGTGTTCCTTAGTAATGACGGTGCAAAATAAATTGCCGAACAATTTAAAAATAACTAATGTTTGTAAGAAGGATAATATAGATAATAAAAGGGGTTCGCGGCTAATGTGAACCAATAGATCTGAGAAGCCAATGGCGTTAAATGTTTTAAAGGCTGCTTGTGGTTGCCTGAATATAGAGGGGTTTGAGATTTAGTCATGTTGGAATCCCGTAAGTAAAAGTATTCTATTCCTGTCATTTCCGATTTAATGTATCTTTATCTGAAGAAGTTGTACTGATGGAAAATTATGAAGGCAGACATTGCCTCATACATTAGTAAACGTCTAACTATTGCAAAGGTCATCATCTGAATTTGATTCGATTTGGGTCATCGTCGACAGACTGACCAAATCTGCTAATATCATTCCTGTTAATGATAGATTCTCGATGAAGAAATTGACTCTTTGTATTTAAAGGAGTTGTGTAAACATGGTGTGCCTGTATCGATCATCTCTATCAAGATCCTCGCTTCGCATCGAATTTGTAGAGATTTGCTCAGAAGTCATTGAGAACGAATCTTGATGAGAGTACTCTACCACCCCAATCGATGGGACGAGGTAAAGTAACGATACAAAATACTATAAGTGTTGTTTTATGTTTGAATGATTGACCTTTGGTAATAAACTGTAATATCGTTTTCCTTTGGAGAGATTATCATTGATAATTATCGTGTTAGGATCGAGATCGAATCTTGTTAAGATTTAAATATTAGAGCATCTGTAAGCAGGAGTTGGGATGAAGACACCCGACATACACCCATTGTGAGTTGGATATGTCTTTTAGGTTTAATGTTTCCTATGATGTCGAACCTAACCTTACAAAATACCCAACCCGCGAGACCTGAAATGGTTGTTGAAATTAGGACTTGATTATTGACTGCCGGTAGTAGGCAGGAGGTTATGTGAATATGAAATGTAGATCTTGAAGTGCCAGATGGGTAGCGAAGTTATGCCAAAAATTTTAACCATGGATAAGTACATTGATGATCTGAAAGATCATGGGAAATAAGTCCCCGTTGTATGGGACCATTGAGATGATGTAAAAGATTGTTTTGAAAGGCATATAAGCTGGATCTACCCTAGGACTTCAAGAGATGCGTGAATTATGTTTCGTATATCGAACTTGATAAAATGTCTATCAAGTGAGAATCTGATCACTAGTTGATGAAGTTTAGATCAGCGAAAAGTTGCATTCATCAAAAACATGTGACCATCATGGATAGAGAAAGTAAGTCAACAATAAGCCTGATCTTATTCCCGTAGTTATGTTTGATGAAACTCGCGTATTGTAATGGATTACACTTGTGAGAAAAGACCGAGTGTGGAGGAAATACCCATATGGCTTTAACTCTATAAGAAGCGAGTAGTAAGATGATCTTTGAGGACAAAGATCCTGTTTAGGGGTAAATGCTGTGAAAATCCGTCAATTTATGGTTGATATTTTATTCTCAAGTATTATTTAAAAACATTATTTTAATGTTATATTATGAACTCACTTATTTTTGGGAAGAAATTTGGGTTTACATCTTGAAGTAGCATCGACTACGTCTAAACTAGAGGATTCTACGTTACGTGCTTACGTTTACATACACCGTCTTTGGTGACAGTCCGACATTTCAGAAAATAAATTTATCCGTAAATATTATTTTGGGATTTTAATTTTGAGTTGGTTCATAAACTCACAAATTTACGAGAAGAGATTAGGACTTACGTGAATAATTTAACGTCCTTTACGACTAAACCAGAAACCTTAGGATTACGTATTTACGTTTTGAACTCCGTTTTTGATGAGACAATTTTTATTAGATTCGTTTTGTACCGTTGATTCATAATTTATATAAACGTTTTTCGTAAAACGACCCGAGGGCACGCAAATCGAGGAAACTAGAATCGAGGAATACCCGTAAATTAGCGGGATGGGACAAAACAAGTTTATCCCACCCCACTCATATGGGATGGCCAAAACTTGACACCACAACATGTGATGTGTCCAAGTTGTAGCTAGTTGCTTACACTTGTTAAGCAAAGCTTAACAAGTAAGCTAACTTTCCACCCAAAACCACAAAACCACTACACACTTACCATTTGCACATTTCATCATGCAAACCACTCACCAAACTCTCTCCTCTCTCTAAAATTCGTCCAAGTACCACCCCTAAACACCCTCATTTGATCAAATTTAACCATGAAATCATATGTTATTCACACATATGATGAAGCCCTTTTCAAGCTCTATTGATTGGTAGTGATTCTAACATCCAAGGAGAAGATTTGTTGGTGTCATAGGGCTGATTTCTACAAGAAGTTTACAAGTATTGGTGGTCTTGAAGATTGGTTTTGATCTATCACAAGTTTTGCCATCAAAAATCTAAGCCTTGATCATAACCTACACAACCTTGGTGGTATAAAGATTGTTCTTCCCATACTCTTGTTATTTTGATTATGTAATCTTGTAATTTCTTTATTTATGTATATGTATATGATGATGAATGATGATTAAAAATATTATGTGAGGATTTGATGTTGATAGATTTGATAAATATGGTTAAAAAGATGGAAAACCATAAGTAACAAGGTTAAAATCTTGCTGAATATGATGGCTGTATAAAAACAGTAAGTAACCAAATGATAAACTGATAAAATGGCATGGTGGAATCAATTTACAGTAACTATTAGATGTCATACACATGTGACATGCAATGGAATCATCAAAATGAGTGAGATATGATCAAAACAAAATTAGTATACCAATCTGAATAGTCTGTTTTGTAGGAACTGTTAAGGATACTTAGACATAGATTAAGCAGTAGCTATAACTAACTTATTTTTAGCACATAATATGAAGTTTATGTCATCTCAAAATGAGCTTCTATCTCCTTATAGAACTCAAGATATGATAAAAATAGTGAAAGTGAAACTAAAAATCAAATTTTGTGAAATTAAAGTTTAAGAATATTATATAAGCACTCAAAATAATATAGTATAAAATGTGAAATTAAAACCCACTAACTTATATATTTCATTTATATAAATATGTATAAGGATAAATAAATGGACATTACATAAAAATGGTAGTTTGGTAAGTTGTATAAGTTATAAAAACTATAAACATGATTTTTACGTCTTTTCGGCTAGTACCGTAAAATTAACATTTTTCGTCAATTAAAACTTAGACGATCAGACCCGTCTAATGTAAACTTTTTAAAAGTCATATACTGATATATAAGTACTTAATACAAGTAAAAACCGATAAAACCCGAACTAAATAACATATGGACATTAACGGGCTAAGTTAGCATTATTGGACTATTAATCCAACTAAATGGGCTAAACACTTATAAATTTACTTATTGGGCTTAACCCACTTGGGCCAACATGTAAAGTATAATACTGATAATAAAAGTGTAAAATGGACTAATTTAAAGTATTGGGCTTATAATAGGCTTATTGGGCCTAAAACATGTAAATAAGTAAAACTAGTAAACTAGTATAAAAGTTACCAATACATAACACTAAAATGAGTAAATGAGAATGTATAAACCCACTTGATCATCATATATATAAAATCATCATATGTATACATAATTGTTATTTTGATAAAGTCATTGGACAAAAGTCTAAGACGAGTATTATTTGTCTAGGTTTCCGTGATTGAAGCACGTACCGTACATCCGAATTGCCGATAACCCGCTTTCCCACATCAACGTGAGTTCATAGCCTCACACTCTTTTAAATGTTTTTATGAAATGTTTTATAAACCCGCGAGGGAGATAACATGTTAGTTTTGATAAAATAGGACACCATTTGTCCCGATTATTTGTTTATTGATTTGGACCCAAATGATTGTATGACCCGATGAATGAATATATGACCCGATAAATGAAATGAAATGGATTATTAAAGTTAGATTATGTCACTAAAAGTCCCATTAGCATGAATTGTGAACTACCGGGATTTGGTAGACGCTTATGCATATAATAGTACTATTTGGGGACGATCACCCCAGTTCGCGCCTTGACGGTTGATCCCCGTCGTGCCACATTGATTGTTAAGCGAATTTATGTATGAGAAGATTTCCATAGCGTGATTTTTGTGACGACACGCTAACTTAGATGGGCAAATTGAGTTTCGGGTTAGCTACCCGTTGTTTGTTGTAGTAAGGTAACAATGTCATGCGACTTATAATAATCCAAATAACGAAATACTGCTATACGCACTGAATTACAATATATCGCCTGACTAGCAATACGGGGTCTTATTATTGATATTATGTTCGTGTTTTGGTTTTACATAACCATATTCATATAACGGTTTTTATTTAACTTTATACAACGTTATAAAACGTATTGTATGATGTTTTTACGACTTTGTTTCGTATAATGATTTTAAAGGCAAAAGCCTATATTATGATTTTTGATAAGCATTTGTATAAAATGACTTTGGCTATGGCCTATTACAATGATTTGTACAAAAATGATTTTCGGTAATAATTATATACCGATGATATATTAATGCTTTTATTAAACTCTATAAATTTACTCGGCGTTATCGCTGACCTTTTCTTTTAACATGTTTTATCTCGGGTACTTGAAGGTAATTCTCGGGAAGACAACAAGAATTCATGGCCCGCACTTAAATATAATTTCCATTCAAATTCTTTGTAAAACTTGTATGAAATGACTATGACTTGGGACCTATGTAAAATTGATATTTATGAATGGAAATGCTTTATTATTAAACGACTCGATTTTTATGCGTTGTCTATGATGTGAGTAATGTGCTATCCCGTAACACCAACGAGTCTTCCGCTGTATTGAATTATGTATATTTGGGAGTGTTACATAAACACACACTATTCGGAATGTTAGGGTTTATAAAACCCGGATAAGAACAAATATAAGCTAAAATGAAAATAAGCTAAAATTCAAATAAGCACTTAACTAAAACTTAACCAAATTTATTTTTAGAAAAGCTAATAAGCCACAATTTAAAAACTATGAAAACACCAAATAAACAAAATATTAAAAATAAACTTTTAAAAGATTTAAACTAATAAAACCACTTAATTAAAAATAAGCTTAACACTAATAAGCAATAAACACAATAAGCTAAAACATCAAACACACTAAATCAATAAGCACAATCTATTAAGAAAATCAATCACACAATCAACATGATTAAAAAAACTACATGATTAAAGAAACAAAACAATATATAATGATTAAGAAAGGTAGGATGAGAATTAACTAAAAAGCTTGATTAAAATTGAAGATTAAGATTCAAATACAAGATTAAAAAGATGAAAGATTAAGTAAACATGAGAGAAAATTCTAGAGAGAGAAAATAACACCTACTTAAAAACAAAAAAAAATGACTAACTCCTCCTAATGAAGATTAGGAGGGTATTTATAGGAGAAGGGGAGGGTGCTGTTGCTTCCCTCTTTCTTCTTGTCTTCTTGTCTTCTCGTCTTTTAAATAACTCGTCTTTCTCGACTTTGTCTCGGGATTAGTCGAATGATTAAATGAACTCGTCTTCTAATTTTCTTCTTTTAGTAGACTTGGTTCTTCGACTTCGTTAAACTTCCGTCTTTAGACTTTTTCTTCGCTAAATCTTCAGAATAGGCCTTTGACTTCCGTTCTTCTTGCACTTTTGATCTTTTGACTTCGTCTTTTGTCTTTTTCTCTGATAAAAGCCCGTGTTTTCTTCCTTTTTTTCATATTTTTGTCCTAAAACACAATAAAAACACAAACCACACATAATTCTGACATTTACGACATTAAATACACGTTTTGGTCTCATTTTTAGTTGTTTTAAGTGGTAAAAGGATAAGTGTTTTCACACTTATTAATACCATTGCTAACTAACGAAAGACGATTCGCCAAGATTTTGGTTAAAACCTTATATAAACCACCAATCACGCTAATAGGCCGATAATCATTTACGAACTTAGGATCATGGGTCTTTCGATATCCCAAAACTTGAGAAAGAACTCAAATGTAAAGCCATCTGGACCTGGCGATTTGTTTTCCCCACAACCCCAAACAGCCTTACGCACCTCTTCCACAATGACCACACACTCCAACTTAACAGATTGCTCAGGAGTTAACCGATTAGGGAACAAAAAATCCAGGCGACATCTATTACTACGTGGATCTTGAAATCTACTTGCAAAATGGGTTCTGAATTCTTCTTTATCATGCCTAGGTTCATCCACCCATTCACCATCAACCATCATCCTTTAACCACAAAATTAGCTCTCTTACAATTTATAATACCATGGAAAAAATTAAGAGTTTTCATCTCCCTCAACTGCCAACTTAATCTTAGCCTTTTGAGTACCTACCATAGCCACAAAAGCTTGAATATCCTACACTTTATTTAGCAAATTAAGACGCGACAAAAGAAGTTCATCGTTAGCTCCCCCACTATTGATAATTCGATCTGTCTCTCTCAATTTACTTGAAGACCATCACGGCGTCCCGCATTAAGTTTTTATACCCATTAATCCAAATCCGAATCACCGTTTTAAGACATTGAATTTTTTCTTAAACCGAATCATAGCATTACTATCATCCAACGCCATCGAGATCCAAGTGTCACGAACCATTTGATCAAAGCCCGCAAGATTAAACCACGAATGATATATCCGAAAAGGAGAAGGACCATAATCCGTGAAAACTTCCCTAAGAAGAATGGGTCGGTGATTTGATAAATGCCGATCTAGAAATAATTCATCAGATATAGAATTAAGAATCCAACCTAACACCACAACATTGAGTTTGTCCCTTTGTTTACCCTAAAACATCATTAGTTAAGGATCTTCAACAAGAACCATTTATAAAGCCACTTTTATTTTTCTAAAGCAAGTAACATTGCATTTGACCAAACTTGATAATTTTCAATGCCTTTAAGTTTAACAGAAACCATAGTTAAGGTGGCAGAGTCATTGGGGTGAAGGTGCAAAGGGTCACTAATGTCAAGCTTACTAATCAAGGTGACAGATTCACCCACAGGTTCACCCCCAACCTGTTCACCTTGTTTAGTATCTGTGTCACCATGTAAACTAGTCGTGGTGAGCAACACAGATACACATCACCACCCAAAAAAAGAACTTAATTACAGTCAACAAAGTTCCCAGGATTCCAAACCACTCAAGGTGGTAGGTCAAGGGCAAGACAAAGATTAAGGGTCTAGATAAGCAAAACAACAAAAAATAAACATTACCCAACAAAAAAGCAGCAAAAGAGAGTATAATAATAACATTAATCAACCAAGATCACGTATATATAAATAAGTAAGCAGATAATCGACAAAAAAGTATAAGAGAGATAAGAGGTGTTACAGTGCATGCAACCAAAAAGCACAATCGATCTGTTTCTCCTAGATTCACTTAGTCTAGGAAGAAACAGAACCTCCTCACCAAACCCTAATTTTTAAAAATTAGGGAAAGACAAAATCACCAACAAATCTAAGCAATAGATCCAATAATCAACCTCCCTACAACAAGAACAAGGTTAGGACATAAAATATATCGAAAACCCCAAAAAATTTAAAACCCTAAAAATAATTTTAAGCGATTATGAAGTAATTAAGTAAAAGGTTTACAGATCTAGCTATCTCAATAGCATATCTATCCAAAAGACATATTAATTTCAAAAACCACCAATTTTTTTTGAAACCCTAAAATTTCTTAAATGATTTCAGAGCAACCTGGCTCTGAAACCATGAAGAAAAACATGATTAAACGAATATTAACAAGATAAATAACACTGAATTAAAACATTATATTAATAAAAGAGATTAAACTTCAAAACAGAAAAGAAGATCACCACAGCTACACTGGTGTGACCTTATTATCTAAATGATAATAGTTTTATAAAGATTAAAGACAAAATGATCTGGGTTACATGTTTATGAAAGAGAGAGTAAATCCTTGAAAAACACACAGATGAAATAACCCAGATAACTGCAAATGAATAAGTCATCTAGGTTTTATCGAAAGCAATAGAGCCGTTATAGGGCTTGATGGGCTTGGGCTCTAGTTGGTCTTGGGCTTAAGTGACTTCCATCAATAAGCAACAACAGTCCTCCAAGTAAACAACTAGTATCATGAAAGGTCCAAATGCTAACTGAAATATTAAAAGTAAACACAATAAGTCCCTGAAGGTTCATTGTGGTATCTGATTAGGTCCTTCAAATTTAACACCTTGACTTAAATGTATCTTGCTTTCGGTTTTCTTGTTTACAGGTTTTTGTTGACTTATTATTTTTTTGCTGTAGTTTTAATGATGCCAATGGAACAACTATATCCATCGTTCAATATACAGCACCACCTTTAGAGGGGGAGGAACGGTGGTGTCAAAGCCTGACGCCAACCAACGGCGAGAGTAAAACCCACAGCGAAGGACTCCGTGGTGTGGTGTCAAAGCCCTGGCGCCGACCATACCAGCCCACGCGGTTCGAGTTTTTTTTTTGGGAATCTAAGGAGTATATACTCTCTATGGCACCAAAATACCTCATGACACCACAAATCACTACTCCCTCTAAAAAGTGATCTCATAGCATTTCTCGTGCCATACCCTATTTTAGTAACGTGGCACCACTTTTTGGCTATTGCACCACTTATACGGCACGACGATTCCCTGTGCTCTTTCCTGTGCTCTTTCCTTTCCTGTGCTCTTTCCTGCTATTAATGCTGGCACATATGCAAATCCAGTATATCATCGAGGTATGATGTCATCTTAAATTATAAATCTATTCTTCAAATACTATGTGCAGAAAATTCTCAATTGGCAAATGCAAGATTGAAGGCAGCTACAGGAATTCAAGATGCAGCAATACAAAAATGGTCAATCAAGCAAATCACACGGGGAGAATAAAATGTCTCTTAAGTTATGTATTATTTGGATTATTGAAACAATTACAGTGTTTGTTTTTTTAGTTGAGTTATCGAATATAATGTTACAATCGTTTTCAATTATATTTTGATTTTTTTCACGTTATATTTTAAACGTTACACGAAACACTTACAATAATATAATATCGTTAATAATCTATTATTAAGAATTTCCGTTGCTATGCGCGATAATCGTCACAATCTTTAGTAATGATAAAAACGCAATTTTTTTTTAAATATGGAAACCGCGAGTTTTTTTATTGGTGATTTGAGTCACGCAAGACGCAAGTACTAATATAAGTTCTTTTACAAATTATGATGAGGTGTCATTCTTTGATTGGTTAACCAACCAAAACTAGACGTCACAATCTTTTGTCTAGAATCTCATGCCATCTATATAAACGATCCCTCATTAACCTCAAACTCAAATCAATAGCATACGTAAAGAGCAAAACCAACATCTTAAACAACCGATAATGGCAATGTTGAAGCAAACCATCAGTCTAATCGTGATAATAATGGCGACCATGATGATCGTCTTACCCACAGAAACTGAAGCTCATCACTCATTAACATTCGACGAGATCCTGGAACTAGAGGCAAGCCTCTATCCCACGCAAATTAAGTTGGCACGTGCAGATTGGAAGGAGACATCCATGCATCACGTAATATCCATAGATGTCCCCGGGATAAAGAGAGGGGATATAAAGGTTGAAGTGGTAGAAACTAGGGTGTTGAAAGTGAGCGGAGAGAAGAAGGTGGACGAGGAAACTAACGGAGATAAGTGGCACAAGACCGAAAGAATAAGTGGTAAGTTTTGTAGACAATTTAAGTTACCTGTGAATGCGGACATGGAGAAAATAACGGCACGCCTTGAAGACGGTGTGTTGACGATCACTGTCACAAAGTTGGCTCATGAAAGGATGTCTAAGGTTGTCGAAATCACTGAGCAAGGAAGATCTAGTGATGATGTTAAAACAACAAAGGCTACTGCTTAAGTTCATTTTTATTTAACATACATATGTAATGTTTACTTAATGGTGTTTTTTGCTTAGTTTTAGTTTAATTTAATTTTCTGCATAACACATAGTGTCTTTTAATAATATTCTGTAACTTAGTAACCATCTAAAAAACCTTCGTCCATGTCGACATCCACCACAAGAATTATGAGCAGTGAACAATGCAATACTCACAGTCGGCTCAATATATATCACACTGCTGCAAATTTTTGACATATGATAGATATCCTACATAATTCTTTATATGCCATTGCCATGTTTGAAACAAAGGACAAGAAGCACTGGCAGTCATGGTCCTAAAAAGGATCACCGATACAGTTGATAATACCATCACCTCTAATTCACTGGGGTGCAGCTTTATGGTACGAGGAACACATTAACAAAATTCCCGTGATCAAGACACTCATTACCTTATAATTGTTTGGACTTAACAATGACAAAGAGTCTGCATATACCGATGTTGACATGCATGCTACAATGGTGTACTTGCCTGTGATATTTGTCACACCTACGGCTTCAAGAAATACAAATTTGAAGTCCATAAAGTAGAATCGAGTGATGGTTAATGTTTTGTAGCTTGAGCTTTCTCCCGCAAGCATAAGTTGTCCATAGCACAATGGTTAATCTTGTGGCATAAGAATTTGTAACTATACTAGATGCCAGTGAAAAGTGTAAGCATACTTTGTTGAGCTGCAATGTTACTTGGTACTAAATTATGATGCTTATGCCACAAGATTAACCATTGTACTTGGACAACTTTAGCTTTCTCAACAAAAAAAAAAGATGTGTGTGAACTTATTTATTTTACCCAGTAAAATTGGCAAATTATATACGCCTGCTCATTAGACAGATTCCCTAGGTTATATGTTCTAGAAAGAGAGAAGAATGTATTGGTGTCAGGAGGGTCATTATGGTGAAGGGGATTGGAGTTGGATATCGGATTGGTGTAGAGAACCGAGAGGTAGGGGAGAGGGTGATCGAGTGGAGATTAACGTGTTTGTTTGGAGAGCTACAAAAGGAAGATTGCCAGTAAGAATCGAGTTAGATAAACGTGGCATTGACTTGAACACAATGTAATGCCCGCTTTGTGATGATCAAGTTGAGAATGTCGAATATGGTCTGGTATTATGTAAGGAGGTGATGAAGCTGTCGAAGAAAATATATACATGGTGGGGAATTGGAATGGTTGATAAGTTCAGCGCCAAAGACATGCTTGAGCATCCCGACTTCTCATCAATGTCAAAGTCGAGTAAGATGTTGTGGAGTGTTGAAATGGAAAAATAGAAAAATATGCAGGTTTTCAAAGGAAAGTCTGAACATGTAGACAAATTGTTCCATGAGATACAATACAAGTAAAGTGCTTTGAATGGGTTTCACGGAGATCGACAAACGGCGCATTGCATGGGCAAGAGTGGGTGCAAAAGCCAAATGATTGTGTTATGTCACATGGTCAATATAGCGGCTCGAGTGGCTTATGAAGAAAGTGGTGCTGTGTATGTCCTGAATTTTTGAGTATGGTCATGTGTTTTAAAGATGTGCGATGTTGAGTAATCGTTTTGAGCTATGTAGGTTTGGGGCCTCTAACAAATTCAACTCCATGCCTAGTGGTGGATGAGTTAGTGGTTTTCCATTTCTTGTATAGTGTTAGTTGTGAGGTCTATTTGTATTCTAAATTTTTTTCATAAATTTGAAGCTGTTTAAGAAAAAAAGAATCGAGTTGAATAATGTGTGAATCTCGTGCACGTAATTCGTAGATAAGCGGATTAAAAAGTTAACATAACAATGAAAGAAGTAAAGAAGTGCTTTTATCTTGTAAGTTTTGCAAATATTGACACTGTGAGATTTTAATTCGTGTTTCGTGTGACGCAAGTTATATGACATAAGGTAAGAGGACAAGATGATGAAATATTAATTAAAACAAGTCGAATTGTCTTTTCTTATTCCTTACTCACGTGTATATAAACGATCCTTCATTAGCTCCCAAAATCAATTCAAAACAATAGCACCATATTCGCTATTGACCTATTCAAAGAACAAAACCAACATCTTAAACGACCAATAATGGCTAAGTCGAAGCAAACGATCAGTCTCATCGTGCTTATAATGGCATCTATGATGATCGTCTTACCCACAGAAACCGAAGCTCTAGACATGATGATCCCAGTTGAAGACCCCGAGATCCTGGAAGAATTTGGGCTAGGTTATAGAAGCGTCGAACACGATGAAACGGTGATTAAGTTGCCACGTGCAGATTGGAAGGAGACTTCCATGCATCACGTAATATCCATAGATGTCCCGGGGATAAAGAGTGGGGATATAAAGATAGAACTGGTAGAAAATAGGGTGTTGAAAGTAAATGCAGAGAAGAAGGCGGATGAGGAAACTAAAGGAGATAAATGGCGCAAGGCCGAAAGAGATAGGGGTATATTTTTTAGACAATTTAAGTTACCTGTGAATGCGGACATGGAGAATATAACGGCGCACCTTGAAGAGGGTGTGTTGAAGATCAACGTCACAAAGTTGGCTCATGAAAGGATGTATAAGGTTATTGAAATCACCGAGCAAGGAAGATCTAGTGATGATGTTAAAACAACAAAGGCTACTGCTTAAGTTAATTTTCATTTAATACATGTAATGTTTGCTTAATGCCTTAACTATTGGAAGTTTAATTGTCTTCCTTGATTTGCATTCAATCATCCAACCTAATATAAAGATACAGAAGATAATTTTAGAATATGGGCCTAAACAATATAAATGGGCCAAAATATAAATAAGGACTAATATGATATAATGTCATCTAATACGCCCCCGCAGTTTGAGCGGGAGGAGGTCGAACGCTCAAACTGGATCGAAAATCTTCAAACAAGGCAGAGGGAATACCCTTGGTAAAAATATCCGCATACTGATAACGAGACGGAACATGAAGAACGCCCACTGTGCCAGCAGTAACCATGTCACGTACAAAATGGATGTCGATCTCAATGTGTTTGGTACGCTGATGTTGTACCGGGTTAGTAGACATATAGATAGCACTCACGTTGTCACATTAGACTAATGTAGCAGAAGATAAAGGGTAGTGGAGCTCTCGGAGTAGATTACGAACCCAGGCTGTCTCGGCAACAACATTAGCTACACCTCGATATTCAGCTTCAGCACTAGATCGAGAAAGAGTGTGCTGGCGTTTAGATGACCAAGATAAGAGATTATCACCCAAAAATACACAATAACCGGAAGTAGATCGGCGAGTCGACGGACAGCCTGCCCAGTCTGCATCAGTATAACCAACCAAGGAAGTAGTAGCGGAAGCATATAAGTGTAGACCATAGTCCAATGTCCCCTGAACATAGCGCAAGATCCGTTTGAGAGCCACAAAGTGAGGCTCACGAGGATCGTGCATATATAAACAAACCTGCTGAACTGCATAAGACAAATCTGGACGAGTAAAGGTGAGATACTGAAGACCACCTGCGAGACTGCGATATAAAGTAGGATCCTGAACAGGCACGCCTTCCGGACCCAGTTTAGACTCTGTATCAACGGGTGTCTGGGAGGGATTACAAGAAACCATGTGAGCACGGTCAATAAGTTGAAGAGCATACTTCTTCTGAGACAAGAACAAGCCTGTAGAGTGGCGAGTAACAGAGATACCAAGAAAATAGTTTAGTGCCCCAAGATCTGTCATGTCAAACTCACGATGTAGAGACCCAATAATCTGTTGTAGAAGGTTGTTGGATGAAGCTGTAAGAATGATATCATCCACATATATAAGTAGGTAAGCGACCTCTGAGCCTTGCCGATAAATAAATAGTGAAGAGTCGCAACAACTGTGATAAAAACCTACTCTTGTAGCATAACCTGCAAAACGCTGGAACCAAGCACGAGGTGCTTGATTAAGTCCACATAAAGATCTCTGCAAAAGACAAACATGGTGAGGGTACCTACAGTCAACAAAACCTAGTGGTTGATGCATGTAAACAGTCTCTGATAAATCACCGTTAAGAAATGTATTCTTAACGTCAAGCTGGTGAATAGGCCATCCATGGGACACAACAAGGCTAAGAACAATCCTAATTGTTGCAGGTTTGACAACCGGACTGAAAGTCTCATCACAGTCAACACCTAATCGTTGACTACTTCCATTAGCAACTAGACGGGCCTTATATCGGCTGAGGGACCCGTTAGCATGAAACTTATGCTTAAATAACCACATAGAGCGAACCATGTTAACACCTAATGGCCTTGGTACAAGAACCCAAGTACGATTCTTAATTAACGCATTATACTCATCATACATTGCATTACGCCACTAGGGATCTGTAAGGGCGACAAAAGGAGATTTAGGAAGAGGGGAAATGGCGGACGTGGTAAGAGAACAACGAGGATTGGGTTTGACAACACCTGACTGAGAACGTGTGGTCATGGTGTGAGTACGAGTGGCTTCAGGAAGAGGATCGGGAGTAGGTGTCGCGGGTAGGTGGATTTCAGGATGTGTTGGGCTATGAGGCATTGGACCAGGTGATGGGGAATCATAAGGGAGTGGGCTTTTAGGAATAATGATGGGGTGGGTCGTTGTATTAGGAGTGGTCGTGGGGGGTGGATTTACCGGATTGGGATGGTTGGCGGCAAGAGGTAGGAGAGGGGAGGGTATAGGATCAAGAAAAGTGTAAGAGGGTGTATTGGTAGTGGTCAGGGATTTATAAGGGAATTGTGTTTCGTCAAAGGTTACATGACGAGAAATGAGAATTTTATTGGTTTCGAGATCTAGACACCGAAAACCGTGGTGATATGTTGGGTAGCCCAAGAAGATACATGGAGTGGCTCGGGGTGCAAGTTTATGAGGTGAGGGTAGCAAAGACATCCGAAGATGCGAAGCTGGGAATAGTCGGGTGTTTTGTTGAATAGGCGGGTAAAGGGAATTTCGTTATGTATTACTCTAGAAGGGAGAAGGTTGAGAAGATATGTAGCCATATGAAGAGCTTCGACCCAAAAGGAAGGGGGAAGATGTGATTGAAAAAGGAGAGTGCGAATGGTGTTATTAATTGTACGGATCATGCGTTCGTCTTTGTCATTTTGTTGTGAGGTTTTAGGGCATGAGAAACGAAATTGGATGCCATTTTTGAGAAAGAGATTACGAAGTCGGGTGTTATCGAACTCACCACCATGATCACACTGAAAACTTTTGATTTCACATTTAAATTGATTTTTAATATACTTACGAAAATGCAAAAATTTTTCAAACATATCAGACTTGTTGCGAAGGGGATAAACCCATAGATAGTGAGAAAAATGGTCAAGAAACAAGACATAATATTTAAAACCACTAGAGCTAACAATAGGAGATGTCCATAAATCAGAATGGATAATATCAAAACAATGTTCAACAATAGAGTCAGAAGTATGAAAGGGAAGCTTCACATGTTTGCCGAGCTGACAAGCATGACAAATATGTGGAGACTTTGTTTTATTACAAGAAATAAAATTACGAGAAGCAAGAGAACGCAACACTTCATCACCCGGATGACCAAGGCGTTGATGCCACGTGGTGGAGCTAGTAGAAATGAAAGCAGTTGGGACAGTTGACGGCTTGGTAACTGGATAGAGATCGCCCGAGCTGTCACATCACATGAGGATATGACGAGTCACGAAATCTTTCACAGAAAAACCAAACGCGTCAAATTCGATAGTACAATTGTTATCTCTAGTAAACCGACGGACCGAAATTAGATTTTTTATGATGTTAGGGGTTACAAGGACATTATGAAGATGTAAAGGGCGATGAGCGGAGGGAATAATGCTATGAACTGTGTTGGTGACAGGAATAGAATTTCTGTTACCAACGTAGATAGATGGGAATAAGCGTTTATTAAAAATAGTACCTAAATTACTTGTATGAGAATTTAAGTGAGAGGAAGCACCTGTATCCATATGCCATGTGGGATCTTGTGATGTCACTGTGCTAAAGGCA
This sequence comes from Glebionis coronaria, assembly GCA_025667525.1. Taxonomy (NCBI): domain Eukaryota; kingdom Viridiplantae; phylum Streptophyta; class Magnoliopsida; order Asterales; family Asteraceae; genus Glebionis; species Glebionis coronaria. Next base: position 509,949,744 of record CM046880.1, read on the forward strand.
CTTGGAAGTGTCGTGGCTTGAGACCCGTATTGACTCAGAGGAGGACCAAGAATACCTTGACCAGGATGTGCGGGGACTGCTTGAGAATACTGTTGTTGTTGCCGCGTATTATACAAACTTCGAGTGTCTTGTACTTTATCTTCACGAGTGTACATACCATTTACCATAATGCTTCAAATAATTATATATAAGAACATATGTTGTGCTAATATCTTTAGCCGAAAAAACTCAGAAAACTAGCAACAATGTTCTATATCTTTTGAGGTAGCACACCAACCAAAAAACCAAAGAATAATATGTAGCGGCAAACCCCAAAAAAACAAGGAATAAAATTTCCTTCTATTACGACGTCAACTAATGAATCAAAAAGCAAAAGATAATGTAAAGAATGCCTTTATTTTTCTTCTTGTTGTTTTCTCTTTCTTCGTAATGCTGTCGTAATCTTTTTTTTTATTTTTATTTTTTTTCCTGCTGACACAATGGATACAAAGAGGGAAGATATGAAAGAAGATTAAGAAAGGATCGGTATTGCTGTTGATACCATATTGGAAGTTTAATTGTCTTCCTTGATTTGCATTCAATCATCCAGCCTAATATAAAGATACATAAGATAATTCTAGAACATGGGCCTAAACAATATAAATGGGCCGAAATATAAATAAGGACTAATATGATATAATCTCATCTAATATTAACGGTTGTCTTTAGCTTAGTTTAATTTTCTACACAATACATACTGTCTTCTCTGCAATTTAGTAAGTAGTAACCATCCAAAAAGCGCTTACCGCATGCGACATCCATCAGAACAAACATGCCAGCAGTCATACGATATCACGATTATAGCTTACAATGAGACGTAATACATACTCTTAACAGACGGCTCCATTTATATCACACAGTTGCTAATTACTTTTGACATATGACAGATCCCCTACATAATTCTTATATGCCATATTTGCCATGTTTGAAACAAAGAACAAGAAGCAGTGAGAGTCATAGTTTCTGTTAATGGGCAGAAGTGGACTAGCAACTCATTCAGTTGTTTGATAAGATGAACCAACAGCAAAATCAGTATGTTTACCAAGTTACAAAAGCATACTCTAATACTATTAGTGAAAATACAGAGACAAGTACCACAAAACTAAACTAACACAGTGATAACCAACAATGGTGAAAACAAAGAACAAACATAACACAATTATGATAATTTTTAGGGTTAAGTTCATATATTGGCAATGTACTTTCTATCATTTACACATTTAGGTAATGTACTAATTTTATTACTAATATAGTTATACAAACCGGCTAATGTTTTCTAATATAGGTAATATGACCGGTTGAGAGCAGGTTGTAACTCGAAAATTACCGACACGTCATGTTTTTTGCATACGTGGATATTTAGATTTGATCTTTTTATTTTTTCAAGGATATTTTTGTCATTTCTTATATTCAATTTTCTCCATCTTATTCCAAATTTAAAATCCCAGTTTCACATCCAGATCTTAGATTTCAACAAAATCTTTAAAACAAACTTAAAACACCCATTTTCCATATCTTAGTGGATCGAGCAAAGTATAGAAACAATTATTGATGGTCATATTTTAAACCAATTTCAAGCATATCTCCCAGAAAGATACCTACGGTTTCTTCATATCCTTGATACGCCGTATGTGCTTTCCAGTCTTGTAAAGAGATATCCCATACGCTCCCACATAGTATCATATCCAGATCCTCTTGCTCCGATGCTCTAAAACACAGTTTCAAGATTTGATTTTTTTAATTTAAAAGATTTCATGATTCGATCTGAGTTTTGATTTGAAGGATTGTAAGATTCGATTTGCGTATTGATCTAAGGGTTTAGAGATTTGATTTGGATTTTGATTTTGATATTAAGTTATATAGTCTCATATTGATTGTGTTGGACAAGATGAAGCTTTAACTTTTTCTGGAGAAGAAGAATTTTTTAAGATTAATTGATTTTTAGAAAGAAAAAATCCACCTTAGAAAATTATAGTTAATTTTTAATATAGCTGGAAAATTAGCCGGTCATATTACCTATATTGGAAAACATTAGCCGGTTTGTATAACTATATTAGTAATAAAATAGTACATTACTTAGAAGTGTAAATGATGAAAAGTACATTATCAATATATGGACTTAACCCTAATTTTTATCTCAAGTTTTTCTATACATGACGTTACAAAAGGAATATATTAGAGCATCTACTATGATAAACCTTTCTATAGGTTTATAAGTGTGTTATAGCATTAATTTTTAAACCTTTTTATTTTATAAACCTATTTCTACTATGAATAAACCATATCAAAATTTATAAACCTCTAACATAATCAAATGTATTAAATTATGAAGAGGTTCAAAATTCTAGACCTCTTCATGCCACATCATCTTGAAATAGATGTTCACTATGGTTTAAAACTTTTTAGACCTCTTCAAAACTTTATAAACCTATGTATGAACCACCATATTTGATGCCCTTAGATATGATGAAAGCTATCATATTTAGCTTGTCTGTAACTAAAACTGTCTTTTCGACTCTTGTTTAAAAGAGATAGTAAAAACAATGACCCTTTGAAATAGAATAAACACAGTATGAATGCAAATTAAGCGATCAGTGTGATTCTAACTGTACCAGTCAAGAAAGAGAACAGAAAAGGTAAGCTCAACTAGGAAAAGCAAAAGGAATGTTCTCGTTAGGAATAGAGGGGATAATCAGTGGCAAGCCCATTGCCATGTTTGAAACAAAGAACAAGCAATGACAGTCAATCGGTCATGGTCCTAAAAACGAATCATGACACAATTGATAAAACCTAGATTCGCTTGTACACATCTTAGTGTAATTCCTTGTATAATTAAGTTTAATGTCAAACAGAAGCTCTAATGATTTGCTTTAGGGTTTTTTGATGGACAAGTTACCGACTTTAAACTTTGTTTCTTACTCAATTTTTTTTAGAGTTTGAGTCACTGTGTTGATTCTCAGTTGCCTCGCCATTTTTATATTTATACAAGTAACTTACTAAACTTTGCTAAACTGTTCATCTAAGTTATTAGCTTTATAAACTTATCATAAAATAGTTTAACACGTTTTAATTCTTTTTTTGTTACTTTAGCAATTTAAAAGTACTTAGAGCGTTTCAAGGGTTTTGGAGGTGTTTTTCAAGCATTTTCAAAATTATGGAAGATGCCAAGTAAAAAAGGCACGAATTTCTCAAATCACAAACAAAGTTGTCATCAAAAGCTATAAACGGCATCAAACTTACTAAGTGGCGCTGACACATTGACTCTTTAGACGACGTCGCCTATCCAACGTGACGACATCACAACTTATCGACAATGGAAGCTCATAGAAGATTCGCAGCCGACGGCGTCGCACTTTGTACCCGAACCTCCACAACCCAAACTCTATTTAAGTTGCCAATAGACTATATGTTTGAAAAACCTAAGAAACTACATTTTTTCACCCCATATCAATTGAAGAACAAGTTTTTTTTTGTCTATTTTCACTATCATGTGTATGTATATTATGATTATGTTTTCTGTATTTTTTTCATTTGATATGCTAGGCTAAATTACTTTTTGTTTATATATGATTGCATGAAAGTTATGATTCTTGTGTTTGTTGCTTCTTGATTGATTGTGTGCGCTCTAGAAAAACAGATTACATCTTCATATCTTAACTACTGATATGTATTGAGAAACGTATGTGATTAGATGATTCCTTGCTTCATATATCCGTATTTTTTATCGTTGATTCCCTTGATCGGGTCGTTAATTTCATGGTAATATTATGGCTCGTTCTGGCCGATACATTTTAGTGATTAGATCTAGGGTTTATCTATGATTCTTGATTTGTGATTTTGTCACATAGACGATTATAAGGGTGTATGTCAAGTGGGTAGAATCTAGTCAATGTCACCAGATCACTATGCTAGATTTTACTTGTTTGACATATGACTTGTGAGTAATACAAACGGAAACAATTACATATTTAATCAACAAGGTGTTACACAAACACATAAAGAGAATATTGTAGCGAGTAATACATGATTAGGTAAATACATTTTATTTTACTGGTGAAATTCTAAAACATTAAATCAAGATTAGAGAGTTAGTCAAAACCCACCTCTTGTACCTTGACAATTTACTTGCTTTTATAAAATACAAGAATACAAAAAGAATCTCCTTCCCACCTCTACACCTTCTATACATTCACCACTGATCTTACACACTATTTTCCGGGAGAACGATAACAACCCCGAGTCCTTACATATACTATATTTTCACGACCGGGTACACTGCCCGAAGAGTTGTAAAACTCCTGTGCGCGAGAGGTAACCTTAACGTTTATCAAGTTTTTTGCGCGCTACCGGAGAGTAGTCAGGTTTAGTGCTCAACTAGTTTTAAAGTCTACTCACTCGATCCCATCGGTGTGCGATTACTTAATTTCTGTAAATTAGCTTTCTTTTAGTGTATCTTCTTCTACATTTATTTGTTTTGTAATTTTTCTCGTTCGTCATCATGGCATAAAACGTTCATCGAATAGGAGGCTATTTCCTCCTATCCCCGAGCCCGAAAGAGAGATGCACCGTCTGAAGAATGTCGCTACTCCAAGTTCCAAAAGACTCTTTGTTCATAGGTGATGAAAACCTCTTCAATGTTTGTCATTAACATCAAAACCATAACTTCCACCAGAAGTCTCGCAAAGCATTCCTCTCCTAGTAACTCTGGTTTCTAAGGACCCCTTATCCATCACATGGAATACCCGGGGAGAGCACTAAGAGCTCATGATATACAATTGGTTCAGATCGTTTGTAAAATTCAATGGCTTGACCAAGAAAACCCTTTCCAGTACGTCTTCTGAATATTGTAGACAACATGCATACCGATGAAGCCACCAATGATTTCGCCAGGCTCTACCTATTTCAATTCTCGCTAGAGGCAAAGTTAAAATGTGGTTCGAGCAGCTAGCGCCCAATTCAATCACGTCTTGGGACAACTTCGTTCCTAAATTTTTGAATAAATTGTTGATCTCTTTTGGTCGTTTAATTTAGCTTGTCGATTTAAACTACAAAGAGTAAACTATATATAGTCTTTGTAGAAAGTTTTTATTGATATCAAAGACTATGAGAAATAATATTGAATGTAAAGTATATGGATGATTACAAGCTACAAAAAGATAAACTCTCAAAATATTAATTCATGATTTTTACAATTCAAATATCATCTTACCTGCTAAAACTCTCTCTTTCAACTAATCGACACAAGAAAATTGGTAAGTTTGGGACATATGGCCCGTTTTATAAATTGAATATTTATTTTTGCTATCATACCTAGTAAAGTTTTTATCGTCGTAAATTATAGGGAAAATTCATAAACATTAAAACTATGAGGATTAGTAGTCAAACATAAGAATAAAAGAAGTGCTTTTACTTGTAAGTTTTGCAAATATTGAAACCGTGTGATCTTAAATCGAACTTTATATGACGCATATAGGACATACGCGAGATGAACTTAGCATGAAAGATGATGATTCTCTTACAATTTATGATGAGGTGGCAGTGTTTGATTGGGTAGACACACATAACTAAACGTCACAAAAACAAATCCAATTGTCCCTTCTTTTCCTTACTAAAGTCTATATAAACGATCCTTCGATCATTAGCTCCAAAATCAACTCAAAACGATAGCACCATATCCTACACATACATATTCTCGACCTATTCAAAAGAGCAAAACCAACATCTTAATCTACCCATAATCGCTATGTCGAAGCAAACCATCAGTCTCATCGTGCTAATAATGGCGTCCATGATGATCGTCTTACCCACAAAAACCGAAGCTCTAGACATAAATATCCCATTTGAAGACCCCTTCAACATCCTGGAACAAATTCCTTTCAATCTAGCTTATAAGAGCGTCGATACAACGACAGACTTGGCACTTGCAGATTGGAAGGAGACTTCCATGCATCACACAATATCCATAGATGTCCCCGGGATAAAGAGAGGGGATATAAAGGTAGAAGTAGAAGAAAATAGGATATTGAAAGTGAGTGGAGAGAAGAAGGCGGATGAGGAAACTAACGGAGATAAGTGGCACAAGGCCGAAAGAGCAAGTGGTAAGTTTTGCAGACTATTCAAGTTACCTGTGAATGCGGACATGGAGAATATAACAGCGCACATTGAAGACGGTGTGTTGAAGATCAGTGTTACAAAGATGGCTCAGGAAAAGAAGCAGGCTAAGGTTATCGAAATCACTGAGCAAGGAAGATCTAGTGGTGATGTTAAAACAACAAAGGCTGCTGCTTAAGTTAATTCTCATTTAAGTTCATGGATAATAACTAACTTTGGTTTTCACTTATGTTTTTTTACATACCTTTATTTATTTATTTTGCTTAGTTTTAGATCAATTTAATTTTCTGCATATGTCTTCTATATTCATAACTTAATTAGTAACCATCCAAAAACCGCTTAGCCCATGTCCACATCTACCACGAGAATCATGAGCAACGAGTCTGTATGATATCACGATCATAGCTTATAATGAGGTGTAATGCATGCTCTAAGCAGTCTTAAAACTTTTCACCTACGCTCAATATGTATCGCACAGTTGATAGTTACTTTTGACATATGATAGGTTGTTCCCCACATAATTCTTATATATGCCATTTCCATGTTTGAAACAGAGAACAAGCAATGACTGTCATGGTCTTAATAAAGAATGATGACACAATTGATAAAGCCTAGCATCGCTTCCAAACATTCTTTGTGTAATACCTTATATAATTACTAAGTTTTAATGTCAAATAGAAGCTCATAACGATTTGCTTTGGGGCTTTTTGATGGACAAATTACCTAACTTTCAACTTTTATTTATCTAAGTTACTAATCTTTTTTTTTTTTTTTTGAGAGTTTAAGTTAATGGACTATGGAAATTGGTTTACTTTTATACCGAACCATTGACTGGCTGCTAGTGTCAATTCTCGGTTGCTTCGCCAAGGTTACTGAACTTAAGAATTTGTTCACATATTTTAACTTAAAACTAAATATCAAACAGGTTGGTGATTTAATTAGGTCGAGCTTTAAGTCCGGTCGTAAATTGTTTTCAATTTTGATCCACTCTTAAATGTATCCGATATTATTTACCCAAATATGAAATATGTATAAGAAATTGAAAGAATTTTTTTTTTCTTATTCACTAAATTAAAAATGCTACACAGATAATTAGAAACGTAAACATAATAAATTAATACCTAAACATTCATAAACTATAAATCGTATCCTTCTAGAAAATGTTAAGATAATGGGCTTTATAAGAATACACCGAAACATTATAAAGTACATCAAAACAGCTCCAACGGTGATAGAGTTTCTTTACAGTTCATCATATTATTAGTCATACCACTACAAAATCGGTCACAGTTCTGATCTATTTTTTTAATCTTCGATGGGACATATCATCGGGGTATACTTTACCCAGGACATGTCGCTGAAAAATATCTGACAGAAAAACCTCGAGTGAGATTGATTCGCCAAGGATAGTTTACAACCTTTTCCAACAAAAAGTAGAGCTACACCATTTTCTAGTCAACAAAGTGCTTTGTTTTGACAAGAATATTCCACGGCGACATGTTACCAAGGAAAGTAGGGTTAATTAATTAATTTAATTATATATTTTTCTCGAGGACATGCTCCCGTGAAAAGTGTTTCTCAATGTTGACTTTCACTCACCATGTAAGATATTTGTTAGGGATAAGTTCTACGGGAAAGTGTTCACCAAGGTCGACTTTCGTTGACCAGATGAACCCTTTTCTAGTGACATGTCGTCGAGAATGTCTTATATATTTTTTACACATCAAACATTTTCTAAAAAAAATCGAGACTATTTTTGGAAAAAGAACATACCAAAACAAAAACTTGTACGCAACCACAAAACATGCTCTACATTGCCCAACGACATTACAACTTGTACACAAATCATAAAATATTACAATAACTATATGATTTGTATGTATACGAGCTAAACAGGACAACACCATCCAAAACATTACAACGCCTACAAAACGGGCTTCCTAGCTACAAAACCTACAATGTTCGCAACTCGCAAGATACAAGTCCACAAAAGTTTAGATAACATGTTTTAAATGTTCAATAACTTTATGCGGGTCATAAAAGTATACTTCAAGACCCAAAATAGCATATATCTATCCATATAAATAATAAAGTCAATATGTCATCATCCTCGTCAGTGTCCTTGTCCCCGCCCTACCACTCCCACTCCCGATGCCCCTACTAATCTTGGGCACCGAAACCATCTACCTATACTTTTGCGTCAACCGCTTGCCACCCATGACTACCCTCCTCAATAACTCAAGCTCTTTCTTAGTCTATTTAGCATTTTTTTTGTCCTTTAATTGTCTTGTCCCTTTGAGACATCATGATAACATCAACTATTTAATAACTAGTATTAAATTCTCGTGTTTATTGTCATGTTTGATATGATTATTACACGTAAGTCGTTAATATTTCATGTTTAAAGTAATTTTGGCATTCGAACGAAAAGTATGTGAATAATGACGGAAAATGAAAAATGAAAAAAGTGAAAAAACAATCATGTTATTACGTAGAATCTACGGTGCAAAGTGATTTATATCTAGGTCGTAAGATATTTGAAGATAAAGAAGGAAAATTGAGTTTGAATAGCTTACGACTTAGATGGATTTAGGGTTTACCTCGTAGTCGACAAATATGGCTAATGATGGAAAGACACAAGAACGTATAAGTTTGGGACGGATGAAATATCGGTTTTATAAATTGAGTAATTATTTTTGTTATCATATAGAGTAATGCTTTTATTGTTGTAAACTAGCTATAAGTCCCGTGCACGCACGAGCCTTACACATAAATCAAATTTTTTATATTCTAGTTTAATATATGAATATATGAAAATTTTCTCGTGTTTAATATTTTGTAATTGTAATATTGGTACAATTAATAATTATGCAAATTTAATATCAATGCTTAAATAGATTTCATATATTTAAATAGATTTTATATATTTTATATGTTTAAATTATAATGACTAAAAGTGTAAGGGATATTTGTTAACTTTTTAATAGTTATTAAATAAATATAAAAAATTATAATTTTTATTTAACTCTATCTAACTAATTTATAATTTAACCATTAAAGTTTTACTAATTATCTTTTTTTTCCTAAGTTAATTATTTGAGTCCGGTTATTTTGGATACCTTGTATCCTTTGGATACAAGAGGATCAATCCCCACCTTCCATCTATAAAAAAATGAACAGCCCAGATTAAGTTTTATTTTTTAATTAAAAAAAAGCGGAGGGGCATTTTCGTCATTTTAAACCCACCCATCCCACCCACCTCCCAAATACATCTCACCCCCGTCTCTTATCTCAGATCTAACAAAAAACACACACAAAAAAACACACACATAAGCTTATTCAATCATCATATCGATCCAAAACACATACTAAAACACACACAAATAAAAAAATCATCAACAAATCGCGTTTAAAATTAAAAAAAAGATGTCGATGCTATTGAAGAACGAATCACCATGTTATATCATCATCATTTATATCTTTTTTTAGCTTATTTGATGTAAATAAGCTTATTTTGATGTGATTATGGATGTGTTTGCTTTACTTTTTTATTAGATGATTAATAGGAATAAGCTAAAAAATTATCATCATTTTTATTATGATGAATTATAAGCTAACTTATTAGCTTATTTTCATGAATTATAAGATTTTATGGCTTAATCTCGCTGAACAAATTTAGTGTGACCTGTTAGTGAAATATCATATATGATATATTTTATCATATATGATGTAAGCTAAAATATCATATATGATAAAATATATCATATATTATAAAATATATCATATATGATGATGCGCTTGAAAATTGAATTAAATCTTCTTATTTTTGTAGAGAATGCTGTTTACAAGGAATGTTGAACATTACAAGCATCCAAAAGGCCAAGAAGCTTATTGAAGAAGTTCGTGAATTTTTATTTTATGTTTAAATGTATTGTTTGTTTTTTCCTTGTAATCTCCTAATGGAGTTTTGACGTATATGGACGATTTTGTAATTGATTGGTATCTTGTACAACGTCTTGTTAATATGGTTTAGCTTTCTTGGTATTATGTCATGATGGTTTTGATAAATTAAGTCATACGAGGATTAATGCCCGCACTTCGCTGCAGGGCAATTTGAGGCTATGTTTATAGAGTGAAAGGGTGGAAGAAGGGAGTAGGGCGTTATGGGTAAGTGAATTAGGAAACATAGTAAACATCGAAAGTACGTTAAAAAGATTTTTATTAGATAGTTATAAACATTACATAGTAAACAACTCTTTGCAAAAGTGTGATGGCTTTGTATTAAAAACTGAATTTTTATATATTCTAAAGCACAACTAAATTTTAAAACAAACCAAAGGTTTCAGTTAAGAGTTACAATGTATGATTTCAAAGAACATTAAAAAAATCCAGTCCTTGACTAAGATACCTAATTCATTGAGCTCCCAATCCCTTCATTTACGACCACAGTTGTGCAACAAACGAAAAACAATGTCACTATAAAAAGAAAACAGTGTCAGTCTCAAACAAAAGAAAATAGTGTTCAAAAGTTTACCATAAACTGATTTAAAGAAACGATATCAACAAATAAACAAAAAATTACCTGAAATGTTATATCTAGCGCTATATTTGATACTTCTTTTAATACATTCGACTGTTTTTGCCTACAATGTGGCGTACCGTTTGCTTAACTTATTTAGATCTGTAGTATGTGCGTTCTCGAGCTCCTCGCACCTGCATATGATGGTATTTACTAAAAACCATTCCCAAGAAAATTACTAAAAGCAATATTAATATGAGGGACTTACGATTTCAAAAATATGTTTCTGAGCTACATCAGTGGAATCAGCAACCGCAATACCAATAACATCCTTCTGCACAATAAACGGTGGAAATGGTAGAAGCCAAATGTAGAATGTTTTTTTTATATCTACTCGGTCTCTAGGTCTTTTTATCAAAGAGTTCAAATGCACAAAAGAATGCTAAAAGTTTATAAACAAAGTAAACGTTTATTTGAAGTTCACTGGTAGCCTTAAACTGGATTAATACCTTTTTTTCACTTTCATATGGTCCGGGGACTACTGTGATTCTAATTCTAGTTGTGGACCACTTAAAGTTGTTGTCACAAAGCACAAACACGAAATGCATTTTGGATTGTTGTTAATACTAAAATATGATATGGTTTCCGACTGTGATTAGTGATAAACAAATTGTTACATGATCTCTTATAAATTACTTAAGGTACTAAAAATATGAAAATCCTAAAATCCAAAACTCATTTAGCAACCACATAATCACATAAAAAGAACAATTTCAGTTAATTCTCATTTATAGATATGACTGGATTCTAATGCTAACCATGAGTTTTGTCTCGTGAACTGGAAGGCAACTGGAACGGGTCTTTGTCGTAATCCATATGATATTGAAGTTGAGCATTCAGGCTTCCCGTAGGCCAATCCTCACTCGACAACTCCAAGTACCACTAATCTTTGTTGCTTACTATGCACCTTAACCAAGCTTCAACAACTAACTCAATAAACCACTTCCAAGCTATTTATAAACAGATATATTGCCATCAAAGTATCTATTATATATTCTTTATCGGCTTTAAGCAATTAATGTTTTAATGACTGTAGATTAAAGGCATGTACCGGTTATGGATCATTGTTTTTCTATCCAGTTCACTTCCAATATGCACAGTTCTGATTCTCGCCGTTCATAGCCAATCCAGTTACTTTCGCACTCCGATTCTGATTCACACCGTTCTGAACGCATGTGAATCGTCGCGCCAAATAGATGCAAAGTACATGCTAAGACAATCAACAACCTACAAAACAGAGCAACGTCCATTAGTTTGACCTCTTATAGTGAAATGAATTATCGAGCTTATCTACAAAAAGGTGAAAATTAGAAAAGTAAAAACAATTGCGATCAAAGTTGCTTTCTAGAGAGACCTTAGATTCATAACTCTGGTCATTTTAAAACCGGTGTTAATCACTAAAGGCCGAACTATTTTAACATTTATTTATCACGTACATCATTCAAGGTTTAAAGTTCTTTTCCGCACGTACAAATGTAGACAAAATAAAGCTGCAGGTTGAGTTCACGTACCATTTTTAAAGTTTATGAATGAGCATATATTAGTATGTGCGTAACCCGTGAGAGTTTTAAAAAATCAGCAAATGTACGTGATCGAAGACCCAATATCCAGACAGCGTGCATTTTGGATTTTGGAGGTGTAATACATACAACATGTTCACAAAAGGTATATATCTAAGGTTGTGTTGGGTATTGCTTATTTGACTTTTAATAAGATTTTCCATCCAAACGATTTGTTTATAAATGTTATAACCCACTATTCCAAAGATAAATTACAAATGAGAAAAGGCAGTTATTAGATTCGAACGCTTTTTCTGATATTTTAGTTTTCCACAACTAAACGAAACCTCAGCTCTTTCCGATGGTCCACTCCCATAAAAAGCTATTATCATAGATTTCTATTACGGAAATGAACGGTAGGTATTGGGTGAGTACAATAATGATTATTGGGCCAACCTTATTGCATGATCAAGGCGTAGATAAATAGTTGCTCTAATTGTTGGAATCGTCCTCTTTATTCTTACTGTGATCCAACTGCACTTCTAATGCTAACTTTATAACATCATACACACTTGATATTAGGTGTTTGGATTAGCTAAATCACCTTGAGTCTATGGACTTATATAGGGCAAAAGCTCATGTTAATAGACTTAAAGCATAGAACAATGAGCATGCCGGCAAAATGTTGAACACTCGGACGGGTCATTATCATATTTGTAAGAATTCCAACTTTAAAACACCATAAGTACATCTGATAATTTTTATATCATGTAATCAGTCTACAATTACAAACCAAACACTCCCCGAAGATTCGTACTTGCAGTAAACCAGTTCTTAAAGCTAAAGAATAAAGTGAATTTACAACGAAATCTTAAGGTGAAATGTAATTATCCCCAACGCAATTTCTGAACATATACCATAGAATCGAAACAAAATCTAAGTTACGACTTTATCTAACGAACTCTTTAGGAAAAAAAATACATGCCCAAGTCATTATTTTGCAACTATATTCACTTATTCCGCAACATATATGGTATTTTGATATAATTTCTTGTGCAATATGCACTTCAATTAAGAAAACCCAAACAACCTCGATAGCCCAAAAAAAAGATAGTTAGCTTTTGACTACTTAAAAACATGAAACAAACTGATTGTAGAACAATAAAATAAGATCATTGGTTATCCCAATTTAAAAACTAATATGAGAGATTGTAGTCCCATTTTCGCAAACACTGTCCATTTTGGTCAGTTAAAACATCGCAAAAATTGCAAATAATAGTCTGATGAGAACGCACCTCAGATCGTTGTCAAAATGTTCTGCTACAACGGTGTGGTCATAACCTTATTAATTTTTATACGAAGCCAAGAACTCGGTAGAAGAGTCGGCTATGTTCATCGCTGTGCGAAAACAAACATAGCACGTAAGTTTAGGAAAGAATCTCAAAACCAAAGTTAAGAGATAAGAACATTACCGTGAGTAACAAACAATCCCAACCTTGAGATGTGGCACCGCCTACAGCCCCATTCTCAATTGTCGCGTCACGGGTCACCAAAAACCAACCGAGCGGCGTCCTTGCACATATTCATGATACACATATTCAGGAAATATTGACATGTGAAAAAAACATCTTTCAAAAGATAGCATAAAAAGTAAGACACTGTAAATTCTACATCTCTTGGTAAATGGGAACCAATCAATAAAGATTTGTGGTTTACATCTTTTTATTTAAATGTACAATATCAACATGTAGCTTGCTATTAAGATACATTTACTCATATTATATACGAAAAGCAATACCCACCTTACTAATAGCTGGTGTCCAACCTGCAAGCATACAAAGTACTCTAATCGGTTAAGCACACATTAATTAATACTCTACAACATATATCAAGCAATTAACCGCAAAAAAAATGTCTAAAAATTTAATAGAGTTTTGCTTAGGTTTTGGAAGCTTACATTGATCTCACAAAGCCGGTCCCTAGATAGTTTAATGTGTTGTATTATAATTGCGCCATATCTGTGACACACACAAATAAAATACAAATAAATTCAATATTGAGGAGTAATAAAAAAGAAACCCAGAAAAGACTAAAAATCGACTAAAAAACACAATTAGTAACAGAACTAACGTTTCAAGAAATAAAACTCACCAATTAATCTCGTTAGCAGGAAATCTAAAACCATAACCCTAATTACAATAATTGGAGCGAGAAATTAATACCATTGAAGATTCAAACCCCCGGATCCAATAAAAATAAATATTTATCGAGATAGAAAAAAATAGTACTTACTTTCAATTCGGGATGGTGCAACCTATTTATCAAGGTGATCGATTTTTATCAAGAATTTATGAATTGATTCTGGATTTATCTTCCATACCATAGATGTTGTGGGGCCGAAGCTTAAAGAAAAATAATGGTGGAGAAATGTGTGTTAGGTGGGAAGATAAGGTGGGTTGGGATCATTTTGAGAGGTTGTGAGTGTGAATGTAGATCGGCGGTAGGATGAGGATGGGAGATCAAGGGTGAGGATGGAAGAAGGGAGGGAGTGTGATGAAAACCAAGGGCAACGATCTTACATAACTCGATCTATGGTTAAAAATAATGTGGGAGGAAGATAATGTGTAAATGATACACACAATAACAATGGGAGAGAAGCAGATACAATGGCTGAGATCCATTTTAAAAAAATGAGTCACACAAATGAACGGAGGATAATGCATTTGTTACTATTCTCCTCACAACCTTTTTATTATTGTTTATTCTTGAATTTCCATTCCCCTTAATGTATTAAAGGGGTAATATGCTAATGCACTATCATATATGATAATGCATTATCATATATGATACTCAAGAAAAACTTGGGTATATTAAACAAAGAATTTGATGAATTCATGATTACAACAAAGAGTATGCATAATTAATAATTAAACACTTGTTCATAATATAAAAAATGTACTTATGAACAAAATCATATATGATAATTCAAACAGAACATAACCTAATGTAAAATCATATATGATACACATCTGATATCATATATGATAACCATTTATACAAAATCAAAAGATGCAAACACCATTATTATTAAAACTACTCTTCTTTATCGACAATAAACTATTGTTAAAACCATTATTAACTGATGAATTCATGAACAACGCCTACTCCGTCTTGATCCTTATAACATATCCGTGCACATCCTCTTGTTATAATTAACTCCCTCCCTGCTTTGCTCCAAATCGAGCAATCACACCACCTCTGTCTGACTGTATTAATAAAAGATAGAAAAGAACATATTATGAAACTTTTTTAAAAAAAAAGTATTACTCATATATATGATAGAAGGCATGTTTCAAGAGTTTATACAGATTTTCTGAAAAAGACTCATACAAAATCTGTTTTTTCTTATGGTTTCTTTGATATATCATATATGATAGTTATATCATATATGATAACTGATGATATATCATATATGATATATAACTATCATATATGATATATAACTATCATATATGATATATAACTATCATATATGATATATCAAGCTTATTACAGCCCACATCAGTAAACTTAATTTAACTTACATAAAATACCTTATGATTCGTCAAAATAAGCTAAAAAACTAGCTTATTCATAACTCTCATATAATTTGTAAGCTTATTCACACAACTCCTATCTAATTCACAAAATTATTCATAACTCTCATCTAATTCAAAATCTTATTCAAACAAATATGCTTATTCACATAAATCATATAATTAAAAGATAATTAAAATAATTTGATCAAAATAAGAACAATCAATTGGAAGAATTCGATCAAAATAAGAACTATTAATCAGAATATTTCGTTCAAAATAAGCTAATGACAATAAAATAATAAGCTTATTCTAAATCAAATAAGCTAAAAAAATAAGAATATATTATGAGAATACAAACCTGATATGAATTTGTGTTAATTAATCGATTTGTGATGGATTAATGATGATGTTCGTGATGGATTTGTGATTATACGCTTCAACTTATAGAGAGAGAAAGTAGATCGGGAGGTAGAGAGAGAAGTGATGTTACGGTGTGTGTGTTTTATGAGAAAGAAAGGATAAAATGATTTATATAGTGGCGGGTGAAATGACGAAAATACCCCTGCAGTATAAAATGAGGGGTTTAATCTCAGCCATTAGATGGTGAGGAGATAGAAGGTGGGGATGAGTCCCCTCATATCTTAGATAAGTTTGGTATCCAAATGAACTTAAATCTAATTATTATGCAAGTTTAATATCAATATTAGATAAATTTCATATATTTTGTATGTCTAGTCCCTAAGTATAAAGCTTAGAACCGCAAAGGATATTTGTTAACTATTCAAAATTTGAAAAAATATAAAAATTTATAAGTTTTTTTTTTTAATTTCATCTAATTTATTTATAATTCAACCATTAAAACCTTATTAGTTACCTTCTCTTTTTAAGTATTTTATTTTTCACAGTTTGTCCCTAAAATTCCTTAAAAAAATTCAAGTTTTTTTCTTTTTAGCTAAATTTAAATTAAATTTGTTTATTGTTTTAAATTTATTTTAGAAAAAAGTTAATTTAAAAAAATATTCCTAATTAAAAAACAATTGATTTTTGAAATATATAAAAGCTAGTTTTTGAAATGCCTAGATGACAATTCATTTGTCTTTTTATCCACCAAATTTTAGTTTCTCTAAATACCTCATGCGACTTATGCAACTTAATGAAATTTCTTAAATATTTTATTTTATTTTATATCAATTTGCACATATCGTATAAGTCGTATGAGGTATTTAGAGAAGTTTTGGTTTGGTGGGTGAAAAAACAATTGTGAGTGATCTTTGGGCATTTCAAGAATTAACTAGAGGTGGAAAATAGATGGGTTGGATTGGTTTGGGTCATGGGTCTAGAGGGTTTGGGTTTAGATGGGTTTGAGTCAAGACGAGTCTTTAGAAAAATGTTTTTGGGTCTCTATGGTTATGGTTGTTTATGAGAATGATGAATTTGTTTAATATTTTTTTTATTTTACGTTTTCGTCAATATTTTTACGCTTTCGTCAGTAACTTTACGTTTTCATCAGAAATTTAACGTTTTCATTAGTACTTTTACGTTTTTCATAAGAAATTTTACATTTTCATTAGAAATTATGCGTTTTTATCATACATTTCATGTTTCCGTCAGTCTTTTTATCTTTTCATCATAAATTTTATGTTTACGTCAGTATTTTTACGTTTTCGGCATTAATTTTATGTTTTCATCAGTATTTTTACGTTTTCATCCGAAATTTTACGTTTTCGTCATAAATTTTACGTTTTCGTCAGTATTTTTACGTTTTCGTCATAAATTTTACTTTTTCATTAGATATTTTACGTTTTCATCAAACTTTTTACGTTTTCATTAAAAAATTTATGTTTTCGTCAGTATTTTTACGTTTCAGTCAGGTTTTCACGTTTTCGCTAGTTTTTTTTTAATGTTTTCGAATGTGTTTTTGCAATTTCTTCAGTTTTTTTTATGAAAAAAATTGAAATAGTAGACGAAAAAACTTGCACGATTAAGACCCATCGACTATATTTTAGTTATCCATGTGAGACCCATCGAGACCCATGTGGTTTTTGCATTTAGATCCATCTAGACCCATGTGATTTTACAATTATACCCATCAAAACCCATTTAATTATTTTGATAAAACTAAGTTAACCATCTAAACTCATGTATATTTTTCAACATTTCTTTTTTTATATTTAACCATTTAGACCTAAAAATAATCATTGGATCAAAAATTATCACTTCTAAAATTAACCCATATAAAAATTCTTCACAAAACGTTTTACTTTACTAAATAAAATATTATAGAAAAAATTCGTAGACATTGAAACTGTGAGGACTAGGAGTCAACATAACAATAAAAGAAGTGCTTTTACTTGTATGTTTTAAAAATATTGAAACCGTGTGATAAATTCGTGCTTTGTGTGGATATACGCGAGATGAACTTATCATGAAAGATGATGATTTTTTACAATTTATGATGAGGTGTCATTGTTTGATTGGGTACACACATAACTAAACGTCACAAAATGAGTATTTTATCTCTTCTTTCCCTACTAACTTCTATAAAAACGATCCTTCGATAGTTCGATCATTAGTTCCAAAATCAACTCAAAACGATAGCACCATATCCTACACATACATTTTCTCTTATTGGCTATTGACTTAGCAAATTAATTTTTTATCTATCAAACTTAAGAAACAAAAGGAAACACTTACATAAGAAACTAAATAATTATTAAATTAAGATTAGAGTGTTAGTCAAAACACACCTCTTAAACCCCAATAATTTACTTGCTTTCATAAAATAAAAAAATACAAAAAGAATCTCCTTCCCGTCTCTAAACCTTCTGTTTGAGCATAATTTGGCTAGGCCGGTCTGACGACTCTCCTGGGTCTAGGGATGGCAAAAGCACCCGAAACCGATAGAGAAAACCGAAACCCGAACCGATTGGGTCGGGTTCGGATTCGGATTGACGGGTTTGGATGCGGGTTCGGGTTGGGATATTTTATTTTTCGCGGGTACGGGTTCGGGTTCGGGTTTTAGTAATACCCGCCCCGTTTACCCGTATACGTACCGGTTTACCAAAATACATATAGTTTATTGCTATTTTATATAATTTTTAAATTTGTGTGAAATAGTAGACGAAGATTATGAAACAAATGAAATGCTTATATTAGTTAAATTTTGTATGCACTAAAATGTTTTGATCAAGCATATTTCGATTTTGTAACTTTAAATAAAACAATAATTTATTCGATACATTAAATCGCATGATATGATATTGAATTAATATTCTTCATCTTTTATAAACTTAAAAAATTATATTACGCTATTTTGATTGTTTTTCATTGTTTTTTTTAACTTTATACGTACAATTATGTCCAACAAAATTTAATTGTGGATACCCGATACCCGCGGGTAAAAACCGAAAACCCGTTGGGTAATAGTAATCGGGTATTGGGGCGGATGCGGGTTTAGATATTATAGACGGGTGCGGGTACGGGTTTAGTAAAACCCGACCCATTGCCATCCCTCGTTCGGCGTTTTCCCGGGTCCTGAGTAATGCTGCAAACAAAGGTAAACCGGTTAGACGTGGACCCGAGGCCGGAGCCCCGGGGTCCACCTCCGACGGCCAAGTTAGTATCGGGACGATATATTGTAAAAGATGTGTAGTTGTGAGTGATAACCTGTTGTTGAATGAGACCCCTACCCTTGTATTTATAGGACTAGGGTTTCTTGAAGGGTAAGTTAGGTATGCGTAGGCCGCGGGCCTGTCAGGCTGGGCCGACTGCAGACTATACGTTGACATGTCCCCCAGTCTAGTATGATATGGTCCATGATCATGTTATGCTAGACTTATTCATGTATCACGCTTACTAAACAACCGCATGCGGCTTGTTGCTAGGACATCCTCATGGGTCATCCGTAACATATTGCTCCACTCGTAATGGGCTTCCTTTAGCAAAAAGATGATGGGCTGGGATTGCGAATAGTGAGCATAGCCACTATACGTCATCACCTTCTATACGTTCGACACTGACCTTACATACTATTCTCCGGGAAAACGATAACAAATCCGAGTCCTTACTTATACTATATCTTCACGACCGGGTACACTACCCGAGGGGTTGTAAAACTCCTGAGCGCGAGGGATAACCTTAATACTTATCAAGTTTTTGGCACCGTTGCTAGAGAGTAGTCACATTTAGTGCTCAACTAGTTTTAGGTCTACTCACTCAGTCTCGTCCGTGTGAGATTATTTAATTTATGTAAATTAGCTTTCTATTACTTTATCTTCTTCTACATTTATTTGTTTTGTAATTTCTCTCGTTCATCATCATGGCAAAAAAATTTCATCGAATAGGAGGCTATTTCCTCGTATCCCCGAGCCCGAAAAAGAGATGCACCGTCTAAAGAATGTTGCTCTCCTCCAAGTTCCAAAAGACTACTTGTTCATAGGTGATAAAAACCTCTTCAATGATGAAACCTCTTTTGTCATTGACATCAAATCCATAACTTCCACCAAAACTCTCGCAGAACATTCCTCTCCTAGTACCTTTGGTTTCTAGGGACCCCTTATCCATCCTACGGAATACCCGCAGAGAGCACTAAGAGCTCACGATATACAATTGGTTCGGAGCATTTGTAAATTTCAATGGCCTGACCAAGAAAACCCTTTCCAGTACGTCAAATAACTTCTGAATATTGTAGACTGTAAAAACTTGTAAAATCAATCATAAAATCAAGAACACAATAGTATTAGTGAACCTAGCCAACCTCCCATTGGCTCGCTTTTTTTAGATATATCAATGAAAGGCTAAGATAGCCAGAATCTTTACAAGAGAATAATGAAAAACAACTAAACTTTGATCAACAGAGATCAAGAACTCTCAAACAATATTTCATACTTTTTCTCACACACACAAACTGACTTAATGACCTAACAATTATCGAAAGAGTCGATATATAGCTGTTAAAGCTTGTCTTGCACTTGAGTCCAAATCTTCTAAACTTAGTCCACTTAAGCCCCTTCAACTTTAGTCTTTTATTATCTTCAGTCCTTGTAACTTTGGAAAGCTTATAACTAACACGACCCCATAAGCTTTACACCTTAAACACATTAAACAAGCCAATTTTTGCACATAACTTTTTATGTTATGTGATTAGTAGCCCTTTTGTAAAAACATCAGTTGTATTATCTTCAGATTTGACCTTAACAGGTTTAATAAATCCAACTGATATTTTTTCACTCAAAAAATAAATGTCAATCTCAAAATGTTTGTTTCTCTCATGAAGCACAGGATTATTAGATATCTGAATAGCTAAACTATTATCACAATGCATATATATAGGCAATAAAGCCTCCTTGTTCAGATCAGTAAGAATTTTAGCAATCCACACAACCTCACAACAAACACTACACATGGCTCTATACTCAGCCTCAGTAGAAGACCTTGAAACCACATTTTGCTTTTTACTTTTCCAAGAAACTAGATTAGTTCCCAAGTAAACACAAAATCTAGTTAAAGACCTTCTAGTAGCTTTGCACTTAGCCAGTCAGAATCAACAAACACAGACAGATTGTGACTATTGCTCTTTCTGAATGTGATGCCTAACCCAGGTTCATTTTTCAAGTATCTTAGCACTCTAAAATCTAATCTCAGATGAGGTTTCATAGGTTTGTGCATAACTTGACTTAGACAATGAACATCATAAGACAAATCTAGTCTAGTCATAGTAAGGTATATTAATTTTCCCACTAACTTTTGATACACATAAACTTCTTTCAATGGTTCATCATCACCAAACTTGGCATTAAGCTTTTTATTTGAAGGATCAGCCTCTATTGGTGTGCTACAAGGTTTACACCCCAGCATTCCAAACTTAGTTAACAGTTCAGTACAATATTTTCTTTGAGTTAGGCATATACCATCTTCTATATCAACCACTTCTATCCCTAGAAAATATTTCAGCTTCCCTAAATCCTTAATAAGGAATTTAGAACTCAAAAATTCTTTGAATTTATTAACTTCATTTAGATCATTTCCAGTAACAAAAATATCATCTACATAGACTAAAAGAACAAGCATTTTCCCATTATGATGTTTAACAAACAAAGAGAAATCATTTTTACTTTGAACAAATCCATGTTCAAGCAAAACTGAAACTAACTTTTCATTCCATTTTTTAGGGGCTTGTTTTAGTCCATATAAATATTTAACAAGTTTGCACACTTTGTTACTATTTTCATCACTATATCCTTCTGGCATTTTTATATACACATCCTCATTAAGATCACCATAAAGGAATGCATTATTAACATCAAGTTGGAATATAGACCAGTTATTACAAAAAACAATACTTAGCACACATCTGACAGTAACAACTTTAACAACAGGTGAAAATGTTTCTTCATAATCTATACCTTTCCTTTGGTTAAAACCTTTAGCAACAAGTCTACCTTTAAATCTTTCAACTTTACCATCAGATTTATATTTAACCTTCCAAACCCATTTACAATCAATAGCTTTTCTACTTTCAGGTAAATCAACTATAACCCAAGTATTGTTTCTATATAATGCTTTCATTTCAAGATTCATAGCTTCAACTCATCTACTATCAAGAATAGCTTCACTATATGTAGTGGGTTCATGAATTTTATTAAGACTAGTAGAAAATACAAAATTATCATAACTCAAATTGGTATAACCAACAACCTTATTAATACTATACTTAACATCTTTGTTTAGAACAAAATCTTTATACTTATTAGGAAAATTAATCTTCCTACTTGTCCTCCTAACAGTTTGTTCAGATGCTGGTTCTGGTGAGTGGTGACCAACCAAAAATATTACCAAAAGACTCAAGTCCTTCACCCTTAGAATCATATGATTCACCATCTAAAGCACTCTGTGTACCCTCAGAACAACTAGATTCTGTTGAACACTCACTTCCTTTATTGACCTTCCTACTAGAAAGACTTTCATTAGAATCAAAAGTACTATCTGAGTTAGACCTATCATATGTTCCTTCAGTATGTACATTATTTTTGTTTCTAACTACATCATCTACAGTGCTGTCATTAGGACTAAGAGTATCTTTTCTAGGTGTAACCTTTACACCATCACTTACACTAACTCCCCCTTCATCATAGGGTTCATTAGGACTTTGACTGTTTTGACTATCAAAGAAATTTAAATCATTTAATTCAGACTCACTAATCACAAAATCTTTAGTTAAAGACTCATTTTTAAATGAAAAAACAGTCTCATAAAATTTTACATCTCTTGAAAACTGAAATTTCTTTTTTTTCTAGATTAAACAGTTTATAGCCTTTCTTGTCAAAAGCATAACCAACTAAAACACATTTATCATATCTGGAACCAAGTTTATCAGTTTCATTTAAAATATTAGCAAAACACAAACAGCCAAACACCCTTAAATGGAGGAACTTAGGTTTTAGATTATACACAAGCTCATAAGGACTTCTACCAGATAACACAAAAGATGGTAACCTGTTAATCAAATAAGTTGCAGTTAGAATAGACTCTGTCCACATGTTCAAAGGTAACCCCCCCTGAAACATGAGGGCTCTAGCAGTATTAAACAAATGTCTGTGTTTTCTTTTAGCTATTCCATTCTGTTGAGGTGTATAGGCACATGTAGTTTGATGAAAAATTCCTATTTCTTTAACAAAACTTTCAAACCTTTTGTTTACAAACTCAGTCCCATTATCACTTCTAAAAACTTTAACATGTTTATCAAACTGATTTTTAATTAGTTCAGTAAACTCTTTCACATTATCAAAAACCTCAAATTTATTTTTCGTCAAAAATACCCATACAGCTCTTGAAAAATCATCAACAATAGTAAGGAAATATCTAAAACCATCTTTACTAACAACCTTATAAGGACCCCACACATCCAAATGAACAAGTTCACCAACATTTTTACTTTTATGTTCACTTAAACTAAATGACTCTCTTATTTGTTTAGCCTTATGACAAACTTCACAAGGACCAGAACAAATATCTTTAATACCATCAAGTTTGTCTTTTAAAATCACAAGAACTTGGTCACCAGGATGATCAAGTCTATTATTCCATAAAGAGCTAGACACATTACAACTCCTAACTTTACTATTGTAGACACTCTTACCTTCATCAAGGTAATAAAGATCATCTTTTTTACTACCAGTCCCTATCAGGAACTTTTGAGTTGAAGCCTGAATTAAACATTTTGAATCATCAAATGTGATTAAAACAGAATTCTCTATGGACAACTTATGCACAGACAAAAGACTAACATTGTAGCCTGGAACTACCAACACATCTTTAGCAATCAAGTTATTATTTATTTTATAACTTCCAAGTTTTTTAACATGTTCAGCAATTCTATTAGGATGTGCTACAGTTATATTTAACTATGACACATCTAAAATGTCAAAAAGATGTTTTTCAGAAAAAGTAATATGTTGACTAGCTCTAGATTCCACAATCCAACCAATATAAGTACTATATGTACTAATATTGGAATTAAAATTAAAAAAATCTACAAGAAAAGAAACTGATCTTGCAATTATTGATTTTAAAAGTACCTGCAACACTAGCAGAAGCCTGACTAGCATTACCTGTACCACTTAACAAAGACATTAATCTCTCATATTGATCTTGAGTAAGAGTATGAGGACTACTCTTACTCTGATCACCCTTTTTTACATCAGATCCTTGCACATTATTAACATTGTTTCTTTTAAAACCAGCAGGATATCCAATTAACTCAAAACATCTTTCAATAGTATGTCCAGTCATGTTACAATTTTTGCAAACAAGACTATTATTCCTCACATTTCTTCTAGGATTATTATTAACAACATTATTCCAGTTATTACCAGTATTATTATTATTAGCACCACCAGAATTATTATTGTTGTTATTATTCCTATTAGAATTACAACCAGTGTTATTATTTCGGGCATTACCAAACCTAGCAGCAAAAGCTGCTGGACCAGATTTACTAGACTTACTAGTTCTTTGTGACTCATCTCTATATAGAGTAGCAAAAGCAGACTTCACATCAGGAATAGGATCTGATGTCAAAATCTGACTTCTAACTACATGATGTTGAGTAAAATTACCCCTTTAGGAAAAGAGAGCAATAAATAGGGCAAGTGCACGACGATTTAGGAAAACCGTGTGTGAATGACCCTAGGTGAGTTCGTTCTCGAGGAGGCAAGTGCGTTGTGTTAAGAATTGATATATGATGTTTGTGATTATGATCAAGAAGAAAAGAAATGAGAAAGGAAAGAAAAGACGGTTACGAAAACTAATTAAACTACGACGAAAAAGGCGTAAACGTAAAACCGTAAAAACGACGAAAATTAAAATTTTAACCTAAAAATTTCTAAAAATTACTAAAAATCCCAAATAATATTCTAAGAGTTTACAAAAAATCCAAACTTGCTAAAACCTTTTAATTAATTAAATAATGACTTTTTAATGCTAATTAAAGCCCTAAAAATCACTTTTAATTATCAAAAAGCCCTAAACAAGATTTTATAGTTTGTAAACCTCAAAAATGACCTAATTAAGCTAAAAACTATTTTTAAAAATTTTAAAACCAAATTAAACTATTTTTAAACTCTAAAAAACTATTAAAATGTATTAAATCTTAAATTAATTCTCAAAAAATAAATTGAAAAGCCTAAAAATTAATTGGAAAGTGACAAAGTTCCTATTTTAATGTCTAGAATCTAGGAAAAATGAAAAAAAGTTAAAAATAAAACTTTGAATTTTAATGAATAAAATAATAATAAAATATTCTAAAAAATTAAAAGTTCTCAAATAAATTCTAAAAAATTCTCAAAAATCCTAAATATTCTAACTAAGAAGAAAATGTAAATTAAAGTTTCTAAAACCTTTTAGTTAATTTTATATTAATTTTTAAAGTTGTCTAAAAACCCTAAAATTAAATAAAATTAAAAATTAAAGTTTTTGAAAACTTTTTGATTTGTAAACCTCAAAAATAAGAATTAAAACCTAAAAACTATTTTTTTGTATTTTTTTATTACTGTTTAATATTTTTTAATGACTTTCTAAATATAAAACTAAAAATAATCCTAGAAATTAATTAAATAAAAGGAAAAATAAAACTTTTAATCAAAAAAATCCTAAAACTAATAAATATCCTATGAAAAATGAAATAAGCCCAAAAAGCTTACTAAATAAGCTGGAAAACTAGAAATAAGCTACGGCTTATTTATTTAAGCCCAAACCAAAACGTGCTTAAATACTAAATGAAATGAAAGCTTAACGTAAAAAGGCATCTAGATCAATGGTAAGCACGCTAGTCCCCCAGCGAGGGGTCGCGTGTTCGAGTCCGTTGCGGGTGACCTTTTACAACTTTTTTTTTTTTTTTTTTAAAACTTGAATCCAGAAACTTTGAAGCTCACAAAAACACAAAAACAACTTAATTTAAGCCAGGATTAAGGCCAGAAATGGGCAAAACGTGCCCAGTTACTTGTTTGCTTACTGATGAACAAGTGTGCTCAACACTTGTGAAATAAACAACCAAGAGGAGCTTGGTGTTGCTTCTTTTTGTGGATGTTTTTTGGAGCAAAGGCACCCCTACACTCTTTCTGAGTGTAGGGAGTCACAACAAGTAGGAAACAATCACACTTAGCACACAATAATCACAAAAAAGCACAAATCAAGGCACATCATGGCATATTCAAGTTGCTGTGACAAAAAATGAGGTCTGGTGGGTATTTAGCTTAGCAAATGCACACAAATGAGATTCAGCCTCCAAATTTTTGCATACAAGCTCACCAATCAACTTGCAATCAATCTCAAATCTTAGAACACCCTATCACTTCACAGAATTACAAGATCTAAGCATACCAGTTCATGTAAATCAGACAGAAAGTGACATATGCAACTTTGCTATGCTATTTTCCTTTTTACTCCACAAACTTGCTTCAAATCTCTACCAAACTGATGCACAACTAACAAGTAACCCTAATCAACCCTATTGAACAACTCTAACACATTTTAATTTCACCGATCCTTCAAAATTCTTACAAAAATCAAAATTAAAAAGTAGACCCAAACACCACTTTAAAACTTAGAAACCAAAATTTTCAAATCACAACCTTCTAAAACCTACTCAAACTGATCCTATGATCATCTAACATGCATACAAACTCAAAAGAACACAATTCAAACCAGAATCACACACTTTAAACACCTTTCATGCAAAAATCATATAAACTCAACTTTTTCTGAAAATTTCAAAGGAATAAGAAATTTTACCTAAGAACCCCACATCCAGGGTTCTTTGTGACAGCTTTGTCACCTCCTTATACACTGGGGTGTATGCTGATCCTTTAACAGCAACACACTCAAAACCTGTTTAAGAAGAAAATCAAGAAAAACAAGCAATATATGTATATATTCTGTTTCCTCTTTTTTACTTAAAAACTTCTTTCAAACCAAATCAACAAGAGTTTTACTCTTCACATAAGCTTGATAATCAGTGGATTATCAGGCTTATGGTTTTAGCTTAAAACCCTTGGACAATTTTTCTAAAAGCTTAACAAACTTGGTAACCAACTGAATTTTAAACTTGAGAATAAGACTTGAAAATGTAAATTGCATAAGATTAAATGTGGTCCTTTTTGCTACTCATCAACAATCCAACACCAATTTTATTTCACAAAATAAAATGTGGATTTACAAGTTTGTGACAAAAACGGAGAGAAAAAGAACAAACTACACTAAGTCCTAACACGCCTTTAAATAGGCTACATTGAAGATTCTAGAAAGTAAAAACCCTAATGCTGAACTACCAAAAGTGCCCTTTGATGATTCCTGGAATATGCCAATAAGATGCTTCATTTTGAATTCGTCCCATGTGAATTCCTTGGAGTTTTGTGTATGCCAGTAGGTACAAGTGATCATAGACGCATATCTGGTCCTTTGGGAGCAAGTAAATGAGTTGGAGCCGTTGGATGACTGTTTATCTTTGTCTTGGAGTAGCAGGGGAGCCACGTGGGGGACCAGGAGTTGAAGGTGATGGGTTTTGGGATGTGGGTTATGATTAACTTGTCATTAATCAGCAATCTGGAAACAATTAGCACTTTCCCCTTTGATTTGAGAGAGATAGAATTTTAGGGTTTATGGTGATGAGGGGATTAGCAGGAAAAGGTTTAATCCGTTTGGGGTTAAGTAAGTTTAAAATATGTGTTTACCCCCATTATTTAAACTGATTAAATAAATCAGTTTTAAACATAGAAGGTGGAAGTTGACGTGGAGGGATGGAAGGGTTTGATTGGTGGAGAGTGATGATGTGTCACAATGATAGGCTGGGGATACTTGTGGTGTCTTGGCAGAAACACCCCCTTAACTCTTTCTCCTTTGTCTCTTTGATTTAATCAGCTCAAAACTCAACTCCCTTTGTAAATAACTTTGTAGATTTGTCATTTTTGGCACAATCTTTTTGTAATCTTGAAACAAGGACTAAACATGTAATTTCTTCATATTCCAAGGACTGAATTTGCCATGTTTTCAAACTTTAAGGCTTTGACTTGTTGGTTGACTTTCTTGGAGGACCATATTTGACAATTTAGATTTGTTGAGGGACTAAATTTGCCAATTCTTCAAAGTTAAGGGTCCTTTTTGCAATTTTGACAATCTTTAGGGACCAAACTTGTAATTATGAAGATACAAGGGTATAAAGTGTCAATTCTTCAAACTTGGAGGATCAATCTTCAATATTCTTCAAATCTTCAAGGGTTTTCTTTGGAAAATTCTTCACTAGGGCTTGGTTCATCGTGCGGCTTCGTTTCCCGTGTTCGTTTTTGCGTGATTCTTGTGATCTTTTGTCATTTTCTCAATATCCGTACCTAAATTACACAAGCAACAAACACAAGCATATATTTGGGTATTTTGATGATATTTAATGCATTTTAAGTCCAAAAAGAACGATGAGACCATGTATAAAAGCCGTCTCATCACTCCCCCATACTAAACCATTGCCGTGCCCTCACGCAATGCTAGAATAAAGTATCGTAGCATCTCCAAAATTCATTTTTATTCACTTTATTGGAATGATAAACTAGCTACACTACTACTATTACTACTACTTGTGTTATAGACATAATGTATGATTTTCATCGCAAAATGGGACGTTTAGGTTCATAGAATAAGAACACGTGAATGCTTCGTTAGAAATAATTTCGTCGTCCTCGATTTTCACTTCAATTCCATGCTAAGCGTGCAACGAGATCATTGTCATTATAAGTTAGTAATGCTAACACTACTCATATGCCCTAATCACGTACTTATTCTCCCATTATTCCTAAGTTGTATCTCTTATATTTTATGATGTCTTGAATGTTTCACGAGGATACATTGTTTGACTTATGCGATAATAGAGATTTAGGTCTAAAAATAGAGTCCTAACGGTGTAACTAAGACCATCAAATCAATAACCCCTCCTAATAGACGACGATGTTAAAAAATTAAGTTGACAAGAAGAATCGATAAACACGGTTTTATAACGGTTTTGAACATGAGACTTATTACCAAGACTTTTATACGCCCCCTAACGGAAGGGCCTTATTATCTTTGGTTTACCTCCATCTTTTATTCAACTTCGCCATGAAGCTTTTATTATGACTTCGGTCTTGCCTTGCCTTTTATTATCCGCCTCATCGGTGGTTTTATTAGCCAAAGACGTATATCCTCACGCTAAAGCGAATTTTGGATCTTTAAAGCTTCGAAGATTAAGGCTTGATTCACTTCAATTTTTGCATAGATTTTAGGCCTTGTGGGGCTTCAAATTGTTTGCTTGATTTAGGTGAGCACTTGAAATCTTATTATTGGGTGAAGCTTTCGATTATTCGGGTTGCCAATACTTCAAAACCGTGACGCTGGCGATATCTTAATGTCTTCCCAATTTAATTACACGGAAGCTACTAGAAAAGACTAGAAACCCAACAATCCTAACTAAACCGCTAAGTCAATATTTATTAAGCAAAAAATATTTACATGCGAAGGGAGAATAAGCAAACAACGAGAACACATGAGTTTTTGAAAGAATACGAGTACTCTACGTTTAGCATAGTAACTTATAATTAACTCTATCATTTCTCGTCCTCATTTAAGAGACTTAGCCTAATGTGTAGTTAAGGAATCAAAGCTAAGTGCTCAACACGCACGGTCGAGTCAAAAATTACTCTTATTCTCGCCATCAGAAAATCTACATTCGTGTCTTCAGACACTTATAAAACATGAGAAAAAATTTAAAATTTTGCCATTTTTAGCCTTATTTTGCAACAAAACGATAAACAAAAAGATAAACTTTGGAAAGCGTGAAGGTTTGGCAAGGCAAGTATCTATTCACCCCCCATACTAAAGTTAAACATTGTCCTCAATGTTTCGAGTCTAGGGGTGCAAATACCCCCATACTAGAGACGTAGTCGAATGCCTAATCTAGCATGGAAAGGGTGTAACCATTAAATTAATAGCCGTTTATGAAGTGTGCTAAAAACCTAAGGTTAGAACATCAAAGGATATATCATGGATATTGAGAAATGTCTCCAAAGCAAACGATCGAGTGCTCCCATAAAACGAACACGAGAGGCTCCAATCGTGAAGATCATGATCTAAAAACCACATATCACAAACAACCACGGAACAAAGGTTGGAAGGGCACAAATCCCCACACGTAAGCTACATTAGACTAAGAAAGCGATAATATGTACATAGGATAAGCATGGGACTCCCCCACGAGGCACCTCGTTTTTGATTACCGAGTCATGAGCTCGACTCGATCCCCTCAATACTAATTATCATTGGGGAAGGTGACTTGGTCGAGGTAGTTCAAGGATGGAACTTCCCCACCAAAGTAGTGCTTCAACCTATGTCCATTCACCTTGAAGTTAGGACCATCATCTTGAGCTAGCTCGATGGTCCCATACGGAAATACTTGAGTCACGGTGAATGGACCGGACCAACGGGATTTCAATATACCGGAAAATATTTTCAATCTTGAATTAAAAAGTAAAACTTGATCCCCAATGTTAAAAACCCGGTTTTTAATTTTTGAATCATGCAACTTTTTAGTTTTCTCTTTGTAAATTAATGAATTTTCATAAGCAATGTCTCTCAATTCATCTAATTCATTTAATTGCATTTTCCGGTGTTTTCCCGCGGTCTCCATATCATCATTACAATGCTTTAGGGCCCAATAAGCCTTGTGTTCTAACTCGATAGGCAAATGACAATTTTTTCCATACACAAGCTTATAGGGAGTGCACCCAATGGGCGTCTTATGAGCGGTCCTAAAGGCCCATAAAGAATCGTCTAACTTATCCGACCAAGATTGTCGGTTTTCCCCCACGGATCTCTCCAAGATCCTCTTTAATGCTCGGTTTGAAACCTCGACTTGCCCACTCGTTTGTGGGTGATAAGCCGTAGAAAGACGATGTGTAACCCCATATTTCCTTAGAACCCTTTCGAATTGGTCATTACAAAAATGGGTTCCACGATCGCTTATGATAGCACGAGGGGTTCCAAACCTAGCAAACAAACTTTTCAAGAACTTAACTACCACACGAGCATCATTAGTGGGCAAGGCCTTCGCCTCCACCCACTTAGAAAGGTAGTCAACCGCAACGAGAATATACTTATTACCACGAGATGATGGGAACGGCCCCATAAAGTCTATGCCCCAAACGTCAAAGATCTCACATACTTGAATGATATTTTGTGGCATTTCATCTTTTTGCGAGGCTTTTCCTTGTCGTTGGCATGCATCACACGACTTCACAAGATCTTGTGCATCTCGGTAAATAGTAAGCCAAAAGAAGCCGGCATCAAACACCTTTTTAGCCGTGAGAATAGCACCGTGGTGACCACCCGTGGGTCCCTCATGGCAAGCTCTAAGGATGTTAGAAGCTTCGGTGCCAAATACACAACGGCGGATGATTTGATCCGCACAAGTTCGAAACAAGTAAGGGTCGTTCCAAAAATAGAACTTGACATCACGAAAGAATTTTCGTTTTTCTTGAGTTATCATACCCTTAATGATGAAGTTACCCGCATGGTAATTTGCAAAATCCGCAAACCATGGGGTAGAAGAATCAAGCTTAGAATTCACTACACCAAGTGTCTCGAGCGGAAATGTTTCGGTGATTTCCTTAGGCTCGTAAACACTTTGGTGAGGATCTTCCAAACGAGAGAGATGATCGGCCGCTAGATTCTCGGCTCCTTTTTTGTCAACGATTTTGTGATCAAATTCTTGAAGGAGGAGAATCCAACGAAGTAATCTCGGCTTTGCATCTTGTTTAGCCATGAGATACTTGATAGCCGAATGGTCCGTATACACTATGCATTTCGTCAAGACGAGATAAGGTCGGAATTTCTCAAATGCATACACCACGGCAAGGAACTCCTTTTCCGTTGTAGTGTATTTAAGTTGAGCCTCGGTCATCGTCTTGCTAGCATAGTGTATAGGCAAGAAATGCTTATCATGACGTTGCCCCAAAACGGCCCCTATAGCGTAATCACTTGCATCACACATAAGTTCAAAGGGGAGGTTCCAATTTGGAGCAACAAGAATGGGAGCTTCGGTAAGTTTCCTCTTAAGGATCTCAAAGGCTCGTACACAATCTTCGTCAAAGACAAAACGTGCTTCTTTTTCAAGAAGATGTGTAATGGGTCGAGAAATCTTCGAGAAATCCTTGATGAATCGTCGATAAAAGCCCGCGTGGCCTAGGAAACTCCTAACTCCCTTGACGGTTTTGGGATGAGGTAATTTGGCGATGACGTCTACCTTATCTTGATCTACCTCAATCCCCGCTTTCGAGACCTTGTGCCCTAAGACGATTCCACTCTTAACCATAAAATGACACTTTTCCCAATTGAGCACAAGGTTGGTTTCCTCACAACGTTTTAACATTCTCTCAAGGTTCGACAAACACGAAGTAAAGGAATCACCAAACACGGAAAAGTCCTCCATGAAGACTTCCATCGTCTTCTCGATCATATCATGAAAAATAGCCATCATGCATCGTTGAAAAGTTCCCGGTGCATTGCAAAGTCCGAATGGCATTCTACGATAAGCAAACGTTCCATATGGACACGTAAACGTAGTTTTTTCTTGATCACGAGGATCGATGGGAATTTGGAAGTAACCGGAAAAACCATCTAAAAAGCAATAGAAATCGTTTCCCGCAAGACGCTCCAACATTTGGTCCATGAAGGGCAAGGGAAAATGGTCTTTTCGAGTGGCTTCATTCAACTTTCGATAGTCAATGCACACTCTCCATCCGGTCACGAGTCTTGTGGGAATCAACTCGTTGGCATCGTTTGGCACAACGGTCATCCCTCCCTTTTTAGGGACACAATGAATAGGACTCACCCAAGGGCTATCGGAAATAGGGTAAATCATTCCCGCGTCAAGGAGTTTAAGGACCTCCTTTTTGATGACGTCGTGAATTTTGGGGTTCACCCTCCTTTGACTTTGGATTGTTGGCTTGAAATCTTCCTCCATTAATATTTTGTGTGTACAAAATTTGGGATCGATTCCCTTAATGTCGGATAACTTCCACGCAATCGCCCCTTTGTGGTCCTTAAGAACATCGACAAGTGCGGTTTTTTCATCATTCGAAAGTTCCTTCGCAATAATAACCGGCAACTTGTCGTCCTCCTCCAAATAGACATACTCGAGGTGAGGAGGTAAATCTTTCAACTCGAGGATAGGTGGTTCCTCAAGTGAAGATTTGGGCTCGATACTCATAACCTCCTCGGGTGGAGGAAATGGGAAATCGTTGAGAAAATCCTTGATAATCGAGAAGTCCTCATAGTTGTCGAGGTCTTCGTCACAAGTACGTGGAACATCGAATTCTTACAACGTAAAACCACCACCTTCGAAAGGAGTGAAGGTTGGTGTCGAATTATCAAGAATTGGATCTAACATAGTGGGATTGCCACTAGTTTCTTCATCGCCAAACCCTAAAACTTCTTGTGAAAATTCCTCGCAAACCACGTCGATCATATCAACGAGGTTTATGGTAGCAACGGAATAAACATGAGAAAGTTGAGAATTTTGAGTTGCGTTTATAACAAGTTCCTCGTCGTTGAAACATAAGGTGATCTTTCTAGCATGCACATCAATCAAAGCCATAGACGTATCTAAAAACGAACGACCTAAAATAAGAGGAACTTGAGGATCCGTGGGGATGTCAACAACAATAAAGTCTACGGGATAGTAGAACTTCCCCACTTTCACAAAAACGTCTTCCGCCAAACCACATGCAAGAATCGTGGAATGGTCGGCCAACTCAATAGACATTCGTGAAGGAGTAAGATTAGGAAGATTGAGCGACTTGTAGATTGCAAGTGGCATCAAGTTAATGCTAGCACCAAGATCGGCCAAGGCATAGCATTCCTCCATATCTTGAATTGCACAAGGGATCAAAAATTTACCGGGATCACCGACTTTTTGAGGTATGCGATTAAGATAAACCGACGAACAACTAGACTTTTGGTGTAATTTTTCCTTGTTGTTCAACATACTCTTAAAGTTAGCGGCAAATCGAGGCATCATGATCAAGGCATCGGTGAAACTCACATTAAAGTGCAAATCACGAAACATTTTCGTAAAAAGCTCAAATTGATAGTTGTCGCGTTCTTGTCGTTTCTCCTTCCTAAGTCTCGATGGGTAAGGCAAGGGTGGTGTGGGTTGGGGCATAGGCATAGCCTTTGGAATCTCAGGTTCCAATATGGGTGATGGGTCAACCGTAGGTGTGGCATGAGCGGTACTTTGTGGGCTTGAAATATGCTCCTTTTCGACCACCACCTCGGGTTCTTCCTCAATTTCCTCCACCGTTGGAGTAATTGGTTGAGGAGTCGGTTCTTTAATTGCCTTACCACTACGTGTGGTAATCACTTTCATCTCTCCCTTCGGGTTTGAAACGGTGTTACTAGGCAAACTACCCGAAGTAGAGGCTTTGTTTCCCATTACGGCTTCTAAAATTGCATTAAGCTTAGCATCAAAATTATTAAACTTAACATCTTGAATAGCGGCTTTTTGGTCAATTCTTTGTTCAAGCCTAGCATGACTTTGCTCTATCTTGTTGTTTTGACCTCGAATTTGGTTAGCAAAATCATTTTTCAATTCATTTCTCATGGCTAGATTTTCCTTAATGAAATTAGCTAACTCCTTTGCATTCTTAGCCGTCTCCTTAGCTTGATTAGCCATTTGCTCTTGAATGTTTTCCACAATCTTATCATTTGAAGTAGTGTAATTCAAAAAGTCTATTGGAAGTTCTTTGTTATTTTGAAGACCTTGACTTGCATTTTGAAAATTACGGTTTTGATTTTGATTTTGCAATTGGCTACTACTACTACTCCCTTGATTCCCATAGTTGTTATTACCCTTATAATTGTTCCTTTGATTGCTTTGGTAACCAACTTGATTGTTTCGATAATTGTTAGCATTTTGATTTGGTGAAAAACCCAGTGGAGTCAATTGATTAGTGCGAGGAACTTGACCGTTTTGGTTATAAGTTCCCGCGGCCGCGAAGGCACTCGAAGTGTTACCACCGTTGGTAATGCACTCGGAATAATCGTGAGCTCCACCACAATACATACAAGAAACCTCAACCGCTTTAATCGTAGCGGGAGCGGGTTGTTCACCAACTTTAAACTCAACTAACAAGCCTTTCACTATATCAAAAATTTTGTTCTCCAAATTAGCCTCGACTTGGCAAGCATCAACGGTGTGTGACAAACTAGGTGAAGATGAAGACGAAGCCTTACGAACACTCGACGTGCTACGAGGACTATACACCTTAGACCTATTCTCAATAATTACCAATGCTTCCTCGACCGTCTTATACAAGAAATTACCACCCGCGGCGGCATTAAGATAATCACGCTCATGATCGTTCAAGCCATTGTAAAACGTGTCTATTTGATGCAAGTCGGAAAAACCATGATGAGGACATTCGTGCAACATTTCCTTAAACCTATTCCAAGCCGTTGAAAAACTCTCATTAAACTCTTGCGAAAACTTTGAAATCTCGTTTTTCAAGTGCGTAGTCTTAGAGGGCGGAAAAAATTGGTTCACGAATTTTGAAACGAGATCCTTCCACGTCAATATAGAATTGGGTGGCTCTTTCTCTAACCAAATTTTTGCGGGCCCCGCTAAGGAATACGGAAAAAGCATCATCTTAATCGAGTCGTTTGAGACGTCCTTAAACTTGCACGTGGCGGTGAGACGATTAAATTGGCGAATGTGGTTATGCGGGTTGTCCTTTTCGTCCCCTCGAAACTTGTTGTTTTGAATCATGGACAACAAACCCGTCTTAACCTCAAAATTCTCCGCAAGGATGGCGGGAATCACAATCGCTTCTCCATAACCCTCGGTGGGTGCTTGAAGCAACTCCATCATAGTTCGATTAGCCATGGGTGCTTCTTTCACTACAATGGGTTCGTCAATAGGAGAGTCCTCACTAGTAGGAGTGAGTGATTTGTTTCTTCGTTTACGAGCACGTCTAGATTTAGAGCGAGTTTACATAAACGTCACGTACAACGAGAAGGCGAGCAAAGAAGATTCTTTTTGGTGTTTTTACTTTTTCAATTTTTTGTGGTTTTTGATTGTTTTTAACTTTTTTTTTGGATTTTTTGGAATGTATTAAGTAGACCAAAATCTACAAATCTCCTCACTAATCAAATCTCTTGATTAACGAGGCCTCAAGGAATGAAAACGATCACGTGAAGTGAACGCCTTCGATGACTTTAGAACGATGGTGGAACACCAAATCGTTCAAGAGGGTTTAATCAAATGAAACCAAGAAAATATATATGATACTTAGTAATACTTTGGGCGGCAAAACCCTCGATTCACTCTCAAAATCAAATACGCACAAGCAAGCGGAGGAAACGAGGCGGCACGAAGCACTTAAGAGCCTTTTTCCTTTAGGTCGTGAAATACAACCGCCTTATACCCACCTTATAGTTTGTATTATCAAAATCAAGCTTCACGAAAGTATTTATCTATTTTTGCCTTTTTTCTTTGGTTTGAGATTCGAATACAATGATCGAGTGATGAAATCCCGAATCAAGGTTGTGATTGCTCACGTATTTGGAGTTAATAAGTGTGAAAACACTTATCCTTTTACCACTTATTTCCAATAATAACAAGACCAAAACGTGTGATTTATGTCGTAAAAGTCGGAATTATGCGTGGTTTGTGTTTTTATTGTGTTTTAGGACCTAAATGTGAAAAAGGAAGAAAACACGGGCTTTCACGGGCTTTTACTGAAGAAAACGGGAAAAAGACGAAGTCAAAAGATCAAGAGTGCAAAAAGAACGGAAGTCCAAGGCCTATTCTGAAGATTTATCGAAGAAAAAGTCAAGAGACGGAAGTTTAACGAAGTCGAAGAACTTAAGTCTAATAGAAGAAGAAAATTAAAAAGACAAGTTCAAATCCCGAGACGACAAAGACGAAGAATTAAAGTCGAGTCGAGAAAACGTGAAGAAAGCAAGAGAGAAGATGCAACACATGCACTCCTTCCCTATAAATACCCTCCTAATAGTCATTAGGAGGGTGGTTAGAGTTTTTAGTTAATTTTTCACTTTTTAGTTTTTAGAGAGAGAAAGTCTTAAACTTTCTCTCACTAGTTCATCTTTTTCTTTTAATCTTTCAAGATTAACTCTTTGTATTGCTTATTTTTATTAATCAAGTTCATTTTAAGCTTTTATCTCTTAATCTCATTCTACTTTTCTTTGATTTAAGATTGATTTTGGTGTGATTATCATGTGATCCGTGTTGTTCTAATTGATTTCATGCTAAAAAGTTAATCTTTTGATCATTTTATAAGTTTTCATTTGATTAAGCTTTAAGACTTTTGTGCTTATTGGCTTATTTTTATGATTAGCTTATTTTTCTTATTAAAAAGTTTTATTAAAAAATTTATGTTTTTATGGTTTGATTTAAAAAGTTGGTTAATTTCGAGTTGAATAAGTTGATCATAGTGCTTATTTGATTCGGTTTAGTTGATTCGATTTAGTTTGGGAATAAGCTCGATCTAATAGCTTATTTCCTAGCTTTTTGCTAGAATCCTATTATTTTCGGAAGGGATTTATATCCCCTTTCCGATCGGCCCTATATTCCGACCGGTGCACCATCTAACCAATTTCCTTGATTTTAGGAAAGTTTGTTACTCCCCTTTCCGATTGGTTCCTCATTCCGACGGTATCCATCTCCACATTCCGATCGAGTGATCGGATTAGGTCTTTGGCTTTCCGATTGGCACCCCACAAACATTCCGATCAGGCTTAGCTCATATTCCGACGGCAGGAATTTTGCATATTCCAATTGGGATTGTTCCCATATTCCGATTAGCAGTCCTTGTTCATTTTCCGATTGGTTGTCGTATCTTGTATTCCGACGGTATCACCTTGCTATATTCCGATTGGTTTAATCTCGCTGCATTCCGATTGATTTCTTCTTTGAGCATATTCCGATTGACTATTGTCCCTATATTCCGATTGAGTTGCTCCTCCCACTTTCCGATCAGTCGATCGGAAAATATTCCGATCGGGAGCTCTTGTTGGCTTGTTTTGGTTTCTTTCGATATAACTTTCTTATAGTACTTTTTATTTTTCTAAAATTTTTCCAAGTGTTAGTTTTATTTAAAGAGTTAGTATTTTTCCATTGTCACCTTTAAGTTTTATGCATTTATTTTTACTCGTCATTCAAATTAATCTTTTAACTTCCATTTTACTCAACGACACTTTAATTACTTGCATTTAGTTTAAAAACAAATCAACCAAACCTTTGATTCACCAAAAGACGATTGAGTCGCACTTTAGACCGGTTTTCAATTCGAAAAGATTCGGAACTATAACGAACTTTGATACTAGGCCTTAAAACCATGTATTAAATGGCGCCGCTGCCGGCTCTTTTCGTTACGATAAACGGTTTCTAGTGAGAGACGCATTGAATTTTGGGATCCGTTCTTTGAACGTTATTTTCATTGCTATAAAAATTTCCAAAAATCCATAAAAAATATAAAATTCTTCAAAAATACAAAAACATTAAAAAACCTATAAAAACCAAAAAGATTATATAGATATTTCTTGTGTATATTTTTCTTCTGCAGGTGCATGCGTACTAGATCTACAAACTATTCTGAGCCCGAGAATCGTGAAGATTTAGATATGGCTGGTGTTAACAACAACAATAATCACCCACCTCAAAATAATTTGAATAACAACCACAACAACAACAACAACAATGTCCTTCAACCTGATTTACGAACCATGGAGGAATTGTGCCAACCCACCATGAATGGACGCGGAGGCCCGATTGCGCCAATGCACGTCACGGCTCAGGAGTTTTCGTTGAAGCATCACATGATACAACAAGTGCAAACGAACCCATTTCGTGGAATTCCGGATGATGATGCCAACAAACACCTCGACAAATTCATTACCATTACCCAAAGCATGAAGTGCCCCGGTGTTTCTATGGATGACCTTCGCCTTCAACTTTTTCCACACTCACTTTCTCACCATGCCGAAAAATGGTTTGACCGTCTTCCTAAGAATTCTATTCATACGTGGAATGACATGACTCAACGCTTTTTATCGCGCTACTTTCCCCCATCCATGGTCACTAGCCTTCGTAACCAAATCAGTGGATTTATGCAAGAGAATGATGAATCGCTTTTCGATGCTTGGGAACGTTACAATGATTTGATCGACCGCTGTCCTAATCACAATATGCTCCCCGTCACTCTCATTGACACCTTCTACAATGGTCTCACCTTTCGTGATCGTGACACGATCAATGCCGCCGCCGGTGGTACTTTTATGAAAAGGAGACCGGAGGAGTGTCGAGAGTTGATCGAAAACATGACTACTCACCACAAGAATTGGGATTCATCCGCATCCTCAAGATCTAACTCGAGAGTCAATGTTTCTTCTACTACCTCCAATCCTAAAATGTCTGAAATTTCTCGACAACTCGCTGAAATGAACAAGAATTTCATGGCCATGGCCACAAACCACTTTCAACAAGCTAAAGCCGTTGCTATTTCTTGTGACACATGTGGTGGTCCTCATTCCTACAATGAGTGTCCTTCTACTCACGGCAGTTATTCTGAAGACGTTAACGCAGCATACGGTACTTATCCTACGGGAGGCTATCAAGCTCGCCCTCAAGGAGACCGTAACTTGCTAAGTTATCGATCCAACAATTATCTTGCTCCTCCTGGTTTCCCTCCTGCAAACCAAAACCAACAACAAAGCTACAATCAATCCCAACCTCGTGCAAACAATCAGTATCAATCACAAAGAAACCCATACCCAACTCAAGGAAATTCTCAAGCTTACCAGGCTCCACCTCTCAATCAACCGATGGCAATGAATCCAGAAGTCGAGACATTCATGAAGACTAATCGGGAGTTGGTGACGAATCTTCAGAGTCAAGTCCGCAACTTGAAGGGAGAAATGGCAAAGCAAGGGAACGATATTCGAGCCGAGCTAAGGAATGATATGGCCAAACACAATGATGCAATGAATGCAAACATGCAAAACTCTTTTAACAATCAAGCTCTTCACCTTCGTGATATGATTAGTTCGCTCATCCAAGGTAATCAACCCTCTTCTTCGGGTACTCTTCCGAGTAATACCGTTGCGAATCCAAGGGGGGAGATGAAAGCAATCACCACTCGTAGTGGAAAAGGTTATATGGAACCCGAGCTTTCCACACCTCCACCGGTGATTGTGAACAAGGAAAAAGAGCAACTTTCTTCACCTCCTTCACCTTCTATCCCCATTTCCCCACCACCCGTGGTTGTGAGTGATCCTATTCCCTTAAAGCCTTCTTCTTCATCCAATATACCTTATCCCTCAAGGTTGAGGAAAGAGAAGCAAAAGAGCAAGGATGATATTCAGGTTTCGAACTTCCTTAAAATGTTCAAACAATTGAATTTTAACATCTCCTTTGCCGAGGCTCTCGCTCACATGCCCAAATACGCTAAGATGTTTAAAGATCTTTTAAGTGATAAAGAAAAGCTTCTTGACATTGCTCAGACCCATCTTAATGAGAATTGCTCCGCAGTGCTCTTAAGGCAATTGCCCACCAAACTTGGTGATCCGGGTCGCTTCTTGATTCCTTGCAACTTCCCGGGAGTAGAGAATTGCATGGCCCTAGCCGATCTAGGTGCCAGTATAAACTTAATGCCTTTAAGTGTTTGGAAGCAATTATCTCTCCCCGAGCTAGTCCCCACCAAAATGACTTTGGAATTAGCCAACCGTACGGTTGCTTATCCAGTGGGGATAGCCGAAGATGTCTTCGTTGGCGTCGACAAATTCACCTTCCCGGCGGATTTTGTTGTCGTTGACTACGAGATGGATCCCCGTGTTCCATTAATCGTTGGACGTCCATTTCAGAGGACCGGTCGCACTCTCATTGATGTTGCCACAGGCGAAATAATCATGAGAGTTGGTGACGATAAAATTGTCTTCAACATGGGTAAGATTTCTAAGCAACCTTATTCGTATGAGAGTGTTAATGCTATTGATGTTCTCGATGAGGCTTGTGAAGAACATTTTCATGATGCTTGTAAAAGTACTCCTTCTCTACCCAATGTTGAGACCGTTGCCTCAATTGCTCCAGCATTGACTCCTTTTGGAGAAAGTGACTTGGATGACTTCGAAGCTAGCTTGGGTCCTCTTGATATTAAGTATGATAATTTGTCCACAAATTGGGATGAAGACATTAGTACTATTGAGAGACTTCTCAATGAGGACCCGTTCTCTCCTCCTGCTCCTAAAGAGGTGACTAATGATGATCCATCGTTAGTTTCACCATCTATTGAGGATCCGCCTACTCTCGAGCTTAAGGACTTACCGCCTCATCTTGAGTACGTTTTTCTGGAAGACGACGAGAAGCTACCGGTCATCATCGCAAAGGATCTGAAAGAAGACGAAAAAGCCCGACTTGTCGCTGTGTTGAAGAAGCATAAACACGCTATCGCTTGGAAAATCTCCGACATCCGTGGAATCGATCCTCACTTTTGCACACATAAAATTCTCATGGAGGACGACTTTAAGCCCACAATTCAAAGTCAACGAAGGGTGAATCCTAAAATACATGAAGTCATCAAAAAAGAGGTTATCAAACTTCTTGATGCGGGTATGATTTACCCTATTTCGGATTCACCGTGGGTTAGTCCAGTCCATTGTGTGCCTAAGAAAGGTGGTATCACTGTTGTGCCCAATGCAAACAACGAGTTGATTCCTACCCGTCTCGTTACTGGGTGGAGAGTTTGTATAGACTACCGCAAACTCAATGATGCCACGAGAAAGGATCACTTCCCTCTACCTTTTATGGACCAAATGCTTGAACGTCTAGCTGGTAATGAATATTACTGCTTTCTGGATGGTTTCTCGGGTTATTTTCAAATACCCATCGATCCCCAAGATCAAGAGAAGACAACATTCACTTGTCCCTACGGCACATTTGCTTATAAACGAATGCCTTTTGGCTTATGCAATGCCCCCGGGACTTTCCAAAGGTGCATGTTGGCTATCTTTCATGATATGGTTGAGCAAACCATGGAAGTCTTCATGGATGATTTCTCAGTCTTCGGGGATTCCTTCTCTGCTTGCCTTGCCAATTTAGAACGTATGCTTAAGCGGTGCGAAGACACTCGCCTTGTTCTGAATTGGGAAAAATGCCATTTTATGGTAAAAGAAGGCATTGTGCTAGGACACAAAATCTCTAAAGCCGGTCTTGAAGTCGACCGTGCTAAAATTGATGTCATAGCCAAATTACCTCCACCTTCAACCGTGAAGGGTGTGAGAAGCTTTCTGGGTCATGCGGGCTTCTATCGTAGATTCATTCAGGATTTCTCTAAAATCGCTCGCCCGATGACCCACCTCTTGGAAAAAGATACTCCTTTTATCTTTTCTAAAGAGTGTCTCGAAGCCTTCAATCTTCTCAAGGATAAGCTAACTAAGGCACCGGTCTTGGTTACCCCAAATTGGGAGTTGCCCTTTGAATTGATGTGCGATGCTAGCGACTTTGCTATTGGTGCGGTTTTGGGCCAAAGAGTGAATAAACACTTCCAACCAATCCACTATGCTAGCAAAACAATGACGGGGGCTCAATTGCATTATACGACAACCAAAAAAGAGCTTTTAGCTGTTGTCTATGCTTTTGAGAAATTTCGCCCCTATCTTGTTTTATCCACCACCATCGTATACACGGACCATTCCGCGTTGAAGTACTTGATGACAAATAACGATTCTAAGCCAAGACTTCTTCGCTGGGTTTTGCTCCTTCAAGAATTCAACATTGAAATTCGTGATAAGAAGGGAGCCGAAAACCTGGCTGCGGATCATTTGAGTCGACTTGAGGATCCATATCCGGGGGATCATCCGAACAAAGAAATCAATGACTCTTTCCCCCTGGAGACTCTAATGTCTATAAATCTCAATCTTGATGGCACCCCGTGGTTTGCGGACATTGCAAACTACTTAGCGGGTGGTATTCTCATCCAAGGGTTAACATCCCAACAAAAGAAGAAGTTCTTGAACGATGTTAAGACTTACTTTTGGGATGACCCTTATCTATTCAAACAGTGTGCTGATCTGATTATTCGTCAATGTGTTGACGGACCGGCAGCTTTTGACATTCTTCAAGCTTGCCACAAAGGACCCACCGGTGGTCACTTTGGTCCCAACTACACCGCTAAGAAAGTGTTTGATTCTGGATTCTACTGGCCCACCATTTATCGTGACGCTCACGAAATGGTTAAGCATTGTGATGCTTGCCAACGTCAAGGCAAGATCACACATAAGGATGAGATGCCTCAAAATTTCATACAGGAATGTGAAATCTTTGATGTATGGGGCATCGACTTTATGGGGCCATTTCCATCCTCCAAAGGGAACAAGTACATCCTCGTCGCCGTCGACTACGTCTCTAAGTGGGTTGAAGCTAAGGCTCTTCCTACGAATGATGCGAGGGTGGTTGTGAACTTTTTGAAGCAGCTTTTCGCTCGATTTGGCGTTCCTCGTGCTATCATCAGTGACCGCGGGACTCATTTTTGCAACGATCAATTTGAAAGAGTCATGGCAAAGTATGGTGTCACTCACCGTCTTTCCACCGCCTATCATCCCCAAACCAATGGGCAAGCCGAAATTTCCAATCGTGGCTTGAAGAGAATTTTGGAGCGTACTGTGGGAGAGCATCGCGCCGCGTGGGCCGATAAGTTAGATGATGCTCTGTGGGCTTTCCGTACTGCTTACAAGACCCCGATCGGTTGTACACCCTATCGTCTTGTGTACGGGAAAGCCTGCCACCTACCCATCGAGCTGGAACACAAGGCGCACTGGGCCTTGAAGTGGGCGAACTTCGACATCATTAAAGCCGGTGATCATCGCAAGGTTCAACTCAACGAGCTAAATGAACTAAGGAATGAAGCTTATGAGAACTCGCTGATCTACAAGGAGAAGACGAAGATTATCCACGATGCTAAAATCAAGAACCGAGAGTTCCACGTTGGTGATCAAGTCTTACTCTTTAACTCTCGGTTGAAGATCTTCTCTGGCAAGTTGAAGAGCCGCTGGACTGGTCCATTCACCATCGCCAAAGTCTTTCCGTATGGGACCATTGAGCTTTCTCAGCCGAATGGGCCCAATTTCAAGGTGAATGGCCAGCGTTTGAAGCTGTACTATGGTGAGGACATCTCTCAAGAGATGATTCCATCCCTCACCACGTTCCCCATGAACTAAAATTGGGTCGAGTCAGGCTCATGACTCGGTGAACAAAAACAAGCGCTTCTCGGGAGGCAACCCGTGTTATACCCTTTACTGCTTTCACAATAAGTGTAGGGGGAGCCCCGCATATGTTTGTTGTCTTATTTCTTGTGCTGTGCAGGGATTAAAGTTTCAGAGAGCATCTTGATGACTTTTGACGAACCGTGATACCGTGTTTCCTATCTTCCCGGTT
Source organism: Glebionis coronaria (assembly GCA_025667525.1). Lineage (NCBI taxonomy): Eukaryota > Viridiplantae > Streptophyta > Magnoliopsida > Asterales > Asteraceae > Glebionis > Glebionis coronaria. The sequence continues at coordinate 509,994,570 of CM046880.1, forward strand.
CCATCCTAAACTCTTGTGATTCAATATTTCATATTCTATATGTTCACATGGAATTCACTTTAGTTGTCCTTTCCTTAGCAAGATTTAAACAAAGTGCACAATGTCCTAAGTGTAGGGGAGTTTACTCCCACATGCTTAAACATTGAGGACAATGTTTATCTCAAGTGTAGGGGGGACTTCTATCGAAGTAAGTGGTCTTTTCTATGAATTTGCCCTCATTTTAACCGGAAAATTTGATTTTTCGACATTTTTCAAAATTTTTAATCTATTTTGGCCTAGTTGTATAGTGTATTTGCCTTTGTTATGTTTCCTTTGCTAGAATAAATTTTTAATAAAGTGGTTTTAAATTTTTCTTAGTCGTGAACATTTTGACTCAACCCGAGTTTACTTGCCTAAGTTTACTCTAGCTAGTATCCTTAACGTGTTGAAGTCAAGTTTTGCTAGGCTTTTATATAGGGAGCTATAAAACGCGAAAGTCTTAACTCTCACGGGTTAAGAACAAGAACTTTTCGCAAGTTCCTATAATTGATCCTAGAGAGTCGTTTATCAAGGGAACTTTAAAATGCGATTTCTAAACTTGAAAAAGCCTAAGAAGTTGCAAGATCCTATAGGCGACTCGAAAACCCAAAACTTTGACTTAATAGGCTAAGCATCCACGAGTCTCATTCCTTGAGATTTTAAACTGTGGAGAACGAGAGATGATAGAGTCAATTATAAGTTCGGTATTCTTTCGTGAATTTATGTGAGTTAATTATGAGCCTATTCTCCCTCCGCTTGCTTAATAAATTATCTGCTAATAAATAAGGTTGTACGATTTGAAAAGTTACTTAGCTTCTAGCCCCAGATCGTTTAAAAGTTGCTCGGTAATGACGAGAGTTCATAGCCAAGGCATAACTTATGAAGCGGGGCGCGAAGATTGGCGAGTCCAAAAAGGCCCTAACAAGGCATGAGGGCTATATTTTGTTGCTAAAGATCCAAAAGTGATGTGAAGAATCATTTATCAAAAATCAATATGAAGGATCGAGACACACGACGAAAAGCAAGAACTCCTCAAAAGTCATGGAGAAGTCTATCCGAAAAGACCCTAACAAGGTATGAGGATAAATAGATCCAAGTCCTAAAAGGAGGCGGATCGTTGTATATCAAAGTCCAAAATAAAGATTGGAGAAAAATGAAGAAGTCGTGGTCCAAAGATGAAGAATCTCTCAAAAACTACAAGTGAAGAAATTCCTATTATGAAGAGAAGACCATAATTTCAAGAACGTCTCTCGAAGATTCGAAGTATGAAGTCGCTGCCAAATATCGGCTCGAGAAAGGTCTCAAATCGCGAACCAAGTTATGCCAAGATATGAACTTTCTGATATCCCGAGAAGCAGTTTTAAAAGATTTGGTCCTTTAGCTAACTATTGATTAAATCGTTCACCTTATTTTCGGACTAAATAACTATCGAAATAAGTCAAACAATGCATCCTCGTGATCATTCAAGACAAAAATAAAATATAAGAGATACACCTAGGAATAAGGGAGTCCAAGTGAATAATTGGCCCACATGAGTTCGTGATAGTTTGTTAACTTATAATAACAATGATCTCGTTTTTAAGCTTGGTATGGGGAACGTGAAACTTGAGGATGATAAATGTTCATGGCAGCCAAAACCCAATGTAGGTTTTTAATTTCTTTACTTATTTCTATCTTTTATGTTTAGTATTTAATAAAGGCCAATGTGGGTTATTTATGATGGAAAATGTAAACCGTGCTTTAAAATTAATGCATTGCATGAGGGCATTGCAATGGTCAAGTGTAGGGGATTTAATAAGTGTGAAAACACTTATCCTTTTACCACTTATTTCCAATAATAACAAGACCAAAACGTGTGATTTATGTCGTAAAAGTCGGAATTATGCGTGGTTTGTGTTTTTATTGTGTTTTAGGACCTAAATGTGAAAAAGGAAGAAAACACGGGCTTTCACGGGCTTTTACTGAAGAAAACGGGAAAAAGACGAAGTCAAAAGATCAAGAGTGCAAAAAGAACGGAAGTCCAAGGCCTATTCTGAAGATTTATCGAAGAAAAAGTCAAGAGACGGAAGTTTAACGAAGTCGAAGAACTTAAGTCTAATAGAAGAAGAAAATTAAAAAGACAAGTTCAAATCCCGAGACGACAAAGACGAAGAATTAAAGTCGAGTCGAGAAAACGTGAAGAAAGCAAGAGAGAAGATGCAACACATGCACTCCTTCCCTATAAATACCCTCCTAATAGTCATTAGGAGGGTGGTTAGAGTTTTTAGTTAATTTTTCACTTTTTAGTTTTTAGAGAGAGAAAGTCTTAAACTTTCTCTCACTAGTTCATCTTTTTCTTTTAATCTTTCAAGATTAACTCTTTGTATTGCTTATTTTTATTAATCAAGTTCATTTTAAGCTTTTATCTCTTAATCTCATTCTACTTTTCTTTGATTTAAGATTGATTTTGGTGTGATTATCATGTGATCCGTGTTGTTCTAATTGATTTCATGCTAAAAAGGTAATCTTTTGATCATTTTATAAGTTTTCATTTGATTAAGCTTTAAGACTTTTGTGCTTATTGGCTTATTTTTATGATTAGCTTATTTTTCTTATTAAAAAGTTTTATTAAAAAGTTTATGTTTTTATGGTTTGATTTAAAAAGTTGGTTAATTTCGAGTTGAATAAGTTGATCATAGTGCTTATTTGATTCGGTTTAGTTGATTCGATTTAGTTTGGGAATAAGCTCGATCTAATAGCTTATTTCCTAGCTTTTTGCTAGAATCCTATTATTTTCGGAAGGGATTTATATCCCCTTTCCGATCGGCCCTATATTCCGACCGGTGCACCATCTAACCAATTTCCTTGATTTTAGGAAAGTTTGTTACTCCCCTTTCCGATTGGTTCCTCATTCCGACGGTATCCATCTCCACATTTCGATCGAGTGATCGGATTAGGTCTTTGGCTTTCCGATTGGCACCCCACAAACATTCCGATCAGGCTTAGCTCATATTCCGACGGCAGGAATTTTACATATTCCAATTGGGATTGTTCCCATATTCCGATTAGCAGTCCTTGTTCATTTTCCGATTGGTTGTCGTATCCTGTATTCCGACGGTATCACCTTGCTATATTCCGATTGGTTTAATCTCGCTGCATTCCGATTGATTTCTTCTTTGAGCATATTCCGATTGACTATTGTCCCTATATTCCGATTGAGTTGCTCCTCCCACTTTCCGATCAGTCGATCGGAAAATATTCCGATCGGGAGCTCTTGTTGGCTTGTTTTGGTTTCTTTCGATATAACTTTCTTATAGTACTTTTTATTTTTCTAAAATTTTTCCAAGTGTTAGTTTTATTTAAAGAGTTAGTATTTTTCCATTGTCACCTTTAAGTTTTATGCATTTATTTTTACTCGTCATTCAAATTAATCTTTTAACTTCCATTTTACTCAACGACACTTTAATTACTTGCATTTAGTTTTAAAACAAATCAACCAAACCTTTGATTCACCAAAAGACGATTGAGTCGCACTTTAGACCGGTTTTCAATTCGAAAAGATTCGGAACTATAACGAACTTTGATACTAGGCCTTAAAACCATGTATTAGGAGTACTTGTGATTTTATTGTTCTACGTATACAATATAGTAATAATATTCACAAAAATCGAAAAACGATAATACGTATTAATAGAGTGCTATTAATACAAATACTTTTATGGCTAATATAGAAAACAACAATGGTTCAACCAAAACACAACACGCCTCCCCGGCAGCGGCGCCAAAATGATGTTGAGTAAAATTACCCCTTTAGGAAAAGAGAGCAATAAATAGGGCAAGTGCACGACGATTTAGGAAAACCGTGTGTGAATGACCCTAGGTGAGTTCGTTCTCGAGGAGGCAAGTGCGTTGTGTTAAGAATTGATATATGATGTTTGTGATTATGATCAAGAAGAAAAGAAATGAGAAAGGAAAGAAAAGACGGTTACGAAAACTAATTAAACTACGACGAAAAAGGCGTAAACGTAAAACCGTAAAAACGACGAAAATTAAAATTTTAACCTAAAAATTTCTAAAAATTACTAAAAATCCCAAATAATATTATAAGAGTTTACAAAAAATCCAAACTTGCTAAAACCTTTTAATTAATTAAATAATGACTTTTTAATGCTAATTAAAGCCCTAAAAATCACTTTTAATTATCAAAAAGCCCTAAACAAGATTTTATAGTTTGTAAACCTCAAAAATGACCTAATTAAGCTAAAAACTATTTTTAAAAATTTTAAAACCAAATTAAACTATTTTTAAACTCTAAAAAACTATTAAAATGTATTAAATCTTAAATTAATTCTAAAAATTAATTGAAAAGCCTAAAAATTAATTGGAAAGTGACAAAGTTCCTATTTTAATGTCTAGAATCTAGGAAAAATGAAAAAAAGTTAAAAATAAAACTTTGAATTTTAATGAATAAAATAATAATAAAATATTCTAAAAAATTAAAAGTTCTCAAATAAATTCTAAAAAATTCTCAAAAATCCTAAATATTCTAACTAAGAAGAAAATGTAAATTAAAGTTTCTAAAACCTTTTAGTTAATTTTATATTAATTTTTAAAGTTGTCTAAAAACCCTAAAATTAAATAAAATTAAAAATTAAAGTTTTTGAAAACTTTTTGATTTGTAAACCTCAAAAATAAGAATTAAAACCTAAAAACTATTTTTTTGTATTTTTTTATTACTGTTTAATATTTTTTAATGACTTTCTAAATATAAAACTAAAAATAATCCTAGAAATTAATTAAATAAAAGGAAAAATAAAACTTTTAATCAGAAAAATCCTAAAACTAATAAATATCCTATGAAAAATGAAATAAGCCCAAAAATCTTACTAAATAAGCTGGAAAACTAGAAATAAGCTACGGCTTATTTATTTAAGCCCAAACCAAAACGTGCTTAAATACTAAATGAAATGAAAGCTTAACGTAAAAAGGCATCTAGATCAATGGTAAGCACGCTAGTCCCCCAGCGAGGGGTCGCGTGTTCGAGTCCGTTGCGGGTGACCTTTTTACAACTTTTTTTTTTTTTTTTTTTAAACTTGAATCCAGAAACTTTGAAGCTCACAAAAACACAAAAACAACTTAATTTAAGCCAGGATTAAGGCCAGAAATGGGCAAAACGTGCCCAGTTACTTGTTTGCTTACTGATGAACAAGTGTGCTCAACACTTGTGAAATAAACAACCAAGAGGAGCTTGGTGTTGCTTCTTTTTGTGGATGTTTTTTGGAGCAAAGGCACCCCTACACTCTTTCTAAGTGTAGGGAGTCACAACAAGTAGGAAACAATCACACTTAGCACACAATAATCACAAAAAAGCACAAATCAAGGCACATCATGGCATATTCAAGTTGCTGTGACAAAAAATGAGGTCTGGTGGGTATTTAGCTTAGCAAATGCACACAAATGAGATTCAGCCTCCAAATTTTTGCATACAAGCTCACCAATCAACTTGCAATCAATCTCAAATCTTAGAACACCCTATCACTTCACAGAATTACAAGATCTAAGCATACCAGTTCATGTAAATCAGACAGAAAGTGACATATGCAACTTTGCTATGCTATTTTCCTTTTTACTCCACAAACTTGCTTCAAATCTCTACCAAACTGATGCACAACTAACAAGTAACCCTAATCAACCCTATTGAACAACTCTAACACATTTTAATTTCACCAATCCTTCAAAATTCTTACAAAAATCAAAATTAAAAAGTAGACCCAAACACCACTTTAAAACTTAGAAACCAAAATTTTCAAATCACAACCTTCTAAAACCTACTCAAACTGATCCTATGATCATCTAACATGCATACAAACTCAAAAGAACACAATTCAAACCAGAATCACACACTTTAAACACCTTTCATGCAAAAATCATATAAACTCAACTTTTTCTGAAAATTTCAAAGGAATAAGAAATTTTACCTAAGAACCCCACATCCAGGGTTCTTTGTGACAGCTTTGTCACCTCCTTATACACTTGGGTGTATGCTGATCCTTTAACAGCAACACACTCAAAACCTGTTTAAGAAGAAAATCAAGAAAAACAAGCAATATATGTATATATTCTGTTTCCTCTTTTTTACTTAAAAACTTCTTTCAAACCAAATCAACAAGAGTTTTACTCTTCACATAAGCTTGATAATCAGTGGATTATCAGGCTTATGGTTTTAGCTTAAAACCCTTGGACAATTTTTCTAAAAGCTTAACAAACTTGGTAACCAACTGAATTTTAAACTTGAGAATAAGACTTGAAAATGTAAATTGCATAAGATTAAATGTGGTCCTTTTTGCTACTCATCAACAATCCAACACCAATTTTATTTCACAAAATAAAATGTGGATTTACAAGTTTGTGACAAAAACGGAGAGAAAAAGAACAAACTACACTAAGTCCTAACACGCCTTTAAATAGGCTACATTGAAGATTCTAGAAAGTAAAAACCCTAATGCTGAACTACCAAAAGTGCCCTTTGATGATTCCTGGAATATGCCAATAAGATGCTTCATTTTGAATTCGTCCCATGTGAATTCCTTGGAGTTTTGTGTATGCCAGTAGGTACAAGTGATCATAGACGCATATCTGGTCCTTTGGGAGCAAGTAAATGAGTTGGAGCCGTTGGATGACTGTTTATCTTTGTCTTGGAGTAGCAGGGGAGCCACGTGGGGGACCCAGGAGTTGAAGGTGATGTGTTTTGGGATGTGGGTTGTGATTAACTTGTCATTAATCAGCAATCTGGAAACAATTAGCACTTTCCCCTTTGATTTGAGAGAGATAGAATTTTAGGGTTTATGGTGATGAGGGGATTAGCAGGAAAAGGTTTAATCCGTTTGGGGTTAAGTAAGTTTAAAATATGTGTTTACCCCCATTATTTAAACTGATTAAATAAATCAGTTTTAAACATAGAAGGTGGAAGTTGACGTGGAGGGATGGAAGGGTTTGATTGGTGGAGAGTGATGATGTGTCACAATGATAAGCTGGGGATACTTGTGGTGTCTTGGCAGAAACACCCCCTTAACTCTTTCTCCTTTGTCTCTTTGATTTAATCAGCTCAAAACTCAACTCCCTTTGTAAATAACTTTGTAGATTTGTCATTTTTGGCACAATCTTTTTGTAATCTTGAAACAAGGACTAAACATGTAATTTCTTCATATTCCAAGGACTGAATTTGCCATGTTTTCAAACTTTAAGGCTTTGACTTGTTGGTTGACTTTCTTGGAGGACCATATTTGACAATTTAGATTTGTTGAGGGACTAAATTTGCCAATTCTTCAAAGTTAAGGGTCCTTTTTGCAATTTTGACAATCTTTAGGGACCAAACTTGTAATTATGAAGATACAAGGGTATAAAGTGTCAATTCTTCAAACTTGGAGGATCAATCTTCAATATTCTTCAAATCTTCAAGGGTTTTCTTTGGAAAATTCTTCACTAGGGCTTGGTTCATCGTGCGGCTTCGTTTCCCGTGTTCGTTTTTGCGTGATTCTTGTGATCTTTTGTCATTTTCTCAATATCCGTACCCAAATTACACAAGCAACAAACACAAGCATATATTTGGGTATTTTGATGATATTTAATGCATTTTAAGTCCAAAAAGAACGATGAGACCATGTATAAAAGCCGTCTCATCACTACACTAAAACCATCATCAAGACCCATAAGGAACTATATCAACCTAAGAAGTTGATTGTGATCCTTAAGTTCTTCAGACCCATCACAGGTACAATCAGGTAACTCAACAATAGCATCAAATCGTCTCCACAAAGAATTACACTCATGATAATATTCAAACAAAGTCATACCAGATTGAGTTAAAGTGTAAATCTTATGATGAAGATTATACATAACAGACCCATCTTGTTTATTATATGTTTCTTCTAACTCATCCCAAACATCTTGAGCATATTTAGAAAAAATCTGACCTTTATATAAGTCTGGTGAAACACAACCAAGAAAGAACAACATCATTACACCTATCTCATTAATCCCTAGCAGGACCATCATTAGTGTCATGAACACATTCACCATTTATAAACCCAAGTTTATTTCTAGTTTGTAAAGCAAATTGAACAGTAGCAGACCAAACCTTATAATTCTCAGTCCCTTCAAGTTTGAAGGTAATTAACTGAGACCCAATATCTTGAGGATGCAAATAAAGTGGGTCATACAAGTCAAACTTAACAGCATCATTTTTAACACCTCCACCATTGGGTGGATCAGAACCAAACATGCTAACAAAGACAAGAAACTAAACAAACACAACAGCAAGAACACACAATCAAGCCGAAAGTCAGTTCTCATGCTTCCAAACCACTCACAAGGTGGTAGGTCAAGAGCAGAGACCTGATTGTGGTCTAAAAACACAAAGAAACAACCAAACAAAAAAATAAACACAACCTCCTTGTACCTCCTCTACAAGTAACAATTAACTACCACAAAAACTCAAGTCAATCAACACCACAAACTACCTACTCCCATCGACACCTAAATCCCACTAATCAAACAAAAGTAAAAGAACAAAAGAAGGTGTGAAAGGTGTTACGTAGAACGCGCAACAAACCAAGCAAGAACTCTGGATTAAGACTATCCAGAGAACACAATCAACCAAAAAATCAATAGATCAAGAAGATCTATCTATCAACATAGCGAAAAGACAACAAAACCTGCACGTTAGAACAACAAACAATCACAATAACTAAACCAACTTACCAAAAATTGAAAACCTTAATTTCTGAATCTAGGGTTTTTCAATATAACCAATCAAAACAACAAATTAAGCCCAAGAAACAACCCCACAAGTTACTAATTAGATCAAAATCGACTATAATAGAAAATCCCCAAATTTATTGAAAACCCTAATTTTCCAAAAAATCAATTAAACTTTCAAGAAGATCATCAAAACAACTTTGATTAACCCAAATCAGATCACAATCTATACATATAGATCAAAACCATCAAATTTATAAAAACCCTAATTTTTGAAAAACTAATTTAAAACACGATTCAAAGCAACCAGGCTCTGATACCATGTAAAAACTTATAAAATCAATCACAAAATCAAGAACACACCCATTGGCTCACTTTTTTAGATATATCAATGAAAGGCTAAGATAGCCAGACTCTTTACAAAAGAATAATGAAAAACAACTAAACTTTGATCAACAGAGATCAAGAACTCTCAAACAATATTTCACACTTTTTCTCACACACACAAACTAACTTAATGACCTAACAACTAGAGAAAGAGTCGATATATAGCTGTCAAAGCTTGTCTTGCACTTGAGTCCAAATCTTCTAAACTTTGTCCACTTAAGCCCCTTCAACTTTAGTCTTTTATTATCTTCAGTCCTTGTAACTTTGGAAAGCTTATAACCAACATAGACAACATACATACCGATGAAGCCACCAATGATTTACCTAGGCTCTATCTATTCTAATTCTGGCTAGAGGCAAAAGCCAAAAAGTGGTTCGAGCAGCTAGCACCCAATTCAATCACGTCTTGGGACAACTTCGTTCTGAGATTATTGAATAAATTGTTGATCCCTTTTGGTCGTTTAATCTAACTTGTAGATTTAGACTACAAAGAGTAAACTCTACAGTCTTTGTAAAAACTTTTTATTTATATAAACGAGTATACTAAATATACTCTTTGTTATTATGAATATTGAATATAAAGTATATGAATGATTACAAGCTACAAAAAGATAAACTCTCAAACTATCAATTCATGATTTTTACAACCTTACAATCAAATATCATCTCACCAGCTAAAACTCTCTTTCAATTAATCGACACAAGAAAATTGGTACTCGTACAAGTATGGGACATATGAAATATCGGTTTTATTTTAAATATTTATTTTTGTTATCATACCTAGTAATCTCTTTATCGTTGTAAATTATTGGAAAAATCGTAGACATTGAAACTGTGAGGATTAGTAGTAGTCAAACATAAGAATAAAAGAAGTGCTTTTACTTGTAAGTTTTGCAAATATTGAAACCGTGTGATTGATCCGTGCTTTGTGTGACATACGCGAGATGATGATTTTCTTACAATTTATGATGAGTTGGCAGTGTTTGATTGGGTAGACACACATAACTAAACGTCACAAAACAAATCCAATTGTTTCAGGTCTTTTTCCTTACTAAGGTCTATATAAACGATCCTTCGATCATTAGCTCCAAAATCAACTCAAAACGATAGCACCATATCCTACACATACATATATACTCTTCTTATTCGCCATTGACCTATTCAAAAGAGCATAACCAACATCTTAGACGACCCATAATCGCTATGTCGAAGCAAACCATCAGTCTCATCGTGCTAATAATGGCGTCAATGATGATCGTCTTACCCACAAAAACCGAAGCTCTAGACATAAAGATTCCATTTGAAGACCCCTTCAAGATCCTGGAACAAATTCCTTTCAATCTACCTTATAAAAGCGTCGATACAACGATAGACTTAGCACTTGCAGATTGGAAGGAGACTTCCATGCATCACGTAATATCCATAGATGTCCCCGGGACAAAGAGAGGGGATATAAAGGTAGAACTAGAAGAAAATAGGATATTGAAAGTGAGCGGAGAGAAGAAGGCGGATGAGGAAACTAACGGAGATAAGTGGCACAAGACCGAAAGAGCAAGTGGTAAGTTTTGCAGACTGTTCAAGTTACCTGTGAATGCGGACATGGAGAATATAACAGCGCACCTTGAAGACGGAGTGTTGAAGATCAGTGTTACAAAGATAGCTCAGGAAAGGAAGCAGGCTAAGGTTATTAATATCATGGAGCAAGAAAGATCTAGTGATGATGTTAAAACAACAAAGGCTGCTGCTTAAGTTAATTCTCATTTAACCCATATGTAATATTTGCTTAATGGCTGTTCTTGGATAATAACTTTGGTTTTCACTTGTATTTTTTACATAAATTTAATTATTTATGTTGCTTAGTTTTAGATCAATTTAATTTTCTGCATAACACATATTGTCTTCATTCTTTATATTCGTAACTTAATTAGTAACCATCCAAAAACCGCTTAGCCCATGTCGACATCCACCACGAGAATCATGAGTAACAAGTCGTACGATATCACGATCATAGCTATAATGAGACATAAGGCATACTCTAAACAGTCTAAAAAATTTTCACCTACGTTCAATATGTATGGCACATAATTCTTATATGTCATTGCCATGTTAAAAAAAATGATATTTGGCGGAACTATTTTAAGTCCGTGTACCTTTTTAGTTCCGAGCCCTCCACCTAACAAAGAAGGCATATCCCGGTAAATTACCAAGGAAACATTGGCTGACCAAGCCGAAGCCCAGATTCAAACCCCACACTTTCGCTTGACTTGGTCAACTGCGCGTTTTTGCAGTAGTTGGTGTTGGTTTATAGAGTTCATAACAATTATTTAAAACCCTAATATGGATCAAAGAACGCATAGCGGAAGCGATTAACAAGATCATTAATTTAACACAATTATATTAATCAAGATTAGGGTTACATACCTTTATCCTAGCAAGATCCACAAGACGACGGAACGAACGACAACTAGGGTTTATCACGAACACTACCAAGAATATAATCTAAAGGAAGATTATATCACGCTCTTGTACACACGTAATACGGCGAGTTAACCGTGAGTCTAGCACGAAACCGAGCTTCAACGCTTATGGAATATCTACCCAACAACCCTAGAGAAGGGCTAGGACTAGATAAAATAGACAAGATCGAAAACCAAACGAAACCCTAATTGGGTTAGGTGGGGCCGGCGATCAAAGAGCAAAAAGAAAGAGAGGGATTGAAAAATTATGAGGCTAGGGGTTTGTTTATATAGGCTTGGCAAACTTGCTTTCCAAGTAATAACAAATTAGGAAACAAAAGTTTCCCTTTGCCCCCTCTATAAGCCGGCGGTTAACACCCTCCTACAGGGGTGTTTGTGTAATTTTTCCTTCTTCTTTTATCTTCTATTTAATTCCATAACGGTCGTTATAACTTAACTATTATTTATTAACGATCGTTAGTTAAGCTTTGGTTTAATTTAATAAATATATAAAATATATATATATTTAATAAATAAATTAACCCTTTACGTTATGTGTGCAATCCCCTGATCCCGAGTTCGATCCTATCTCACGACTATTAATTTTAAGTCCATAAACTTTCAGCTCCCACTTGGACAAAATTCTAATATCGTGATCACATTGACTAGCGTCTAGTTACACTAGCAATGTCACTAGTACAAACCGGGTAAGGTCTCCTGGACAAGAACCTTTTAATGATTAAATCATTATTATTATCCTTTCATTTCAAATACAAACGTTAATAGGATATGGATCTCAGTCATTCCTTACATTAACCATTCTGTTTCTCGTTTATGGATATAGCAAGATCACCAAAACAAATTTGGGTGCGGCCGCACAAATATCTTACTACTCCCCCGAGGGGCCCAGCTGTATTATACTTCAAAATAAATTTTGAAGGAAACGAATCCCATTTTGACTACAAGCAAAACTTATGAACTTTGCAACACTTCCAGAAATAATCCTTATAGCTACCAGTTACGTTTAGCGTTAGACTATTCCACAGAAATGCACTAGATCCACGACAGTTTCCTGGTATCTCAGGTCTAAGGATAACTATTTATGAATTACTTGATGACAAAGATCCATAAAGTAAAATCATATAGTTGGGATAAGTCCAATATTTGATCCATCAAATATCATCCAAAATTGACCAATATACTTTCAAGTATACTCTGTCACTATTTTGAATTGTATTAGTTTAATAATACTCCCATATTATTAATCGACAACGGACATTTAGAAACATCATAATGCTCATGGATTTAAAACATGTAAAATAGGATACAAAATCAAATAACAGAAAATAAACGAAATCCAATCTTTATTTCATCAATTCAATAATGTCCTACATCCTTTATCCAAATACTAAAAATAGATCAATGCATAAAACTGGTACATGCATCATGCCTCTAGTAATGACATTCATACTTGTTTGGCAAAGCATAAAATAACCAATCTTGACCTATTGGGATTTTGAGAATACTTTCTTCAAGAATTCAGTTTCACTGAAACTCTTGTACATATGCATTCAAATAATTTGATATTGCCACATAGTATCAAAATTGTGAAACATCCTTGATCACCAATTTCCTAAACTTCCAAAACACATTTGAAGTTCAAAGTATTCTAATTCTTTAATGTATAATGCAACTTTAATCAACATGTCATCTCCAAAGATCACATGACTAATATTGAGTGTTACCTCAATTATATCTTTTCAAGTTTTACAACTTTTCATAAAAGATACAAATACGTTACCTTTAATATCTATTATGTAATGTTTGATTCCAACCAAAACCTTCAAGTTTGTTGGCTATGATAATTTGCACAACGATTGACAAATTATTCATCTATAGAATATGGAAGCCGATCCAAGATTTAGGATGTTATTCTATTTTCAAACATATTCCTTCAGAATATTCATTACACAAGTTATTTAATAACTTCTTAAATAGATTAATATATTCAAATCATCATGCATTTAAGCATGATATAAATACAACTTCACACACATGAAAATTTCTCAAACCAGATTTAGATTCCTTCATGTCCTAAATATCCATGTAAACTTACTACATGGCATATTACGTTGTATTTCCACCGCATAAATAAATAAATTTATTTGTTCCAAGGTTATGTACATCTTATTTTCTAAATCTTCAAAGTAAAGTTTCATCTCAAATCTAAACCAAATCAACATTTAATTTGAATGAAAACTTACTTTCTTACATGTCTATTTAACACATATAATTTAAGAAAATAACCATAATACTCCCACTAGCTTTTAGGAATACTCAGAAATCATCTTATTCAAATTTAGATCCAATCTTGGATTTCAAATTAAACATAAGAATAATCTCCTAGATGCATGCTTTTATCCATTCACGGATAATTGCATTTTGTACTTTTCCAAAGATTTATATTTTGAAGTAATAAACTCATTTCGATTACTTAAGTCCTTTCTCAAGTAGTCATTCAAGAAATAGTTCATTCATATCCAAATTTGTCAATTAAAATATGACCATCAAAATCTTTATATATTTAATGTATTTAGGAAAGAATACTCAATCACAATTAATTACTTAAATGTGACTAATAATCTATTCACAATACATACATTAAATATGTGTACAATTTTGTCCATATAATTTCGACACAAAGATTAAACCACCACAATTGGCGTTTTTCTTCCTTTGACGAAACTCATCTTCAATTTCTAGTCAAACTATTTAAGATAAACCAAAACCGAAATTTGATTATCTTATTGGACAACATCTATAACGTTCATAGTATGAGTAATTTACCCAATACAATATTTGGTAACAAATCATAACAATTATTTGTAACTCATAATTCTCAGCATATAAATCGCATATCCGAGATATCCTTACGGACCTATGACATAAATTCCTTTACCTTAAGGTTTAGCATTTACACGCCTACCTCATGATAATTACTAGTGTATTTTAGAAGATCATGTATCTTGTAATTTTATCTTTCAAGATCAAAACTTCCACTTGCTTTTAGTAACTTAAAATTACTCTTTAAATACATAGCAAATAGATCAACACTCCAACGTTATCTATATGGGACATTACAAAACACAATGGCCGTTCCATACTCTTTATTTTCTAAACAATCCACTTCATAAGTAGTTTAGAAAAATCCGAACTCCATTTAAGATATAATGTGATTCATCACATTCCATATATAATGGTATCTTATTAATCTTCTTAGCTCAAGTCATACTCAACTTTCTAACCTTGATATCTTTTGGATTAAAGGAAGATATAGTTATCTTGAATCAAACATCACCATCATATTGAGAATTTTGATTCTCCTAATGAACATACCATAACAATGATGTATTTCATTTAGGGAAATATTGTAAGTCAATCTTAACAATATTTAAGATAAATATATATCTTTAGGCTTACCTATATACCAACTAAATCATCTTAATGGTATAATAGATTTCCTAACTATTTTGCATGCTTTATAACTCAAGTACTTTTAATACAAAGTCACTTCATAAAAGTTATAAGTCCATTACACATTACATGTATATGTCTTTAGTGAAATAGAGACAATACATTAACGTCTTACTTTATATTAAACGTCTTCCAAGACTTTATGTTTGCGACTTTATACAATAAATCATAAACATGTATAACTAAAGTAAATCATGAACACCACTAGGTTTCATTCATCTTTTCAAGTTAATTCACTCCTATACTATTATATGAACATCACTAGGTTTCATTAGTAGTATAAGATTACTCTATGTATCTTATGTCATTCCAGGAATTAGTCCATTTTAAGAAACTTCAAAAACATTCCACGCCCGATCTTACGACATGTGGATATTTTACCCTTGAGTTTACAATTTAGTCCAAGCTCTTACATGACTAAATCAAAACAACAAGTGTTTCTTAAAGTGAATGATATATATACTTTTAAGTAGTCTTTTAATCATATTGACACATGATCTAAATATTAATTAGATTGTTAGTCTCTTATCTTAAAGACAAGAGAATCATATCTTTATGAGTTGTTTCTTGCACACAATGTTCATTTCTACCACTTGTGCATGGAACAAACTCATATATAAGATAAACATCACGTCTAACGTTCGTCTATACAAAATATGATTGTGCCACATATATTAGCTTTTACAAGTAGATGTAGAACCACTTAATCAACAAGAATCAGTACATAACTATCTTTGAAGATATTAGTGTCAACAATTCGAAAGTAATTATCTTAGGACATATTAAAGATAACATGGGTTATTACCAAGACAACAAATCTTGTAACTCCCACTGACTTAGAGAATGTTTTAATAGATTCAAAATCAGTAATACAACACAATTCTCCCACTGAACTTGACAACATTGAAAATGTTTCATAATCGGTGAAAATAATTAGTGTTGTGTTTACTTTCTTACACTTTTGAAAAACACATTCGCAACAATTACTTATAGTGTTTAAGAGTGTACTCTACTTCGTAAATGATGACTTACCCATCAAATGCTTTTTAACTTTAAAGATTTGACATGCAATTTTTCCTTAATAGGTCTACCAACCCTAAAATGGTATGTAGTGCCTATAAATGGTCAAAGCACAACTACTAGACAAATATGCTAGTTTGCCTTATAACCAATTAGCGGTAACTTTTAATAACTCAAAAATGCACTTTTCTTAACTATTAAAATTTGCTATGAGTTACGGATTTGAATTTGACATTTCTAAAATCCTTATTACTCCTTCTTTACTCATGAAAAAGAGTTTTAGGTTTATCTTTCATTTGTAAATTGACTCTATCCTCAACCATAGGTTTGTAGATCAATAAATGAATAAACCACGTTTACGGTGTAACGTTGCATTAATACATTCGCAAAAGAATTTACAAAATTCAATTTTAGTATTTTCGATAATACCATTCAAGAAAATAAAATTACCCCGGTAATAATAACCATAGTATTTTCCTTGAAAACTAGAATCCAAATTGACATAATTTCATCACATCAGTTGATCTGCTAGCAATGAAAGTATTCAAGATGGTAACTTGTCGAACAATGATTGACAAACAAATTTGCAATTTCTAGACATTTAAGGGATTTACATTGCCAAAAGTCATTTTGCATTGTAAACATGTTTTATCCCTTCTTTATGCCTTAAGTTTCCAGATCTCACTGAGTAATTCAATTAAGTTGACTAATCTAAAGAACGTAAAACCTTCATGTGCAATCTTATTCAGTCATGAAGTTTTCTCTCCATTACAACATCGTCCGATATCTTATATGACGACAATTGTAACTTCAAGTGTTCGTCAATTAGAGGGCATATGACTTAAATTTTAGGGTATAGATTTTGGTGTCAAAATCATGTATGGAGAAGCATGCATACATCTCCATAACATAAGTTTAATAAAACGTTTAGTAAACTTTTCGGTGAGACTAAAAGTTCATCATATATTTGCAAGTTGAGGTATTGGTTAAACCAATTAAAGATTTTACACACAACTAAATTCACACCGTACTTTTTCTAGAACTTAGTTATAGCACAAAGCAATAACCTTATTCATTGTGTTTCGGATGTGAATTAATGTAGTTAAATCAACCTTAAAGAATTGTACCAATAACAACCGTAGGTAATACCAATTTGACGCACAGGCGAGCCGGGAATTTGGTCAGCGCTGAAGCATAACACCTCCTTCCTTAACCGGGTACATGACCAGCGGTGCGTTAAACCCACTTTATAGTTTGTCAAAATTGAGTAGGCCGTTAAGTTGCTATTGCAATTCTAATCAACGCAAATCATATGTAATTTAGATCTCAAAACAGTTCATTTATTTGATATGATTTAGTCCATATTAATTTTTCTTGTAAAAAATTACCCTTGTTTACAACATATAATCAATATAAAACGTATGAAAACAAGTAGGTACAAAAAAAACTAAATCATAAACACATAATAACAATTTATATGTGCAATAAATAAATCAAATAGCCACATGCATACGATTTATTCAATAAATAATATCAAATCTAGGTTTTTATATTCATATAAAAGTCTTCCCTAATTTTAGATTTATTGAATCAAATAAAGCATGTAGCAAAAAAACGTAACAATTACCACATAAAACTTATGATCCATGAAAAAACATGCATGTTCATCACGGATCTCCCTCATAACTTAACAATTAAATCTCTATGGATCGAAACATGAATTTACATAACATAACAATTAATCATGCAATTCATCAAAATTCCACCCAAATCACTTAACAATTAATGAAATCACTACGGATCGTAACCACGCATGACATAACAATTAATTCATGCATACATCTAAAGTTAATTACCATGTAATTTTAGGGTTTACAAAAAAACTTCTTTTTTTTAAAAAAAATTCGGCATGGCCGATTTTAGAAAATAATAAAAAACAAAACCCTAATTTTTATAAAACCTAAAAAACAACATGTAATTTTTTAACACAAATCAATATTAGTTAAAAAACTTTAGATCTTGATAATTATAATCATGTTAAAACGGCTCTCGATGCCACTGTTGGTTTATAGAGTTCATAACAATTATTTAAAACCCTAATATGGATCAAAGAACGCATAGCGGAAGCGATTAACAAGATCATTAATTTAACACAATTATATTAATCAAGATTAGGGTTACATACCTTTATCCTAGCAAGATCCACAAGACGACGGAACGAACGACAACTAGGGTTTATCACGAACACTACCAAGAATATAATCTAAAGGAAGATTATATCACACTCTTGTACACACGTAATACGACGAGTTAACCGTGAGTCTAGCACGAACAAACCGAGCTTCAACGCTTATGGAATATCTACCCAACAACCCTAGAGAGGGGCTAGGACTAGATAAAATAGACAAGATCGAAAACCAAACGAAACCCTAATTGGGTTAGGTGGGGCCGGCGATCAAAGAGCAAAAAGAAAGAGAGGGATTGAAAAATTATGAGGCTAGGGGTTTGTTTATATAGGCTTGGCAAACTTGCTTTCCAAGTAATAACAAATTAGGAAACAAAAGTTTCCCTTTGCCCCCTCTATAAGCCAGCGGTTAACACCCTCCTACAGGGGTGTTTGTGTAATTTTTCCTTCTTCTTTTAGCTTCTATTTAATTCCATAACGGTCGTTATAACTTAACTATTATTTATTAACGATCGTTAGTTAAGCTTTGGTTTGATTTAATAAATATATAAAATATATATATATTTAATAAATAAATTAACCCTTTACGTTATGTGTGCAATCCCGTGATCCCGAGTTCGATCCTATCTCACGACTATTAATTTTAAGTCCATAAACTTTCAGTTGGTGGCCAACTGCTCTAAGCAGTTGGTTTGTCATTGCCATGTTTGAAACATAGAAGAAACAATGACAATCATGGTCTTAAAAAAGAATCATGACACAATTGATAAAACCTAGCATCGCTTCCAAACATTCTTAGTGTAATACCTTATATAGTTAAGTTTTAATGTCAGTCAAACAGAAGCTTATAACGATTTGATTTGGGCTTTTTGATGGACAAGTTACCTAACTTTCAGCTTTTGTTTAAGTTACTAAACTTTTTTTTTGAGAGTTTGAGTAACTGGACAATGAAAACAGGTTAACTTTTGTATCGAACTATTGGTAACCGGCTGTTAGTGTTGATTCTCGGTTGCCTCACCCGCATAAATTTTTTATTTTTATACAAATAACTTAGTGAACTTTGCTAATTTGTAAAAAAAAATATAAAACGGGATGGTTTGGGTAGAGCTTTGTGTCCGTTCATAAATTGCTACCAATATTCTTAACAGTATCCAATATCGTTTACCCAAATCTAAAATATATATTAGAAATTGAACAATGCTAGGAAGAAGATTATATTTTATATATTGAATTAAAAAATTTACATAGATAATTAAGAACGTAAACATATGAAATTAACTGTAAGTCAGGGCCGTACCGTCTCATTAGTTTTGGTGGCCCTGTGCCCGATATTCGAAAATATGCTTTTGAAAACGATAAAGTAAACATACGTACAAAAAACCTTATTATGATATTGCACATCTCTTTAAATCACCAAAAATGGTGACTAAATAAATCATTCACGTAAATCGTATATATGTTTATTTATTTCAAAAAGGAATATCATCATATGAAAGCAGAATCCGTTTTTAAAAAATAAATATAAATGTTTTAGGCCTAATATGTGGAGAAGATTTAGGATGATTTATAGCAAATATTGCAAAATAATGTACGACAAACCTAAATATACATGTAATTCTGGGCCTCATTAGACTAGGTGCTTAAAGTTGGGCTATAAATTTGGAGGCCCTCTAGAAGATGGGGCCTTGTGCTCATTCACTTGTTGCACCTGCCTTTCACCAATCGTATCCTTCTAAAAGATCTTAGCTAAACTTCTCAATGAAATGTTAGGATAATAGACTGATGATTAAGGAAAAAACACTGAAACATTATAAAGTATGAAAAGAGCTCCAACGGTGATATTGTTAGCATTATTACCAATAATAGTGTTTTATAGATTAGGAAATTTGCCTTGTAAGCTTTGTTTCCAATATTATATGTTTGAGCCCGGTTGGACCCAAGCCCGATCTTCAATCGGTAACCGACCCCTCACTCTATAAAAGGAGGTGAGGGGGTGATGCTCAATCATACCGCATCTTCTATTCTTTCTTGTAATCGACTGAAGGTTTAATAAAGAATTTGTTCGATTAACTTTGTGGGTTTTGCTTATGTGTTCTCTGTGCTCATTGTTATTGTAACTCCACGATCTTCTTTGGGGGATCTAGGGTTCTGCATATCGATCTTAAGGGTTGTTGGTGGTGTCGATTCCAACAAGTGGTATCAAGAGCCGCAAGTTATCGTTGGTCTTTGAAGATCGGTGCTAGATAGAAGAGTTGTTGTGGAAGAAAAGGGGTTCGAGGTTTGGTCGGATAATTTTTCTTCGAGTTGCAGGTTGCTAGACGGAGAAGAGGAAGAAGACAATAAGTGGCGGCTGGTTTTTTTTTTGTTTCTTTGTATCTGTTTCGTGGTTTAAGGTTGACTAAAAGGTTAGTGGGCCTTATATGTTCACGTTAAGACACAAAAGGGTAATTGGGCCACTATTATTACTATATATATTTTAGTATATAGATAGTTATTGTCAAAGATTCATCAAAGGTTATTGTTGCGGGTTTCTTGTGGTTCAAGTTTGATCGTGGTTTGCTTGGGTTTTTCAAGTTTACGGTCGAGTTTACTTGTTCGTGATCGAGGTTTTTAGGGTTTGTCTAATTAATTCGATTTGCAAGAAGGGTTTTTACGCAACAAGGGAGAAAGAATATGTCGTCGTTAGCAAAGTTTGACGTCAAAAAATTCGACGGGTCTAATGACTTCGGGTTGTGGCGTGTTAAGATGCGGTGTCTATTAATACAACATGGTTGGAAGGCTGCGTTAGATCTATTCCCGGATACCATGACGGACGCTCAAAAGACTGTAGCGTTGAAGACGGATGTCTATAAAAAAGCACATAATGCCTTACTCTTGTGCTTGGATAACAAGGTGTTGAGGGAAGTCAACAAAGAAAATTCTGCTGGTTTGGTTAAAGTTAGAAATTTTGTATATGACAAAGTCTTTACCCGATAATGTGTACTTGAAGAAGAAGTTGTTCACTTTCTACATGCATTCAGGTAAGAAATTATCTGAACATATAGATGAGTTTAATAAGTTGATCGGTGACTTGGCGAACATAGACGTTGAAATTGATGATGAAGATCAGGCACTCATGTTACTTACATCATTACCGTCCTTGTATGATAACTTTGTGGAGACATTGCTTTATGGAATGGAGTCGCTCACTTTGGAAGATGTCTTGTCTACCCTCAATTCATGGGAGTTGAAGAAGAGGACAGATGTAAAGGATAATGGTGATGGGTTATTTGTAAGGGGGAGGCCGGAGCATCGAGGTAATCAAGGACGTGGTAGTTCGTGATCAAAGTCAAAAGGTAAAGAAACTTATAAACAGAAGTGTTACATATGCTATTCTGAGGATCACCTTAAGAAAGATTGTCCAAAATGGAACAAGAAGAAATCAACTGGCTTTGTCACAAGAATGCAAAACAGGACGCTGATTCGTATTCTAAGAGTTATGACAATGGTGATTTGTTGATGGCGGTGAGTGAGTAAAGGTTCTTAGAGTGGATCATGGACTCTGGTGGTTCCTATCACATGACGCCTAGGAGGGACTTCTTGTTTGATTTTAAGGAGCTTGATGGTGGTATGGTTTTGCTCGATGATAATAGAGCATGTGCCATCTAGGGGACAGGGAAGGTGAGAGTACAAATGAAAGATGGTTCAAGTTTTGTGCTTGAGAATGTGCGTTACATTCCCGAGTTGAAAAGAAATTTGTTATCTTTCGGCACTCTGGATTGAGTGGGCTATACCGTGAAGTTGCAGAATGGAAGAGTAAAGGTGATCAAGGGTTCTTTGATGGTTTTGTCGGGAACTTTGAAGGAAAATTGTGTGTACTCCTT
This sequence comes from Glebionis coronaria, assembly GCA_025667525.1. NCBI lineage: Eukaryota > Viridiplantae > Streptophyta > Magnoliopsida > Asterales > Asteraceae > Glebionis > Glebionis coronaria. The sequence goes on from CM046880.1 coordinate 510,016,769, forward strand.
GGATGGTTGGGCTGAATCAAGTGAAGCTAGTGTCGGTATAGAAGAAAAGGAAAGTCTTGTGCAGGTGTGGCATAAACGCCTGGGTCACATTAGTGAAGCAGGCTTGAATGAACTCAAAAGAAGAGAGGTGTTGGGGAAGGAATGTCTAGGTAAGCTCGAATTCTGTGAAAATTGTGTTCTTAGAAAATCGACCAAGGTGAGTTTTGGTCGAGGTCAGCACACAACACAGGGAGTTATAGACTATGTCCATGCGGATCTCTGGGGTCCTTCTCTGGTGTAATCGATGAGTGGTTGTCGTTACTTCTTATTGATTGTTGATGATTATTCGAGGAGGGTTTGGGTTTATTTTCTTAGACACAAGAGTAAGGCGTTCAACAAGTTCAAGGAGTGGAAGCAGTTGGTAGAAAACCAGACAGGTAGAAGACTGAAGAAACTTCGAACGGATAATGGTTTCGAGTTTTGTAATCAGGAGTTTAATAACTTGTGCAAGGAGAGCGGGGTAGCAAGACATTTGACGGTTGCTGGAACTCCGCAACAGAATGGTCTAACTGAACGAATGAACATGACGCTCTTGGACATGGTTAGGTGTTTATTGATTCAGTCTGGTTGGCCAGAATCATTCTGGGATGAAGCAACGGTGACGGCAACATATCTGATCAATAGGTCTCCATCTAAAGCATTGGAGAAGAAGACACCTATGGATTTATGGTCAGGACATCCGACAAATTACGAGATGTTGAAAATATTTGGTTGCGTAGCTTATTCACACGTGAATCAGGAGAAGCTCAAGCCTAGAGCTGTTAAATGCATATTCCTGGGGTAACAGAATCTGGAAAACTATGTTCTGGTGCGTGATAGAGCTAAGAGAACAATTACTGTACCCACTAGGTATAGGAATGAAGGTAATGTATCATTGTCTAGATCATCAGGGTCTAGGGAAGATGATGATATTACGGCTTATGCGTTTGCTATTGCTGAGGAAGAAGATACACATGAACCAATCACATTCCAGGAGGCGATTAATTCATCTGAAATGGATGAGTTGGTTCGTGCTATGGAGGAAGAGATGAGTTCTTTAAAGAAGAATCATACTTGGGAGTTGGTCGATCAACAACGTGGTCAGAAGCTGGTAAGCTGCAAGTGGTCGTATAAGATTAAAGAAGGGATTGAAGGCGTTCAGAAACCAAAGTATAAAGCAAGGCTGGTAGCTCGGGGGTTCACACAACGAGCAGGGATTGACTATAATGAGGTATTCTCACCCGTGGTTTGACATACATCTATTAGGGTGATTATCTCATTAACTGCTTGTGAAGATTACGAGTTGGAACAACTTTATGTGAAGACGGAGTTTTTGCATGGTAATCTTGAAGAAACCATTTATATGAGGCAGTCGCTTGGTTTTGAAGAAGGAACGGGCAACAAGGTATGTTTGTTGAAGAAATCTCTTTATGGTTTTAAGCAGTCTCCAAGGCAGTGGTACAAACGGTTTGATGTGTATATGGTCAGCAATGGGTTTAGCCGTAGCAGCTATGATAGCTGTGTTTACTTCAAGGAGTTTGCACCAGGTATGTACATATATCTACTGCTATATGTAGATGATATGTTGATTGTTTGTAAAATCATGTCTGAGATCGAATATACCAAGGGAATGCTGCGGAAAGAGTTTGATATGAAGGAACTTGGTCCAGCTATGAAGATACTTGGTATGGAGATGTTCAGGGATAGGGGTAATCGAACCCTGAAGGTGTCTCAGTCGGGATATGTGCGGAAAATTCTGAATAACTACAGAGTGGATAATGGCAAGTCAGTCTCTGTGCCATTGGGAGCACACTTCAAGGTATCTTTGAAGGATTGTCCGTCGAGTGACTGGGATGTGGAAAGATTGAGTAAGGTCCCATATGCGAATGTTGTAGGTAGTTTAATGTACTTGATGGTTTGCACTAGACCGGATATTGCGTATGTTATTAGCATTGTGAGCAGGTATTTGGCGAATCCGGGTAAAAATCACTAGGAAGCGGTGAAATGGAGTTTGAAGTACTTGAAGGGCACTGCTGATGTAGGTCTAGTGTATGGTAGAGATAAAGGGAAACACGTGGATGTTGACGGTTTCATGGATAGAGATTATGCTAAAGACCCTGACAAGGGTAGGTCGATATCTGGATACGTGTTTATGGTACATGATTGTGTTGTGAGTTGGAAAGCAACTCTACAGCATGTTGTTGCATTGTCTACTACAGAGGCGGAGTATATGGCGCTTACGGAAGCTGTTAAGGAAAGCATTTGGCTTAAAGATCTACTAATCGAGCTGGGAATAAACCTAAGGTCAGTGGTTGTGAATTGTGATAATCAAGGTGTAATTCATCTCTCGAGAAATGCAATGTTTCATGAGAGGATGAAGCATATCAACTTGAGGTATCACTTCATCAGGGAGATCGTAGAATCTAAAGAGATTGAAGTTGCAAAGATAGGTACGGAGGATAATGCAGCTGACGCATTTACAAAGGTGGTTCCAGGTCCGAAGTTCATGTATTGCATGGAGGTACTTGGTGTCGGGGTTAACTAGTATTGGTACTAAGGTGGAAATTGTTAGCATTATTACCAATAATAGTGTTTTATAGATTAGGAAATTTACCTTGTAAGCTTTGTTTCTAATATTGTATGTTTGAGCCCGGTTGGACCCAAGCCCGATCTTCAATCGGTAACCGACCCCCTCACCCTATAAAAGGAGGTGAGGGGGTGATGCTCAACCATACCGCATCTTCTATTCTTTCTTGTAATCAACTGAAGGTTTAATAAAGAATTCGTTTGATTAACTTTGTGGGTTTCGCTTTTGTGCTCATTGTTATTGTAGCTCTGAGATCTTCTTTAAGGGATCTAGGGTTCCGCATATCGTCTTCAGCGTTGTTGGTGGTGTCGATTCCAACAAATACACTTTCCACTAGCAACTCGTCTAATTGTTTGATAAGATGAAACAACAACAAAATCAATACGAGAGTATTTGTACCACGTTCATTCTATTATTAGGAAACGATTACAAAATCAAGCACACTCCATAGTCTATTTTTTTATCTTCGTCGGGACATATCATCGGGAATACTTTTCCACGAGACATTTCGCTAGGGAATATCTAACAGGGAAACCTCGAGCAGGATTGATTCCCCGAGGATGGTTTACAAATTTTCCTAGCGACAGATGGAGCTCACACCATTTTCCAGTCAACGAAGTGTTTGGTTTGGCAAGATTATTTCCTGGCCTGTAAGATATTTTTAGGGGACATGTCCCCGGGCACAGTGTTCACCGAAGTTGTCTTTCTTTGCTCCGGTAAACATTTTCTTCAGAGACATGTCTTCGGGAATGTGTTACTAGTTTTTTTGCACATCAGACATTTTCCAATTTTTTTTTCCAAAAACGATTCGTCAAAATAAAAACTTCTACACAACCACAAAACATGCTATACACTACCGAACGATATTACAACTTGTACACAAATCACAAAATATTACAACTACTAAAATATTTGTATATATACATGCTAAACACGACTAAAACCTTATAAAAATTACAAAGCCTACAAAACGGGCGCCTTGCTACAAAACTTACAATATCCGCAAGATACAAATCCATAAATGTTTGGATAACATGTTCTAAATGTTCAGTAAGTATACACGGATCATAAAAATATACATCAAGACCCAAAATAGCATATACGTACCCATATAGATAATAAATGTCATCATCCCGTTGGTTTCCCCAACCATCTTGTCTCTTTAGGACATCATGATAACATCAAATTTTTAGTATCAAACTCCCATGTTTATTGCCCATGTTTGATATGATTATTACACGTAAATCGTTTATATTTCATGTTTTAGGTAATTTGGCATTTGAACGAAAGAGGTGCGAATAATGGCGGAAAAATACAAATAAATGAAGAATCTTGTTATTTAGTCAAATATATGGTGTAGAGTGATTTTAAATCTATGTCGTAAAGTATTTGAAGATAAATAAAGGATGTTGAGTTCGAAAAGCCTACGATATAGATGAATTTTGGATTTACCTCGTAGTCGACAAATATGGGAAAGGCGTGTATGAAGAGATGGATAAGTGTAAGGACCTACGGCATACAAGAATTTTTTCCTACGCCAGAGGCGACATATATTTTATAAATATAAACGGGTTCAAGTAAATATGGAAGCTAAATACCCGGCGACGTAGGTTGGTCGAGAGCCTACAGCATAGACATTGTATATTTCGGAAAAATATATGGCATTGACCAAGCCTATTGACGCGATGTCATTTTCAAACTTTTTTGGGGTCATTTAAATTTGTCATAAAATGCTTTAACACATTTTAATTTCTTTCTCTTTGTTATTTTAACAATTTGGAAGCACTTGGAGCGTTTCAAAAGTTTTGAAGGTGTTTTTCAAGCATTTTCAAGACTATGGAAAGGCTAAGTCAAGAATGCGTAGATTTCTCAAGTCACAAAAATAGTTATCATCGGGAGCTATAGACGGCATCACACTTACTATGTGACGCCTTCACGTCGACCCTCCAGACGGCGTCCGTCATCTCACCTGACGACGTCACCGCTTATCGACAACATAAGCCCATAGAAGATTCGCATGCCTGACGACATCACATTTTGTACCCGACCCGCCGTAGCCGAAACTCTATATATAGAACCCCTTGTAAAGATGCAATAAGTGTAAAATTTAAGGCTTAGCTTGGAGCCATTTTCAGCCGACTTTAGGTTTGAAAAACCTAAGAAACTCCATTCCTTCACCCATATCAATTGAAGAACAAGATTTTATCCATTTTTATTCATCATGTTAATGTGTATAATGATTATGTCTTCTATATTTTATTCCTTCGCTATGCTAGGATAAATTACTTGTTATGATTGCATGAAAGCTATGATGTGATATTATTGTGTTTGGTGCTTCCTGATTGATTATGTGCACTGTAGGCTCTAGAAAACCATATTACATATTCAAATCCTAACTATTGATATGTCTAGAGAAACATAGGTGATTAGATGATGCCTCGCTTCGTAGATCCATGTTCTTGATCGTTCCCTTTACCGGGTCGTCAATTTCGTCGAAGACATGTCTTCAAGAAATATCTTACTCGTTTTTTAATTAATTTGATTACTTACTTTCTAGCGGATACATGTAGGTATTTGTTAATGCATGTGTTAGTGATTAGATCGAGGTTTTTTTTATGATTCTTGGTTTATGATTTTATCACATAGACGATTATAAGGGTGTATGTCAAGTGGGTAGAATCTAGTAAACATCGCCATACCCATATGCTAGGTTTTACTTGTTTCACATATGATTTGTAAGTAATACAAATGAAACACTTACGTATTTTATCAATAAGGTGTGATGGATATCAAACATATTAAGAGAACATTGTAGCAAGTAATGTATGATTAGGTAACATTTTATTTAACTGGTGAAACTCTACAACATTAGATTAGGATTAGAGTGTCGGTCTAAGTCCACCTCTTGTACCTCGATAAATTACTTTCTTTCACAAAATACAAGTATACGAAACGAATCTTCTTTCTATCTCTAGACCTTTTCTACGTTCGATACTGACCTTACACATTATTCCCCGAGAGAACCATAACATCCTCGAGTCCTTACCTATTCAATATCTTCAAAACCGGGTACACTGCCCGATGGTTGTAAAACTCCTGAGCGCGAGGGGTAACCTTAACGCTTATCAAGTTTTTGGTGCTGCTGCCAAGGAGTAGTCAAGTTTAGTGCTCAACTAGTTTTAGGTTTACTCACTCGCTCCCATCCTTGTGAGATTAATCAATTTCTTTAAATTAGCTTTCTTTTAGTATATCTTCTTTTTTGTTTATTTGTTTCGTAATTTCTCTTGTTCGCCATCATGGCCATTGAATACGAGGCTATATCCTCCTATCCCCGAGCCCGAAAGAGAGATGCATCGTCTCAAGAATGCCTCTATCCTCTAAGTTCAAAAAGACTCCTTGTTCATAGATGATGAAAACCTCTTCAATGAATATACTCCATTTGTCACTCTCGAAACCATAACTTCCGCCAAAAGTCTCATAGAACATTCCTCTCCTAGTACCTCTGGTTTCCAAGGACTCCTTATCCATCCTAAGAAATACCTAGGGAAAGAACCAAGAGTTCACGATATACAAGTGGTTCAGATTGTTAGTAAATTTTATTAGCTTGACCTTATAAAACCCTTTCCAACACGTCAAGCATTTTCTGAATACCAAAGATTTTCCTAGGCTCCACATGTTCCAATTCTCGCTAGAAGAAAATGCCAAAAAGTGGGTCGAGCAGATAGCGCCCAATTCAATCATGTCTTGGGACAATTTTGTTCTGAAGTTTTTGAATAAATTCTTCTCTATCGGCCGCAAAAATATTGGAAAAAGGGCATATAAGACCTATGCATTGCTGGCTAGAAGCAAAAACATGAAACCACTAAACGCTTCAACCTATCATATAATATTGCAAAAACAGACAGATTAATTGCTGACTAACTACTACTTGCCCACCAACATTATCGTTGCCATTTAATACGCAAAACAATCAGTCAACCATATTTAACAGCGGTCAATGATGATCTAACTAAAAACCTGCAAATCTTGGTAGAAATACTCAAAACTCGTCATAAACATGTTTTAACCACTCATTGTAATCTTTTAATATCTTTAATAAAAATGATTTTTTTATACCACTTACAATAAGATAGACTCTGAAACTATCAATTCACGAAACCTTAGAGGCCCCGATACAATAGTCATTGGCTTGAGCCATGGACGAAAACGCCAAAAATGACCACAACATCATTGGCGTCAAGGCCTCTCGGGTCGTATTAGCCAACTCAAATGATGAGCATAATAACTCAAGGGCCACGACGCGAGACATTGTACGAACCGTCGCATAGCATCGCGCAGTGTTATTTACAATATTTTATTACCAAACTTTTAAAAACCTAACGGAAAGTCGGGGATTTTTCAAAAAATGTTACCATTTTGTTGAATAAAATACCCGTTTTTGTTATTTTCCACACAAACATATTTTTCACCATATATAATACCGTATATCTTTTACATATTTCATATATTTTTTACACATAAAAGAAAGACCTGAAATATTAAGATTTTTAGATCACCTTTGTATTCTAAGTAATGGTTATTTGTTATTTGTAAAGTTTTTATTTGATATAATCTTTTTTATTATTGTAATATTTTTTATTATTATTTGTAATGTTATTTTTAATTAATGAAATTTGAATTTTCTTTAATTATTTTAAGTTAAAAAAAATTAAAAAAGTGGTAAGATCACGTAACACCACAAGTGTAGTGTTAATCAGAGAGTTACTTTTCTAGTGTTATAATAATTCTAGTATTATGAAGAAAAAAACCGATGTTATATGTATTTTTTCCATAATACCAGTTAACACTCACAGTGTACCCCGAGCTTTATAATCAAATATCATCCTCATTCCTCACCCGCTAAAACGCTCTTTCAAATCGACACAAGAAAATAGGTACTCATATAAGTTTGGGACGGATGAAATATCCGTTTTATAAATTAAATATTTATTTTTATTATCATTTTTTTATCGTTGTAAATTATAGGGAAAATTCGTAGACATCGAAACTGTGAGGATTAGTAGTAGTCAAACATAAGAATAAACGAAGTGCTTTTACTTGTAACTTGTAAGTTTTGCGAAATATTGAAACCGTGTAATTAATTCGTGCTTTGTGTGACACGCATATGATATACGCGAGATGAATTTAGCATGAAAGATGATGATTATTTTTACAATTTATGATGAGGTGGCATTGTTTGATTGGGTAGACACACATAACTAAACGTCACAAAACAAATCCAATTGTCTCTTCTTTTCCTTACTAAAGTCTATATAAACGATCCTTCGATCATTAGCTCCAAAATCAACTCAAAACGATAGCACCATATCCTACACAAACATATTTTCGACCTATTCAAAAGAGCAAAACCAACATCTTAATCTACCCATAATCGCTATGTCGAAGCAAACCATCAGTCTCATCGTGCTAATAATGGCGTCCATGATGATCGTCTTACCCACAAAAACCGAAGCTCTAGACATCAATATCCCATTTGAAGACCCTTTCAAGATCCTGGAACAACTTCCTTTCAATCTAGCTTATAAGAGCGTCGATACAACGACAGACTTGGCACTTGCAGATTGGAAGGAGACTTCCATGCATCACACAATATCCATAGATGTCCCCGGGACAAAGAGAGGGGATATAAAGGTAGAAGTAGAAGAAAATAGTGTAGGGAAACTATAACACTTTTATTTATAAATCAAATAAATTAAATTAATTAAATTAACATAAAACAAATAACAGAATATAAATAACAGAAAAATAAATACAGACATAACTATAAACGATAATTAAATAAAACACTAAAATAATAAAAAGACTTACTAAATCACCAGCAAGTCGAGGCACGCGTAAGAAACGCTTACAACTAAAGAGCTGAGGCACGTGTTTGACACGCTTCCCTTAAAACAGATTCGTCGTCTGTTTCCCAGGGTACAACAGCCGAAACAGTAAGTTGTACTGTCGGACTTAACCAAAGTGCCCGGAATTACATCTTTACAGATGCGTACTCCATATGTTGGAAATCAATAATAATACTTATTGATTTGATGTGTGAAAAAAGCTATGGAATTAGGCCTCTATTTATACACAATAGACTCCCTTCCAGTTTACTCATCCCACCGATGTGGGACAAAAAATAAACTATTTTCCTCTTTAAGCATGGTACCAAATGCCTAACTTTGAGACACGATATCTCATTCACATCACCTTCATTTTGGACACATAAAGGCTCATTGCGAAGCTCTCTTCAAGGAGAACGCGAACCTATAAAATATCACTAATATATATGACACATACATATACATAATTGTGTCCAAAGTTGGTCAAAAGTTATTTTGCCAACAATATTTTCCAACAATCCCCCACATGAATAGAGATCGGTTGTAATACGCAAAAGTTTCAATAAAATTCCAACAGTTGAATCTTGCATAGGATAGGTAGGTGTGGCCCTTTGAACCTTCCCTTGTGAGATGCACTTAGTCTCCTAGATCTAAGTAGACGCGATGTCTTTGAACTTAGCCTCTGTTTACGTAGACAACAATACACACTCACACAAGACTCTCCCTGACATTGTCAAGTCCTCATAGTCGTGTTCGTTATGGTCATGAACACTAGCCTGGTTCTGTAAGAGCTCTTAGAAATTGCGCCCCCACAATTTCTTTCGAAGCGACCCCTACTTCTCTCTCACATAGGTGATTTCATCTTGAATCATTAAAAACATATGTTTTATGATTTCATATTGAATCATCATGCTTTATGATTTCATCATGAATCAATTAAGCCATATGTTTAACCTCTCAATAAGTCACATTGTTCTAGGAATGGACTAGGAAAGTTACTGTATTAAGTAACTCCCCCACATTGACGTGACTTCCCCCACATTTCTATGATTAGGTTGTCCTATTGAACCCAGATCTTGGGATCTCCAGTCAAATGGGTTAGGTTTTCCTTCATAGAAACTCATTCTTTCAAGGGCTTTAGTCCCATTCCTTTAGACGACTCACTAACTAACTCTCTGCTTAAGCCTTTCGTAAGCGGATCCGCGATGTTATCCTTTGACGTTACGTAGTCAATCGTGATAACTTTAGTTGAGAGTAGTTGTCGCAACAATCACAATCTATGATGGATATGTCTCGACTTACCGTTTACATTTGTGATATGAGCTCTGTCAAATTCTATTGACAATCACACTTTATAAACATGGTCGTTACCGGTATACGCCATCTTGGTATGTCCTTTACGAATTAACGTAAACTATCCTGCATATTTTATAAATTTACCTCAAATAATAAATTCATATTTCATCATAGATTTAGCTATAATTGTCTCTTTGAAATACTTTCAAGATTTCTAGGACATAGCTTTCCACTTAGGATAAATACATCCCCTCTAGTGGATTTAGATTCTTATATGTAAGAATCTATATTTGCATTACTCTATCACTTGATAGTAGTAGGATATCTTCCATAATGCAATATTATTAGTATCATAGTACTCAAGTAATATTTATTCAAATGTTCCCCACTTGAATTACTAATATATCTGCTTGCCTGATTATAAGTTCTAAATCAGATCATACACACGTCATTAGACACATAAGATACTCAATATTCTTTGAGTATTCAAAATGGGAAACAATTTTACCTCTATTTTAAATAGATTTAAAAAGATGTCATTGGACTCTAGCTAGGCCGGAATCCCCCACATTGAACCTCTCAATAATATTGTTGTTCTTAATGTTTGACTTCAAAACAAATCCATATGGGTTCAACAAACCCAACAACTAATGAAATTCATGTCAAATATTGACTCCAACAGATCATTAGTGGATTATTCATCTTGTTATCACTTCTAGTGATAAGTATATTCATGTATAAACACAAGAGTACATATTTACTGTTGATCACACATACATACATCAATTTTGAATCCACATTCTGACATGATATGGTCAAAAAGTTTGATGTCATTGTTTGGTAGCTTGCCTTAAAGCATATAATAACTTAATTAGCCTACAAACTTTTCTCTCTAGCATAGGAACTATGAAACCCTCAGGCTGGTTCATGTATAGTTCCTTTTTCTAAATCCCTGTTTAGAAATATCGTTTTCACATCCACATAAGAAACTTCCAAAATTTCTTAATGCGGCAATAAAGTACCATCATAATTGAGGTTATTCGTGTAACGTGCGAATAAGCATCAAAGGAAGATAGACCTTCTCGTTTTTTAAATTCTTTGATTACCAATCTTACTTTGCACATGTCAATGGTGACATCGACTTTTATCTGCTTTTTGAAGATCCATTTATAGCCTAGTGGTTTACAACTTAAGGTACATCCACGAGCTTCTAATTTTACTTTTGTAAAATAGAATCTATTTCACTTTTAATGGCTTCTTTCTATTGATACCCTTTCAAAGAAAGTTACTGCCTCTCAGTAAGAAGTAGACTCATTTTTCTACCATAAAAGAAACAAAAATCAAATCCAACCAATCTCTCGGTTCATGTCATTTTGTTTCTTCTAGGTTCAACCTCTCCTTGGGTAAATCTTGTCTCTCATCAAAGAGATCAATATCATCTCGTTGTCTCTGACCTTGGACAACCTCGTCATCTATTCTAGATGATCTTTCAATTTCCTTCGTAAACAAGGAGTATATTTCTGAAGAATGAATCATTCCTTAGTTCCATTACTATGTCTATTTTCGATTCATGTACAATGAAACGATAAGCATTGCTATTCATAGCAAATCCTGTGAACATACAATCCATAGGTTTAGGTCCAATCTTTCGAACCATGAATTTCATACGGATATCTTAGCTAGATACCCCCCACATTTGTAAGTACTTATAAGATAGTTTTCTTCTCACCCATAGTTCGTAAGAAGTATCTTATTTCATTTACAAGGGATCTTATCTAAAAGATAAGCAATCGACATAATCGCTTTCCCCCACATGCCATGGCTTAAACCTGGATTTAAGAACATGGCATTAACCATTTCTTCTAAGGCATGATTCTTTTCTATATCAAGAGCAATGAATTTGTGTCTTATTCTAAGTTTAGCATAAAAATTTAGAAATAGAGACACATATTCACCTCCAATAAATTCGAATCACCTTATTATCGATAATAAGTTGGTTCTCAACTTATGTATATAGATCAAGCTTGTGTATATCCTTACTCTCAAGTAAGTGTAAATAGCAATATTTTGTACCGCATTTAGCCAATATGGTGAAGTACACGATACTTTATACCTTAGTAGGTATCAATTCTAAATCACATAAAACCATGTGAATCATATCAAGGTTTTTGGTTATTTCTGTTCAACCAAGAGAAAAGACTTATCAATTTGGCTTTAACCTAAGTTTTGATTTTGTAATCCGTGTCAATACAAAAATGGGTATCCGATTTGGTTTAATTGGACAACATGTTGAGTAAAAATTTAAAACATGTCAAAGTGAGTCATAACATTCATTTAAAAATGACCATTATAAAATATAATCAACTTACCCACTTTAAAGGCATAACCCGTATGCACTAAATTTATGTTATTCGTTAAATCGGTTTTATTTGGTTCAAACACATATGAAAGCCAAATTTCATTAAGCAACCATCCGGACATTAGATTCCTACGAATCTCCGGCACACACAACGTTGGTTAACTTAGTTTCTTTTCTAGATGTAAATCACATCTTTTTCCTTGATATTCGTAATAGGAGAGTTGCTCAAACTCGTTCTCTCCATTCTCAACTGCATTATAAGAGTTAATCGAACTCTTATCACAATATACATGACATGATACTGAAGTGCTGATGCACCATTATCTATGGTTGGATTCACTCATGACCTCAGTTTTCATGTCATTCTAGCCATTTAACACATAGTTACGGCACAAAAAGTTTCTGAATGCTTTAAAGCATCTACCGTACACATAACTCGAGTATCGGTCTCCCATTTTACAAGTAAAGGAGCAGATCCTTTAGATGTCACTCGTGACATTCCAAATAATTTGTTAATCCGATGTCTCATAATTAGTTTGAAACTAATTTTTGTTACTATTAACAATGTTCTAAATCACATAGTGTTTCTTATCCAAAACGAATTAAATCGGATTTTGTTTCAAACCACTAATGTTTTGTACGATCCGTTACACAAAACCACTTTAAAGAAAGTCTTTCGACTAAACAATTAAAGAATGTCTCTTATGACATAATCTTTCTAACAAAACCACATATGTTATCAATCTTCATCACGAAGATCTTAATAAATCAATTTCATATGATCAATTTCTACAACGAAACTCAACAAGGTTTCAGTAGATCCATTCTTTAAAAGAAACTCAACAAGGTTTTAATAGATATGTCTTTAAACTCAACAATGTTTTATAGGTATATCTATAAACTCAACAAGGTTTCTATAGGTATATTTATAAACTCAACAAGGTTTCAAGAATATATATGGTTTATAATTAGACTCGGCCCAATTTACAATGAATTACACAAGTCAAACAAACTCTTCCACTAATTTAATAAAAATAGTGTATGTAATCTGATATTTAATGATAACTCATACCATTGTCAACATCTTGTTTCAAAGAAATTCTTCTTGATTTCATTGAACACGTTTCAAAAGTCTAATAAAATAAGATCTTGCACTTTATGAGATCAATGAATACGTTCTAATAATCTCATAAAATAGCAACTTATCTTTTATGAGATTTGTATCAAAGAAACTCCACTTGGTTTCAATGAATCTAAATTCATCATGATTCCAATCATGCTGTAACTGGCGCACCAATTACATTTACAAGATTCACTAGGGTCACAATTGTGTTACCACAAGTAAATTTGTCAATATTCTAACGGAATACAGTTAAGAACTATTAAAACAATTTGGTATATAATAAACTCAACATGGTTTATATAAACTTGTACCAAATCTGATTCAAAGAAACTCAATCGTGGCTTCAGTAAATCTAGGTTAAAACTATAACATATGTAATAAACAAACTAAACGATCAATTTGAACGCAAACTCATCATGGTTTCAAACAAACTGATACGATAAACTGTTTTAAAAAATCGTTTATAGATCTGTAACACCAGATCTGTTAATTAAAATTCTGTTTACTTAAAAACTGAATTCCTAAAGAAACACAATCTTGGTTTCGAGAGAATACAGTTTGTATAAAAATAAGTTAATTAAATTAATATGATTTTAGCAAAAAAGTGTTTAATTCTGTTACACAGATTCTGTTTTAAGACTGTAGGGAAACTATAACACTTTTATTTATAAATCAAATAAATTAAATTAATTAAATTAACATAAAACAAATAACAGAATATAAATAACAGAAAAATAAATACAGACATAACTATAAACGATAATTAAATAAAACACTAAAATAATAAAAAGACTTACTAAATCACCAGCAAGTCGAGGCACGCGTAAGAAACGCTTACAACTAAAGAGCTGAGGCACGTGTTTGACACGCTTCCCTTAAAACAGATTCGTCGTCTGTTTCCCAGGGTACAACAGCCGAAACAGTAAGTTGTACTGTCGGACTTAACCAAAGTGCCCGGAATTACATCTTTACAGATGCGTACTCCATATGTTGGAAATCAATAATAATACTTATTGATTTGATGTGTGAAAAAAGCTATGGAATTAGGCCTCTATTTATACACAATAGACTCCCTTCCAGTTTACTCATCCCACCGATGTGGGACAAAAAATAAACTATTTTCCTCTTTAAGCATGGTACCAAATGCCTAACTTTGAGACACGATATCTCATTCACATCACCTTCATTTTGGACACATAAAGGCTCATTGCGAAGCTCTCTTCAAGGAGAACGCGAACCTATAAAATATCACTAATATATATGACACATACATATACATAATTGTGTCCAAAGTTGGTCAAAAGTTATTTTGCCAACAATATTTTCCAACAAATAGGATACTGAAAGTGAGCGGAGAGAAGAAGGCGGATGAGGAAACTAACGGAGATAAGTGGCACAAGGCCGAAAGAGCGAGTGGTAAGTTTTGCAGACTGTTCAAGTTACCTGTGAATGCGGACATGGAGAATATAACAGCGCACCTTGAAGACGGTGTATTGAAGATCAGTGTTACAAAGATGGTTCCTGAAAGGAAGCAGGCTAAGGTTATTAATATCATGGAGCAAGGAAGATCTAGTGATGATGTTAAAACAACAAAGTCTACTGCTTAAGTTAATTTTCATTTAACCCATATGTAATATTTGCTTAGTGGCTGTTCTTGGATAATAACTTTCGTTTTCACTTGTTTTTTACAAACCTTTATTTATTTATTTATGTTGCTTAGTTTTAGATCAATTTAATCTTCGGTATATAACACATACTGTCTTCTGATATTACTAACTTAATAATTAGTAACCATCCAAAAACCGCTTAGCCCATGTCCACATCCAACACGAGAATCATGAGCAACGAGTCGTACAATATCACGATCATAGCTCTAAACAGTCTTAAAGCTTTTCACCTACGCTCAATATGTATCTCACAGTTGCTAATTTCTTTTGACTTCTGACATGTGATAGGTTCCCCACATAATTCTTATATATGCCATTGCCATGTTTGAAACAGAGAACAAGTAATGACTGTCATGGTCTTAAAAAAGAATCATGACACAATTGATAAAAGCATCGCTAGTAAACATTCTTAGTGTCTTGTATAATTAAGTTTTAGGGTAAATGTCAAAAATACACAACGTACTTTCCCAGATAATCCATTATACCCACTCTACTATTTTATGTTTGAAATTCACACTCTTAGGATTTTGGTCAATCATTTGAATTTACCTTTGACTTAACGGAACGTTAATTATTTCGTTAACTTGGAATTTAGTTTTACATTGTTTGTCCCTTAACTAACTATCATCATATCATCTTCATCTTCTTCATCTTCATTATTTTCCAGATTCAAAATCCTCCAAATCCCAAAATCCAAACAACTCCTTCATATCCAAAATCCAAATCTTTCAATCTTGGCTTGATAGAGATCAACATATATACAGGAACATATATGTGATGGTCTTAAACCACCAAAACCCATCTACCAATCAGTATCTAAACAAACACCACAAATATAAACAAAATTGATATCACAATCCAAAGCTAACTAATTCAAAATCTTTAAAATAACATATCACTTCCGCCATGAACACATCTGCAACCGGACACGATCACCAAAAACAACCTCTTCTTAATTTTCTTGTGTAAACGGAACATCAAGAACACACTTTCAATCTCGAATCTTTTGATTTTTGCTTCAAGGTCTTTTATAAAAGGGTCTCGGGTAGGTATCTTCTTTTCCTTATGTGTTCAAGATGGATAATGGGTTTTGTTGTTCTAATATTTTAAAGGCTTGCTACAAATATTCTAAAATGAAAACATGAGATCTTGGTTTTTCTTGTTCTTTTTTATTAATGATATATTGGCTGTTGGAGAGTTTTTGCGACTTTAGATCTATTCAATGGTGATTTGGAGTGAAATGATAACATATATATGTTGATCTCTACCAAGCCAAGATTGAAGGATTTGGATTTTATAACGTTGACCAGTATATTAATCAAAGTCATCATATATATGTTGTTCTTGTATATCGTTGACCAGGAATGAGAGCAAATATTATCACTCTACCAAGCCAAGATTGAAGGATTTACATGAAGTACAAAAGAATTTGGATTTTGGATATGAAGGAGTTGTTTGGATCTTGGGATTCGGGGGATTTTGAATCTGAAAATAATGAAGATGAAAAAGATGATGAAGATGAAGATGATATGATGATAGTTAGTTAAGGGACAAATAATGTAAAACTAAATTCCAAGTTAACGAAATAATTAATGTTCCATTAAGTCAAAGGTAAATTCAAATGTTTGACCAAAATCCTACGTGGCGAGTGTGAATTTCGAACATAAAATAATACAGTGGGTATAATGGATTATCTGGGAAAGTACGTTGTGTATTTTTGACATTTACCCTAAGTTTTAATGTCAAACAAAATCTCATATGCATAGTCACATGGAACGGGGATCGATCCGGTACAGGATCTCAGATCGGGATCGGAGTTCGCTGGGCACCTAATTTCGGTTCGAAGAGGATAGGTTCATTTTGGATCGCTTCGGTACGTTGTACCAAGTACCGTCGTAGAATGTACCCATGTAGCTAATAACGAAGTTATTAATTTGAAATCCAAACATTCATAATATAAAGTAATACTTATCATATTTTCAAAATTCATTCTAAGACGCATATTATAAACGTTTTATTAGCAACATAACTTTAAAAAGCATAATTTAGTCCTTTCCAGCTTCATTTCCAGCTATTCTTTTAAACGCAGCCACCACATTACTCTATAAATTAAAATTTAAGTAACTGAATCGAAAATCGAATATAACTGGAACGCGAATCGGAACGAATTGGAACGCGAATGGGTCTCTCCAGATTCAGATTTCAATTAGATTCTGGAACGCTATATTCATCGATCCAGTTCGCGATCCCGATCGATCCGGATCGATTTCGTACCCTGTTTTGGATCGAACAAACTGGATCATAGTTCGTAACTACTCTAGAGAATTATGTGGCTATGCTCATACGATTTCCATTAGGGTTTTTTGATGGACAAGTTATCGACTTTCAACCTTTGTTCATCTAAGTTACTAAACTTTTTTTAACAAGTTTGAGTCACTGGACTATAAAAACATGTTAACTTTTGTATCGAACTATTGGTAACCGGCTTCTAGTGATGATTCTCAATTGCCTCACCAACATGACATTTTTACTTTTATACAAAGAGTTTTGATAGATAAGCCTAATTAAAAGACCTAATTAGAGGCTTGATTTTCTTAGTGGGACACTTGGCATTCATTTAAAAACTCAACCAACTGATTATATATTTCCAAATATACCCATCATAACTAACTTCCTTAATTCTAAAGTTTTCTTTCAATTCATTTTACAGTCAAGTTATACACAATCATTTCGGCTTTAGCTTCAACCGTATATAATATTGTACACTTGTGCCAATACTTTAAGCGCACAAAGCATAAGGATTAAAGGTATATACCGGCTCACACCATTGTATGTAGTGGCTAACATATAAACATAAGAATCACACAAGATACAACAACCAAAAATCGATGAATTCATATCTTGTCTTGCAAATAAATTCAATGAACACCAAATTCTGAGACAAGTATGGCAAAAGGAAAAAAACCAAACATTAGATTGTAGCATCACACTAGTAAAAGTGCAATATAAAACTAAAGAGAAAGCCATAAAACAATGCATCATAACTTGTAACTCGCCAAACCACGAAACCATCTTGAAAAGGATATCGTGTAACTCGCCAGACTACGAAACCATTCCTTGAAAAAGATATATTCTTTTCATGATCTAAGAATTTATCACACAAACTACAGTTAACAACAAAAGTGTGTTTCAAAAGGAGAACAAAATATGTTACTATTTGATGCCCTTATCTCTCATTTGCGCTTTTATTAAGGTCAAAGCCTTCATTACACTTATTTTCATTTACGGAAATGGCTCGATGTTTTCACTTGTATCATTTTCCATGCCAACCGAATTAACATTAACCTGTTATAATACATGATTACAATTATACAACATATATAAGTTTCTTGTAATATTAGTCAAGTAAATTACCTTGTCAGCCATATTTGACATAAAAGAATCTCTTTTAGTAGGTACTTTCCCTTTTTTTCCTTGAGATGCCTACAATATGTTAATCAATTAATCACTAACTATAGCAAACAAGAATGGATTAAAAAGTAACATAGATGAAGTTAAAGTAACAATACATTCTTCACATTCTTCTTTTTCTGAATTACTTTTTCTAGGGTAGATTTCAGTATGATTGGTGGACGCCCCTGCCACGTACTTGCAATGGTGGCAATAACTTTTTAGTTGGATCTGAAGCAGGTTTAGTGCCCCAACTTGAAGCATCAAATAACTTTTATTTTGCCTCGTTTAAGCATTTCATCATAAATTCATATTTTTCATGAGAATCAACAATATTTGCAACTTTATAAAAGTTAGTACACAAGTGATTAAATTGTTTTGCTTTCTCTCCACTCTTCAAATCATAGCAATTTGTTATAAAGTTGTATCTATGCTTCACATCTCTCCTCCATCAGAAAAGATATAACGAGAAGGAAGCTCTTTAACATCTTTCTCAATCAAATTTTTTACCATATGCCTACAAACAATTCCTAAATTCAAACAAATGGCAAGATCATTTGATGTCACATCCGACAACATTATAAGTCACATTATACACGACTCTCTTTTTGACCCCGTGTTTCCTTTATATAATATCCGTGACATGATATATAGATGTTGTATCATCTATTTTGAGCAAAGAATAATTACAAAACAACATACCTCTCAACTCGTCTTGAAACAACTTAAACATGGCATTTGTGTAGCATTCGTGAAACTGTCTTTCAAAATCAAATCCAGTTATCATTTTATAGGAAGAACTGAGCGAATCGAAATCAACCATGTTCTCTTTCTCGATCTTGTTTTTTAATGCGTTGTTATATTGTTCAACAAAAAAATTGTTGTAACAAGGTTTTTGAATTAACATACCCATCAAAAAAAGCATTCATGCTTTCATTCCTTTGTCTTGCAAACGAATTCAATGAACACCAAATTCTGAGATAAGTATGGTAAAAGGAAAAAAACATAAGATTGTAGCAACACACTAGTAAAAGTGCAACATAAAACTGAAGAGCAAGCCATAAAACAATGCACCATAACTTGTAACTCGCCAAACCATGAAACCATTCCTTGAAAATGATATCTTGTAACTCGCCAGACCACGAAACCATTCCTTGAAAAAGATATATTCTTTTCAAGATCTAAGAATTTATCACCCAAACAACAGCTAACAACAAAAGTGTGTTTGCAAACAAAAGGAGAACAAAATATGTTACTATTTGATGCCCTTACCTCTCCTTTGCGCTTTAATTAAGGTCGAAACCTTCATTACACTTATTTTCATTTACGAAAATGGCTCAATGTTTTCACTTGTATCGTTTTCCATGCCAACCGAATTAACATTAATCTGTTATAATACGTGATTACAATTATACAACATATATAAGTTTCTTGTAATATTAGTCAAGTAAATTACCTTGTCAGCAAAATTTGACATAGAAGAATCTCTTTTAGCAGGTACTTTGCCTTTTTGTCCTTGAGATGCCTACAATTTGTTAATCAATTAATCACTAACTATAGCAAACAAGTATGGATTAAAAAGTAACATAGATGAAGTTAAAGTAACAATACATTCTTCCATTCTTCTTTTTCTGAATTAATTTTTCTAGGGTGGATTTCAGTCTGTTTGGTGGACGCCCCCTGTCGCGTACTTGCAATGGTGGAAACAACTTTTTAGTTGGATCCGAAGCAGGTTTAGCGCCCCAACTTGAAGCATCAAATAACTTTTCTTTTGCCTCATTTAAGCAATTCATCAGAAATTCGTATTTCTCATGTGAATCAACAAAATTTGCAAACTTCATAGAAGTTGGTACACGAGTGATCAAATTGTTTTGCTTGCTCTCCACTCTTCAAATCGTCATATCAATTTGTTATAAAGTTGTATCTATGCTTCACATCTTTCCTCCATTGAGACAAGAAATAACGAGAATGAAGCTCTTTAACATCTTTCTCAATCAAAATTTTTACCATATGCCTACAAACAATTCCTCTAAAAATTCAAACAAATGGCAAGAGCATTTGATGTCACATCCGACAACATTATAAGTCACATTATACACGACTCTCTTTTCGACCCCGTGTTTCCTTTCCACAATAACTGTGACATGATATATAGATGTTGTATCATCTGTTTTGAGCAAAGAATAATTACAAAACAACATACCTCTCAGTTCGTCTTGAAACAACTTAAACATGGCATTTGTGTATCATTCGTGAAACTGTCTTTTAAAATCAAATCCAGTTATCATTTGATAGGAAGAATTGAGCGAATCAAAATCAGCCTTGTTCTCTTTCTCGGTCTTGTTTTTAAATGCGTAGTCATATTGTTCAACAAATTGTCGTAACGAGGTTTTTGAATTAACATACCCATCAAAAAAGCATTCATGCTTTCACTCCTTTGAGTTGTAGATATTCCTGCCCAAAATAAAACTTTTACATAGATCGGCATCCAACGCCTTCGATCATCAAACAAGGTGAATAACCATTCATTTTTTTCAAGGCTGTGATGTTCAATCATTTTCGACCACCCGTCTTCAAACTCTTGAGGATCGAGAGACTCGTAGACAAGGGATTTTAAAGTCTTCTTTATGGATTTATATTCTTTAAGCGCACCTATTTTTTCAAGGATCTTTTTCATTATATACCAAAAACAAGGACGATGATAAGTTTCAGGGAATACTTTTGCCACCGCTGCTTTCTTTGATCGGCATTGGTCTGTTATTATCGATTTATGTCGATGTCCATCCATGCATGCTAACCAAGACTTGAATAACCAAATATATGTTAATGTCGCCTCTCCTGATATTAACCCACATCCGAATAAGATAGATTGTCCATGATGATTCACTCCAACAAAAGGAGAAAAATGTATACTATATTTGTTAGTTAAGTATGTGCTGTCAGATGTAACAACGTCACCAAAGGACTGGTAAGTTGCTCTAGACCTTGCATCTGCCCAAAATACATGTTGTAAACAACCATCATCATCGATTTTAATATCGTAGAAAAAGTTTGGACTTCGTCTTTGCATTTTAACAAAATAATCACGAAGTGTTTCTACATCCCCGACGCCAAGTCTTAGTTGTCTTACTTTTGCAATGTAGTTTCTACAATCATTTAGTTCAAGTCTTTTTTTGGAGTATGAGTCCAATTTTCTGTGAGATCGATGAAATCGGGATTTTTTTGGACTCAAGACATGATTATGATCCAAAGAAACACCTAAGATAGTGCATTTTCCAATAAGATTAACAATCACGTTAACTTTTGCCTTACAAACACTTTTACTAGATAGTCGTGTCCTACTAGATCCGCTCTTTGGGACATGGACACCTCGTTTAGAACACGCAAGGCCATAGTATTTTTTGTCACCTTCTGTTTTTGAACTTGTTTTTCGAACTCCAAAACCAACTTGGTATGCATATTCTTGAAAATAAAGTGGAAGTTCCTCTTCAGAATCAAATTTCATTCCCGCATTAGGAATTTAAGTAGTCGAAACTTGTTGGGTTATATCACGAGAAGATGAAATACTAAGAGGGTGTGGAGAAGATTGAACATCAATAAGTTCAACATGTTGAGGATTAAGACTTGAATTGTCATGTACTATGTGTTTTGTAGAATCCATGAAAGAAAGTATGTCGGAATCTGAATCATTGAGATCAATTACATTAACTTCCATTGTCTGTAAGTAACCACAAAGTTATATCTTTAAATATAGCCTGCATCATCATGCAAATAATTTAAAACAAAAACCATATAAGAAGTTAAAAGAGGTACTAACACAACCAAATGAGTGAAACCATAAGTTGAAAGTTAATAGTAATCACAGTAACAAATATATCCTCATCCCATCATATACCTGATCTATTAAACAAATTACTAAGCATAGGTCTCATATACATACATATAGTTTGTTTTTCTTTAAACAACAATAGTTACATATACATATAGTTAAGTGCCAAAGTATTTGGTAATTATTTATGTCTAGTGGTTGAATGAACTATGAATGACGCAGGCCTAACAATTTATCTATTAACACTTGATGTTCATTTGCGAATTGGTATAACCTTACTATTGTAACAATCATAAGAGTTAATGACTAATCTCAGAGATGCAACAACCTAAATGATATCATGAAGGGAACTACACATGGATCATTAAACGTATATTTACACTATATGAGTTTATTCGATAAGCCCTCCAAAAAAAATTAATCAAGCGGTAGACACAATAAAATCTATAATTACTTGTGATTAACAGCTAAAGTGTGAAACAAGAATCATGATTCATTAAACGTATATTTACATACAGTTTCATCTAAGCATACCATAATCAAAACCAAGTAAATTGCATTCATATATAAATAATAATGTTGAAAAGATTGTAAATTCTTATTCATAAAGAGTCTTACTATACATAAACACATGCGGGATCACTTATCAGATTAGAGGTAGGGCTAGGATATATGGCAGCATGATGAAACTGCTGGCGGGAGAAGTTAATGAAGGAATTACAAATAATTAAGATTTTTAATTAGGTATAAAGGGTATATAAGGAATAACGTTAAATTGGTTTAGAATATATCAACTAATGACAGATGTCTTCACCGTATTATTAGGTCTCTTTTTAGGTCCAACTAGTTAGGCCCGTCTCTTATACAAAGAGTTTTGATAGATAGGCCTAATTAAAAGACCTAATTAGAGGCCTAATTTTCTCATTGGAAAACTTGGCATTCATTTAAAAACCCAACCAACGGATTATATATTTCCTAATATACCCATCATAACTAACTTCCTTAATTTTAAAGTTTTCTTTCAATTCATTTTTCAGTCAAGTTATACACAATCGTTTATGCTTTAGCTTCAATCGTATGTAATATTGTACACTTGTGCCAATACTTAAGGATTAAAGGTATATACCGGCTCACACCATTGTATGTAGTGACAAATGGCAATAGCATATAAACATAAGAATCTCACAAGATACAACAACCAAAAATCGATGAATTCATATCTTGTCTTGCAAATAAATTCAATGAACATCAAATTCTGAGATAAGTATGGTAAAAGGAAAAAAACCAAACATAAGATTGTAGCAACACACTAGTAAAAGTGCAACATAAAACGGAAGAGCAAGCCATAAAACAATGCACCATAACTTGTAACTCACCAAACCACGAAACCATCTTGAAAAGGATATCTTGTAACTCGCCAGACCACGAAGCCATTCCTTGAAAAAGATATATTCTCTTCATGATCTAAGAATTTATCACACAAACTACAGTTAACAACAAAAGTGTGTTTGCAAACAAAAGGAGAATAAAATATGTTACTATTTGATTCCCCTATCTCTCCTTTGCGCTTTGATTAAGGTCGAAGCCTTCATTACACTTATTTTCATTTACGGAAATGGATCGATGTTTTCACTTGTATCATTTTCCATGCCAACCGAATTAACATTAATCTGTTATAATACATGATTACAACTATACAACATATATAAGTTTCTTGTAATATTAGTCAAGTAAATTACCTTTTCAGCCATATTTGACATAGAATAATCTCTTTTAGCAGGTACTTTGCCTTTTTTTCCTTGAGATGCCTACAATATGTTAATCAATTAATCACTAACTATAGCAAACAAGTATGGATTAAAAATTAACATAGATGAAGTTAAAGTAACAATACATTCTTCACATTCTTCTTTTTCTTAATTACTTTTTCTAGGGTAGATTTCAGTATGTTTGGTGGACGCCCCTGCCACGTACTTTCAATGGTAGCAATAACTTTTTAGTTGGATCTGAAGCAGGTTTAGCGCCCCAACTTGAAGCATCAAATAACTTTTCTTTTGCCTCATTTAATCATTTCATCAGAAATTCGTATTTTTCATGCGAATCAAACTTTATAGAAGTTAGTACACAAGTGATCAAATTGTTTTGCTTGCTCTCCACTCTTCAAATCATAGCAATTTGTTATAAAGTTGTATCTATGCTTCACATCTCTCCTCCATCAGACAAGATAAAACAAGAAGCAAGCTCTTTAACATCTTTCTCAATTAAATTTTTTACCATATGCCTACAAACAATTCCTAAATTCAAGCAAATGGCAAGAGCATTTGATGTCACATCCGACAACATTATAAGTCACATTATACACGAATCTCTTTTTGACCCCGTGTTTCCTTTCTATAATATTCGTGACATGATATATAGATGTTGTATCATCTGTTTTGAGCAACGAATAATTACAAAACAACATACCTCTCAATTCGTCTTGAAAAAACTTAAACATGGCATTTGTGTAGCATTCGTGAAACTGTCTTTCAAAATCAAATCCAGTTATCATTTGATAGGAAGAACTGAGCAATCGAAATCAACCTTGTTCTGTTTCTCAATCTTGTTTTTTAATGTGTTGTCAGATTGTTCAACAAATTGTCGTAACGAGGTTTTTGAATTAACATACCCATCAAAAATGAATTCATGCTTTCACTTCTTTGAGTTGTAGACATTCCTGCCCAAAATAAAACTTTTACATAGATTGGCACCCAACGCCTTCGATCATCAAACAAGGTGAATAACCATTCATTTTTCAAGGCTGTGATGTTCGACCCTTTTCCACCACCCGTCTTCAAACTCTTGAGGATAAAGAGACTCATAGACAAGGGATTTTAAAGTCATCTTTATGGATTTATATTCTTTAAGCGCACCTAATTTTTTAGGGATCTTTTTCATTATATGCCAAAGACAAAGACGATGATAAGTTTCAAGGAATATTTTTGCCACCGCTGCTTTCATTGATCGACATTGGTATTTAATTATTGATTTAGGTGGATGTCCATCCATGCATGCTAACCAAGACTTGAATAACCAAATATATGTTTCTTCCGCCTCTCTTGATATTAACCCACATCTGAATAAGATAGATTGTCCATAATGATTCACTCCAACAAAAGGAGCAAAATGCATACTATATTTTTTAGTTAAGTATGTGCTGTCAAATGTAACAACGTCACCAAAGGACTGGTAAGCTGCTCTAGATCTTGTGTCTGCCCCAAATACATGTTGTAAACGACCATCATCATCGATTTTAATATCGTAGAAAATGTTTGGACTTCGTCTTTGCATTTTAATAAAATAATCACGAAGTGCTTCTACATCCTCGCCGCTAAGTCTTAGTTGTCTTACTTTTGCAATGTAGCTTCTACAATCTCTCTCACCAAATGGCAAATTCGCATACCCATTAGCTTCGACCACTAGCGAATGAAATTTTTTGTTCAATGAAATCCCGGCATGATCATTTAGTTCAAGTCTTCTTTTGGAATGAAAGTTTCTGTGAGATCGGTGAAATCGCTATTTCTTTGACTCAAGAAATGATTATGCTCCAAAGAAACACCTGAGATAGTGCATTTTCCATTAAGATTAACAATCACGTTAACTTTTGCCTTACAACCAGTTTTACTAGATAGTCATGTCCTGCTAGATCCACTCTTTGGGACATGGACACCTCGTTTAGAACACGCAAGGCCATAGTATTTTTTGTCACCTTCTATTCTTGAACTTGTTTTTCGAACTCCAAAACCAACTTGGTATGCATATTCTTGAAAATAAAGCTGAAGTTCCTCTTAAGAATCAAATTTCATTCCCGCATTAGGAATTTTAGTAGTCGAAACTTGTTGGGTTGTATCAGGAGAAAATGAAATACTAATAGGGTGTGGAGAAGCTTGAACATCAATAGGTTCAACATGTTGAGGATTAAGACTTGAATTGCCGTGTACTATATGTTTTGTAGAATCCATGAGAGAAAGTATGTCAGAATCTGAATCATTGAGATCAATTACATTAACTTCCATTGTCTATAAGTAACCACAAAGTTATATCTTCAAATATAGCCTGCATCATCATGCAAATAATTTAAAAAAAACATATAAGAAGTTAAAAGAGGTACTAACACAACCAAATCAGTGAAACCATAAGTTGAAAGTTAATAGTAATCACAATAACAAATATATCCTCATCCCATCATATACCTGATTTATTACACAAATTGCTAAGCATAGGTCTCATATACTTACATATAGTTTGTTTTTCTTTAAACATCAATAGTTACATATAAATATAGTTAAGTGCCAAAGTATTTGGTAATTATTTATGTCTAGTGGTTGAATGAACTGTGAATGACGCATGTGTAACAATTTATCTATTGACACTTGATGTTCATTTGCGAATTGGTGTAACCTTGCTACGGTAACCAATCATAAGAGTTAATGACTAATCTCAGAGATGCAACAACCTAAATGATATCATGAAGGGAATTACACATGGATCATTAAATGTATATTTACACTATATGAGTTTATTAGATAAGCCCTCCAAAAAAATAATCAGGCGGTAAACACAATAAAATCTATAATTACTTGTGATTAACAGCTAAAGTGTGTAACAAGAATCATGATTCATTAAACGTATTTACATATAGTTTCATCTAAGCATACCATAATCAAAATCAAGTAAATTCATTCATATATAAATAATAATGTTGAAAAGATTGTAAATTCTTATTCATGAAGAGTCTTACTATGCATAAACACACATGTAGGATCACTTATCAAATTTGAGGTAGGCCTGGGATATATGGCGGCATGACGAAGCTGCTGGCGGGAGAAGTTAATGAAGGGATTACAAATAATTAAGATTTTTAATTAAGTATAGAGGGTATATAAGGAATAAAGTTAAATTGGTTTAGAATATATCAACTAATGACAGTTGTCTTCACCATATTATTAGGTATGTTTTTAGTCCAACTAGTTAGGCCCGTCTATCAAAACTCTTATACAAATAAGTTACTGAACTTTCTAATTTTTTTACCTAGGTTCTTGTCTGTCTGGTCATAAATTGCTACCACTAATCTTGAATGTATCGAATATCATTTACCCAAATCTAAATATATATAAGAAATTGAACAATGTTAGAAAGAAGATTAATCGGATTGGCAATTTAAGAAAAATTTTGCTATTTTCGGGAAGTTTTGAGTATTTCTAACGAGTTTTAGGTATTTATGTCAATATTATTCTTAAAATACAACTTATCATACATATAAATAATTAATATAAGTGATAAACACAAGTTTTATATGAGTTTTTTGGTATTTTCGGCAAAATTTGCAGGCTTTCAGAAAATTTGACCTCCCTTGACCATCATTGACTACAGTTGACCGTCATTAATCGTCTTTTCACTAATCGATAATTAATCGGGCTTGTAGACTTTTTTTTGTAACATTGGCTAAAACCATATAAAAAGTGCAACGCCTACAAAACGGGCTACCTAGCTACAAAACCTACAATATCCACAAGAGATAAATCCACAAAAGTTTAAATAACATGTTCTAAATGTTCAGTAAGTATATACGGGTCATAAAATTATATCTCAAGACCCAAAATAGCATATACTTACCAATATAGACAATAAAGTTTAACTGTCATCATCCCAACGGGCTTCCTTAATGGTCTTGTCTCTTTAGGACATCATGATAATATCATATATTTAATAATTTTTAGTATCAAATTCTCATTTTTAGGCCATGTTTGATTTGATTATTACACTTAAATCGTTTATATTTCATGTTTTAGGTAATTTGGCATTTGAACGGAAGAGGTGCGAATAATGGCGAAATAATATAAATAAATGAAGAAAATCCCTTTTTAGTCGAATCTATGGCGTAGAGTGATTTTGTATCTATGTCGTAAGATATTTGAAGATAAATAAGGGCGGATGAGTTTGAAGAGCCTACGACGTAGATTTATTTTAGATTTACCTCGCATTTAGAAAATATGACAAATGATAGAAAGGCTTGTATGAAGAGCTGGATACGTGCGAATATTTAAAGGACCTACAACACAAATGGATTTTCCTAGGCCTTAGCCGACATATATTTTATAAATGGAAACGGGTTCACGTAATTATGGAAGCTAAATTTCTTACGACATAGTTTGGTCGAGAGCCTATGCAGACATTATATATTTTGGAAAAATATATGGCGTTGACGAAGCCTATTGATGAAGTGTCATTTTATACACATTTTCACGGTCATTTATATTTTTCATAAAATGCTCTAAAACGTCTTAATTCTTTTCTATTTGTTGTTTTAGCAATTTGGAAGCACTTGAAGCGTTTGAGAGGTTTTGGAAGTGTTTTTCAAGCATTTTCAAGACAATGGAAAAGGCCAAGTCAAGAATGCACAGATTTCTCAAGTCATAAAGAAAGTTGTCATCATAAACTATAGACGACATCAAACTTAATACTTGTCGCTGGCACATCGACCCTCCGTACGACGTCACCCATCCAACTTGGCGACGTCACAGCTTATCAATAGTAGAATCCGATAGAAGATTCGCATGCCGAACGGCGTCGCACTTTGTACCCCGCCCGCCGCAACCCAAACTCTATATATAAAATCCCTTGTAAAGATGCAATTCATGTAGTGTTATAAGGTTAGCTTGGAGAAGCCATTGTCAGCGTACTTTAGGTTTGAAAACCTAAGAAAATCCATTCATTCACTCCATATCAATTTCATATCAATTAAAGAACAAGGTGTTATTCATTTTCATTAATCATGTCTATGTATATAATGATTATGTCTTCTATCTTTTCTTCCTTTGCTATGCTTGGCTAAATTACTTGTTGTTTATCTATGATTGCATGAAAGTTATGATGTGATCTTATTGTGTTTGTTACTTCTTGGTTTTTCACGTTAGGCTTGTGAAAACCAGAATACATCTTCATATCTTAATTATTGGTATGTCTAGAGACACGTAGGTGATTAGATGATGCCTCGCTTCGTAGATCTATTTTCTTGATCATTGATTTCCTTGATCAGATCGTCAATTTCATGGTAATCTAGAGGCTCGTTCTAGCGGATACATTTAGGTGTTTGTTAATGCATGTGTTAATGATTAGATCTAGAGTTTTTCTATGATTCTTGGTTTATGGTTTTGTCACATAGATAATTATAAGGGTGTATGTCAAGCGGGTAGAATCTAGAAAATGTCGTCATACCACTATGTTAGATTTTATTTGTTTCACATATGACTTGAAAGTAATACAAACGAAAACACTTATGTATTTATTCAACATGGTGAGACGGGTTGCAAACACATTAAGATAACAGTGTAGCGAGTAATGCATGATTAGATAAACACATTTTATTTAACTGGTGAAATTCTAAAACATTAGATTAGGATTAGAGTGTTAGTAAAAACCTACCTCTTATACCCCGATAATTTAATTCTTTTCAAAAAATATAAGAATACAAAAAGAATCTTCTTCCCACCTCTAGACGTTCTATACGTTCGACACTGACCTTATACATTATTCCCTGAGATAATGCTTAACGTGATGGGACAACTTCTTTATGAAATTTTTGAATAAATTCTTCTTGGTTGGCTGCACCGCCGCTGATCGCAATAAACTCCTCAGGTTCCGCCAAGGGGCACTGAAATCATTAAAGAAGTTTGAATCCGCTTCCAAGATCTCATCCACTAAGCACCCCCCATGCGATAAGTAATTTGTTACTACTACACGTCTTTTATGTTAACCTTACTCATGAAGAGAGAAAAAGTTTCGACCATTTCTCTCATTACAGCCTCATAAACCTTAGTGAAAGTGTAGGGTGGAAATACATTTAGTACTACGTCAAATATTGTGCCGACTCGTGAGAAGAATCATCCCAAGTCACGAAAGTTTCCACCCCTAGTATTAAAGATCGCTTAAGATCAGTAGATGAGAAGGTTTCTTACCTCTCTATCAGAAAATACATACTTTAAAAAGTGATACCACCAAACACTTTAACCAATCATACAATATTGCAAAATAGGCATATAAGACCGCTTAATCGCTGACTAGGCGCTACTGACCCACCAACATTATCGTTGCCGCTTAATACGTCAAACAATCAGTCAGCCATGGTTAACGTCGCTCATTGATGATCAAATTGGAAACCTATAAATCTTGGTAGAAATACTCAAAACTCACCATGTATGTTTTAACCACTTACTGTAGTCTCCAATACAATAAGGGTCTATCAGTACAAGTCAGCAGAACACCGTGATTGATGAGTGGGTAGGTGGGTTAGGTGCACCTCTCGCCCAGTGGAAAGTAATGAGGCTAGTCCCCCCCTTGAATGAAGAAGTAGTAAGGCCCCATATATGTTCTCTCAAACTATCAATTCATGAAACCTTAGAGGCGTCGATACGGTAGTCCCTGCCTTGAGCCATGAACGAAAACGCCATAAATGACCATAACGTCGTTGGCGTTAAGGCCTCTCGCGTCGTATTAGCCAATTCAAATGATGGGCATAACACGAGGGCCACGACACGAGACACCGTACCGACTCTCGCATGGCATCGCGCCATATTGTTTTAATTTATTATAAAACTTTTCAAACCTAATGGCTAGTTGGGGGGTTTTTTGAAAAATGTTACCATTTTTAAAAACCCGGTTTTTTGTCATTTTTCACACAAAAAAAATGTTTTTTCACCCAATATAATAACTTATATTTTTTACACATTTCATATATCTTTTACAAATAAAAAAAAGAGACCCATAAAGAGTATTTAGATTTTTAGATCATTTTTTTATTGTAAGTATTTTTTTTTTTACTATTTGTAATGTTTTTATTTGATGTAATATTTTTTATTTGTAATTTTTTCTTTATTATTGAATTGAATAATATTTATTTAGTTTAAGTTAAAAAAAAATAATAAAATGATAAGTTCATTATAACATAATAAATGTGGTGTTAACCAATAGGTCACTTTTTTAATGTTATAGTAATAACTTTGATATTATGAAAAAGAAAAAAAAAACAACTAATGTAACATGTATCTTATCATACCCATGAGGCCCATGACACATGGGCTCTTACAATCAAATATCATCCTCATTTCTCACCCACTAAAACTCTTTCAATTAATCGACACAAGAAAATTAGTACTCGTATAAGTTTGGGACATATGAAATATCGGTTTTATAAATTAAATATTTATTTTTGTTATCATACCTAGTAATGTCTTTATGGTTGTAAATTATTGGAAAAATTCGTAGACATTGAAACTGTGAGGATTGGTAGTCCAACATAAGAATAAAAGAAGTGCTTTTACTTGTAACTTTTGCAAATATTGAAACCGTGTGATCTTAATTCGTGCTTTGTGTGACACGCATATGACATACGCGGGATGATGATTTTCTTACAATTTATGATGAGTTGGCACTGTTTGATTGGGTAGACACACATAATTAAACGTCACAAAACAAGTCCAATTGTCTCTTCTTTTCCTTACTAAGGGTCCGTTTGGTTTGAAGGCGGGTTTTACTTTAGGTATGGGTTTATAAAGTTGAAGGTTTAGGATTGAGTAAAGCTTGGATTTGATTTAGAATTTAATAAATAATGTAGGAGAGAGAAATTAAAAGTTGTTTATTGTAAAATTAATTTTTAATAATATTTTAAATTTAAAATAAAATAAAAATTAGTTGAAATTAATAATATATTAATTAAATAACAAAAAACATGTGGCTTAGAATTTTGTTTGTTATTATATTATTTTTGTGTCAGCAAACAACATAAAAGATGGACCCTAAGTGGGTTTTGCAAAAGCTACACTTTTGAGTTAAAATCAAATACAAGGATTCTTAAAATTCATACCAAACAATGGATTAGAAAGCATTTGAGGCTAAACCCCACCAAACCCACATACCAAACTACCCCTAAAGTCTATATACTTTCCACAGTTGGCAGATTTGGCCCTTCTCTTTGTGTAACTTTGATCTTCAACACTTGTTTTGTAAATTCAACAGCTTTGGCTCCTGTAACTTCATTCCTTGTGCCATTTTGGTCCTTTTCTTCATTTCTTGACTTTTACTTTGTAAAATACCCGTGAAATCCCATGTTTTCTTCATTTTTGTCTTATTGTACCTATTTCACAACAAAACAAAAAACCACGCGTAATTCCAAATTCTACATTTATTTATTTATATTTTGGTTTGGTTTTTGCTTGTTTTTAGTGGTAAAAGGTTAAGTGTTTTCACACTTATCAGACCTACGGCACAAAAGGATTTTGCCTACGCCATAGCCGAAATATATTTTATAAATGAAAACGGGTTCAAGTAATTATGGAAGCTAAATTCCCCACGACATAGTTTGGTCGAGAGCCTACGCAGACATTATATATTTTGGAAAAATACATGGCGTTGACGAAGCCTATTGATGAAGTGTCATTTTATACATTTTTACACGGTCATTTATATTTGTCATAAAATGGTCTACAACATCTTAACACTTTTCTATTTGTTATTTTAGCAATTTGGAAGCACTTGAAGCGTTTGGGAGGTTTTGAAGGTGTTTTTCAAGCATTTTCAAGACTATGGAAGAGGCCAAGTCAAGAATGCACAGATTTTTCAAGTCTCAAAGAAAGTCTTCATCGAGAATTATAGACGACATCACACTTACTACGTGTCACCGACACATCGACCCTTCGGACGACGTCGCCCATCCAACCTGGCGACGTCACAACTTATCAACAGTAGAAGCCGATAGAAGATTCGCATGCCCAACGGCGTCGCACTTTGTACCCCGCCCGCCGCAATCCAAACTCTATATATAGAACCCCTTGGAAAGATGCAATTCATGTAGCATTATAGGGTTAGCTTGGAGCAGCCATTGTCAGCGGACTTTAGGTTTGAAACTTAAGAAACTCCATTCATTCACTCCATGTCAATTTCATATCACTTGAAGAACAAGTTGTTATCCATTTTCATTAATCATGTATATGTATATAATGGTTGTGTCTTCTATCTTTTCTTCCTTTGCTTTGCTTGGCTAAATTACTTGTTATTTATCTGTGATTGCATGAAAGCTATGATGTGATCTTATTGTGTTTGTTGCTTCTTGATTTTGCACGTTAGGATCTAGAAAACCAGATTACATATTCATATCTTAGAGATTGGTATGTCTAGAGACACGTAGGTGATTAGATGATGCCTCGCTTCGTAGATCCATGTTCTTGATCGTTGATTTCCTTGATCGGGTCGTCAACTTCATGGTAATCTAGAGGCTCGTTCTAGCGAATACATTTAGGTGTTTGTTAATACATGTGTTTGTGATTAGATCTAATGTTTTTCTATGATTCTTGGTTTATGGTTTTGTCACATAGACAATTATAAGGGTGTATGTCAAGTGGGTAGAATCTAGTAAATGTCGCCATACCACTGTGTTAGATTTTACTTGTTTCACATATGACTTGTAAGTAATAGAAACGAAAACACTTATATATTTATTCAACAAGGTGTGACGGTAGCAAATACATTAACATAACATTGTATCGAGTAATACATGATTAGGTAAACACATTTTATTTAACTGGTGAAATTCTAAAATATTATATTAGGATTAGTGTGTTAGTCAAAACCCACCTCTTATACCT
This sequence comes from Glebionis coronaria, assembly GCA_025667525.1. Taxonomy (NCBI): domain Eukaryota; kingdom Viridiplantae; phylum Streptophyta; class Magnoliopsida; order Asterales; family Asteraceae; genus Glebionis; species Glebionis coronaria. The sequence goes on from CM046880.1 coordinate 510,050,661, forward strand.
CGATAATTTACTTTTTTTCATAAAATATAAGAATACAAAAAGAATCTTCTTCCCACCTCTAGACCTTTTATACGTTCGACACTGACCTTACACACTATGCCGTGAGAGAACGATAACCGCCGCCGATCGCAATAAACTCCTTAGGTTCCGCCAAGGGGCTCTGAAATCATTAAAGTTTGGATCCGCTTCCAAGATCTCATCCACTAAGCACCCACCCACCCACCCCCCCCCCCCCCCCCCTACACACACACACATCGGATAAGTAATTTGTTACTACTGCAAGTCTTTTATGTTAACCTTACTCATGAAGAGAGTTTCGACCATTTCTCTCATTACGGCCTCATAAGTGAAAGTGAAGGGTGGAAATACATTTAGTACACATCAAATATTGTGCCGACTGGTGAGAAGAATAATCCCAAGTCATGAAAGTTTCCACCCCTAGTATTAAAGATCGCTTAAGATCAGTAGATGAGAAGGTTGCTTACCTCTCTATCAGAAAATACATACTTTAGAAAGTGAGACCACCAAACACTTTAACCAATTATACAATATTGAAAAATAGGCATATAAGACCGCTTAATCGTTGACTAGGCGCTACTGACCCACCAACATTATCGTTGCTGATTAATACGTCAAATGATCAGTCAGCCATGGTTAACGTCGGTCATTGATGATCAAACTGGAAACCTACAAATCTAGGTAGAAATACTCAAAACTCGCCATGTATGTTTTAACCACATAGTGTATTCTTTTTATATATGTTCTCTCAAACTATCAATTCATGAAACCTTAGAGGCGTCGGTACGATAGTCCCTGGCTTGAACCATGAACGAAAACGCTATAAATGACCACAACGCCGTTGGCGTTAAGGTCTCTCGCGTCGTATTAGCCAATTCAAATGATGGGCATAATACGAGGGCCAGGACATGAGACACCGTACCGACTCTCGCATGGCACCACGTCATGTTGTTTTAAAATATTTTATTATAGAACTTTTCAAACCTAACGGCTAGTTGGGGGATTTTTCGAAAAATGTTACCATTTTTAAAATCCCGGTTTGTTGTCATTTTCCAAAAAAAAATTGCTTTTTCACCCATTATAATATCCTATATTTTTTACACATTTCATATATCTTTTACAAATAGAAAAAAAAGACTCAAAAAAAGTATTTAGATTTTTAGATCATTTCGTGTTTTAAGTATTTTGTTTACTATTTATAATTTTTTTTATTTGATGTAATGTTTTTTTATTCGTAACTTTTTTTAATAATGAATTGAATTATATTTAAATAGTTTAAGTTTAAAAAATAATAATAAAGTGATAGATTCATCATAACACAATAAATGTGGTGTTAACCAAAGGGTCACTTTTTTGGTGTTGTAACAATTTTGATATTATGAAAAAGAAAAAAAAATCAATGTTTTAAAACCCGGGTTTTTGTTGACCCGGTCTAATGATCAGTTCATGGGTCAACCGGTTCAACCAGTTGAATCGTCGGGTCAACCAGTTTTATATATATATATATTTTTTATATATTTAATATATATAATATTGTATAATCTGATAACTTGTCTTACTTCAAGTTAAATCGATGAAAAATATTTACTTTTTTCAGTTCAATATTTATAACATTATAACAAATATATTTAAAAAACAATTAATTTATATTAGACAATAATAAAACGATATTAACTTGTGTTTTAAATTACTTTTTATTTTATTTTAACTAAATTAGTTACCATCACTTTAATTTATTATAAAATTTAGAAATATATATGAAAAAAAAATTAATTCTTTTTTTATATAAAAAATAGTAATTCGGCCGAGTTTATCAAACCGGGTCAACGAAAACCCAGCGGTTCAATTCGGTTTCTAAACAAGCCAAAACCCGGTCACATCTGACCCGATTTCCGAACCGATTTATGAGTTAACCGCTTCAACCGGCCGGGTCAACCCGATTTTTAAAACATTAAAAAAACAACTAATATAACATGTATTTTATTATAACACCAACTCATGACACCTGAGCTCTTACAATCAAATATCATCTTCATTTTTCACCCACTAAAACTTTTTCAGTTAATCGACACAAGAAAATTGGTACTCGTATAAGTTTGGGACATATGAAACATCGGGTTTATAAATTAAATATTTATTTTTGTTATCATACCTAGTAATGTTTTTATCGTTGTAAATTATATGGAAAATTCGTAGACATTGAAACTGTGAGGATTAATAGTCAAACATAAAATTTAAAGAATTGATTTTACTTGTAAGTTTTGCAAATATTAAAACTATGAGATTCTGATTCGTGCTTTGTGTGACGCATATGACATACGGGAGATGAATATAACATCAAAGATGATGATTTTTTTACAATTTATGGTGAGGTGGCATTGTTTAATTGGGTACACACACATAACCAAACGTCACAGAACAAATCCAATTGTCTCTTCTTTTCCTTACTAAAGTCTATATAAACGATCCTTCGATCATTAGCTCCAAAATCAACTCAAAACGATAGCACCATATTCTACACATACATATTCTCGACCTATTCAAAAGAGCAAAACCAACATCGTAAACTACCCATAAAAATCGCTATGTCGAAGCAAACCATCAGTCTCATCGTGCTAATAATGGCGTCCATGATGATCGTCTTACCCACAAAAACCGAAGCTCTAGACATCAATATACCATTTGAAGACCCCTTCAAGATCCTCGAACAAATTCCTTTCAATCTAGCTTATAAAAGCGTCGATACAACAATAGACTTGGCACCTTCAGATTGGAAGGAGACTTCCATGCATCACGTAATATCCATAGATGTCCCCGGGACAAAGAGAGGGGATATAAAGGTAGAAGTAGAAGAAAATAGGATACTGAAAGTGAGCGGAGAGAAGAAGGCGGATGAGGAAACTAACGGAGATAAGTGGCACAAGGCCGAAAGAGCAAGTGGTAAGTTTTGCAGACTGTTCAAGTTACCTGCGAATGCGGACATGGAGAATATAACAGCGCACCTTGAAGACGGAGTGTTGAAGATCAGTGTTACAAAGATGGCTCAGGAAAGGAAGCAGGCTAAGGTTATCGAAATCACTGAGCAAGGAAGATCTAGTGACGATGTTAAAACAACAAAGGCTACTACTGCTTAAGTTATTTCTCATTTAACCCATATGTAATATTTGCTTAATGGCTGTTCTTAGGATAATAACTTTGGTTTTCACTTGTGCTTTTTTACATACCTTTATTTATTTATGTTGCTTACTTTTAGACCAATTTAATTTTCTGCATAACACATACTGTCTTTTGATATTCGTAACTTAATTAGTAACAATCCAAAAACCGCTTAGCCCATGTCGACATGCACCCCGAGAGCAACGAGTTGTACGATATCACGATGATAGTTTAATTACTTTTGACTTTTGACATATGAAACATAATCTTATATGCCATTGTTATGTTTAAAACAAAGAACAAGCAATGACAGTCATGGTCCTAAGAAAGAATCATGACACAATTGATAAAACCTAGCATCGCTTGAAACATTCTTATTAGTGTAATACCTCGTATAATTAAGTTTTAATGTCAAACAGAAGCTCATAATGATTTGCTTGACAAGTTACCGACTTTTAACTTTTTTCATATAAGTTACTAAACTTTTGTTTTTTGAGTTTGAGTCAGTGTGTTAATTCTCGGTTGCCTTGCCAGCATGACATTTTATTTTTAAACAAATAAGTTACTGAATTTTGCTAATTTGTTGACTTAGGTTAATGAACTTTGAGAATTTGTTATAAAATGTTTTAAAATGTCTTAATTCTTTTCTTTTTGTTACTTTAGCAATTTGGAAGCACTTAGATCGTTTCAAAGGTTTTAGGGGTTTTGAAGGTGTTTTTCAAGTATTTTCAAGACTATGGAAGAGGTCATGCCAATAATGCACGGATTTCTCAAGATATAAGGAAAGTTGTCATAAGGAGCTATAGACGGCATCACACTTACTATGTGACGTTGACACCTCGACCTTACAGACGACGTCGCCCATCAACCTGACGATGTCATAGCTTATCGACGGTAGAAGCTCATAGAAGATTCCCAGGCCCGATGGCGTCACACTTTGAATCCGACTTGCCACAACCCAAACTCAATATATAGAACCCTTGTAAAGATGCAATTCGTGTAAATTTTAGGGTTAGCTTGCACCAGCCATTGTCAACCGACTTTTTGTTTGAAAAACCTAAGAAACTACATTCTTTCACCCATATCAATTGAAGAATAAGGTTTTATGTATTTTCATTAATCATGTGTACGAGGATTGATGCCCGCGCGTTGCCGCGGGGACATGTAGAAAGGTCTTATATTGATGCGAAATGGTTAGATACAATTGGGATAAATAATAATACAAATTGGATTCCCAAAAATTGCTAAAATCACATAAAAATGCAGCATGGCACGTTGTGGTTTGTATTGTCGTTTACGTAAAGCAACATAAGAATCCCCTAAAATTTGTTTAGCATATGCATTTATTTGCATTCATTCATAACTACCAGACCAATGGGTCAAGCTGCCGAACCCAAGCCAACTCTTTTTCTTTTATCCACTTGACAACACATACAAACATCTGTGAAGTACAATGCAGTAGATAACAGATGTTTTCAAGTATCAAATTTTACATTACCCCTTTTATGTTGTTTAAATTTGGTATATCGGTGAATAGAGAAAACACATACATCAATGGTCTTGTTTGTATAAATAGTGGTTTTCTTTCCCGCTTTAGTTAGCTCGAAATTCATGTATAACTATAACATTTCTATATGTAAAAGCAATCGTTTTTGACATTTGGTTATAATGGTTTCACAAAAAACTTGTTATTGTAATGACCCAAATGCAAAAAAGTACAATATAAGTACAATATGAAGCCAGCCAATTTTTAGAACTGAATTTAGCAGTAACTCAAACTTACATACGCTTTGGAATTTATACAATTACATATTAATGTGCTTTAATGTTCATGTCTATATAAACATTACTCATTTTGACACCATGACTATGTTCCTATGAATTCAACTTACTGCTACACCATGATCATTGTTATAAAAGGTACTAAATACTTGCCTCTGCTAGTAAGCATTGCCTTGACTATGACACTAAATCCTGGTTCGTTGAGGACTTGCTCTGCCTTCTGGATTTCTTTTCATCTTTCTAGTATCCAGTGATCTCAAAATCAGCTATCGAATAAGCTCTTTATGGATCCATAGACGCGACAGCTACAGAGCCAAAGGCAACCATGAGAACTCAAAATTTAACCATGATCATGTCATAAAATGATATAATAAATTAAATGATCAAGAAAAAGATTTAATACTTCAGGTTGGAAACTCATTACAATTCATATTCATAACTAAAAAGATATAGTATTATTTTGTAGTATAATTTTCAATTTATTTCTTTTAGACACGATGTAAAAGGTTCATAATAAGAGCTAGGGCTGAGAAAATATACCCTTTGTTCAGGTGCATAGTGCATCGAGTACCCTTTGACCACCAATCAGTGCAAACCATTAGTCATTACTATTGTTCATGTGTTTCATATTCAAGCAGCCAACACCATATCAGCATAGCCAACTTTTAAATTTGTAATGTAATTTAAGATTCAAGCATTACTAATAGAGCTGATGCATTGTTTAATAGCAAAAACCTTAGATTCTTTAGACTACAAACGAAACAAATAAAAAAAACTAAACCTTTAGATACTTTTTTTATCTACAGTGAGGCTAGTGGTAAGCCGGCCGGGGAAAAGTTCATAAAGATCACGGAAATACAGTTAGACCACGTACATCATAACCCAAAGAAACTTGGTTTTCCAAGACATCCTAAACACCACCTCTATCCGTTCTAACTTATAAGTCTTAAAAACAGAAATCAAATGTTTACTAACTGCCACGTAACTTAAAAACTTATCACATCCATAACAGCTTATTACAAAATGAAACAAACAGAAGTTTAAGTACATACCATATTTCGGATAAAACCTTCGCTCTCTTCATGTATGATTTTGCGTTGTGGTAAATTGTGTAAACAATCTGAGAAACCGACCACAACACTTTACGAAACACAGGTTTTCAACCTTCCCAAAAAAACCACGAAATTTGAGAGCATATGCAGATAATGTCGTATATTCACATGTCCTTCGATTGGGTGCAAAAACATGAATGTGAACCTCCTAAATCGGATACAACTGCTACATAAGAAACATGTGTCATCAACGTTTCCTTTAATCGGAAATCCTGATTCATCCTCAAGTGTATACCCATGTAGACGGTCTTTGGAAAATATCAAAATCGACATGTGGGTGCGACATCCGTTTTGCAAAACTTGAAGTAATTTCCTGAATGTTTGATGTTGTCCCGGGAAAACATTATGTCCACACAGAAAGAGAAATATGAGACTAAATTGTATAGAGTTTCATTAAGTAGACATGTGATACATTCCACATACCTTTAAAGGTTCACTATGCGTGCAAGTGTTTTGATGGGGCTAACCACTACTTGTTTCGCAATACTCCAAGCTTTTTGTTATCTAGCTGCAACCATTGAGCATAATTTAGAAAGACCATGGTGAACAATTTGTTTAAATCAAAGTCTAAAGCTTATCAGGAGGTATGAGCTCACCTTCAATCATGTTGTCTTCGTACTCAGAATCTGATGTTGTTGTTGGATGATGAGGAAGTGTTATATGTGCCACAGCTCCACCGCTAACCTGTGCAAAAGAAATGCCAACATTAAATGTTAACCGAGAGCCACAAATAACGTAAAAGGGTTTATAGAATAGCCAACCACTTGAAATTTTGTCGACAGATTCGACGATACGCATACGGTTATTTTAAGCTGTTGATTCACGTGTCGGGTCTAGTTGCGAGCACATGAAGTATATGCAATCGTGGGAAGCTTCTCTCATCTAGTTGCGAGCACATGAAGTATATGCAATCGTGGGAAGCTTCTCTCATTCAACCTGCGGCGCCAACATATGTGTGCAATAAATATAGCATCTTGCTGCATAAAAAATGTAAAATGGATGTGTACCTGTAGGATCTCATAAAATACCGTAAAAAGTTTTTCGTCTTCTGCTATCGTGTTTTCATTTATGTTTCTTGTCAAATAAGACCAACTGCTTCTCCAACATTCTTTATATATTTTTTTTTAAAACCCAGCAACCAGATTGCCATTTTCTGTACATAAAAAAATAGCAACCAAAAGGCAATTTTTCTTACGAAATTTTAGCAGCTAAAAGATTTATGACATTCACTTTTTCGCATTGAAATTCACTGTAGTTAAAAGACAATGGCAAAAGAATCTATTTTGGTATTTCGAGGCTCAGATAAGTGAGCATTTGGATATAAGGATATGTATCTGGCTGCAAACCTAGCAAGCTTGCCCCGCCAAGAGGCGCATGATCCAAATCTTAACCGAATCCGCTTATAGAGGCTCTAATATTATCATCATCGCCTTTTAGATTCTTCAAGACGATACAAAACCACATACTGAGATTTTGTTACCCAAATCATACTTCGCTATTGTGTAAGTTGGCTCGTGACTCAGATAAATAAACAGTCGAATAAAGAGGTTAATCCGCGCTGGCTGCAAACTGTAAGGTTGCCATGCCAAAGCAGGGACGATTCCATCTTTACGAACCCGATAAACATTAAAACAAAGAGGTTAATTCGCATTGGTTGCAAACCGTAAGGTTTCCATGCCAAAGCAAGGACAATTCCATCTTTACCAAACCCTTTTATAATCATTACAGCCACAATAGGTACGACCGTATGACTACAAATAATTATCGTAAAGGTAATCAGCAAATCATTCCATATGCACCAGAAACCCACAATGTGATACCATGAGATTTAGCTTATGCAACAAAAGGCCAAGATTATCAAGCCATGAATTGGCCAGTATGGTTATTTAACACCCCGTTACCACACAATATGGTTATTTAACAGCGTATTCGACTCGGGCTATATATCGCAAGCTTATTTTCTAAGGCTACTTATCAGCCTATATAACTAAATGCCAATTTCAGTTTATAATAAGCTCGTAAGTTGAAACAGAACGCAAAGATAACAATCAACAAAAACCAAAAAACCGAACATTTATAAAAGCTACCTTATCTAGTTGGAGCTTCGATCGCCCAAAAACAGATGCATCAAAAGTAACCACAACCAAATACCCAACCACACCAACTATAATCACCATCAAATGCATCAAGAATATTGAGATCCACTATTCTTTTTCTCATCTCTTTTTCTATATCTGATTTAAAAAAGTTAGAAGGAGAAACATACCTTAATTGAAATCAGTGTTATGACGAAATCTTTTTCAAGAAACTATTTCGTTTGTACCAACAATAAATAAATATACTCCACCCATCATCACCGGCCGATTAACAACACCACACACCAAACGGCGGCAATGAAGAGATCGGGGTAACAAAAGGTGTTTTGTATTATTATACCAATCAAAAGTAGATATGTGGTAGATCGATTCGATCAAAAAGTAGATCTGTATTATTTGAGAGAGAGAGAGAGAGACTTATATGTTACAATAATGCGATCCAATTATACTAGGCCTCACATCAACAAATCTATGGCCAGGATGTAATCCAAAGATCAATGGCTACAAAAGGGGCAGTTAAAGACTTTGGGGCACCAATCTAACGGTTACGAATAGGGTTTGTGAAACAAACAACCATTTTCCACTCAATCGACGATGAAGATTCATCTTATTTAATTGAACGGCTGGGAGAGAAAATGATTCGATGGTGGAGATGGTTTGGAGAAAGTGAAAGAGCCAAATGGACGGATGAAACTATGTTTTTTACTGCTCTCCTCACAACATGGATATAATATTTTGTTTTTTTATTTTTCATTCCCCTTAATGTATTAAAGGGGTAATTAATCATGTGTATGTGTATAATGATTATGTCTTCTATCTTTACTTCCTTTCATACGTGAGGCTAAATTACTTGTTGTTTATCTATGATTGCATGAAAGCTATGATGTGATCTTCTTGTGTTTGTTGTTTCTTGATTGATAGTGTGCAAGTTCGGCTCTAGAAAACCATATTACATCTTCATATCTTAACTATTGATATGTATAGAGAAACTTATGCGATTAGATGATGCCTCCCTTAGTAGATCCATTTTCTTGATCGTTAATTTCATGGTAATCGTGTGGCTCGTTCTGGCGGATAAATTTTGGTGTTTGTTAATGCATTTAGTGATTAGATCTAGGGTTTATCTGTGATTCTTGATATATGATTTTGTCACATAGAGGATTATAAGGGTGTATGTCAAGTGGGTAGAATCTAGTAAACATCGTCATATCACTATGCTAGCTTTTACTTGTTTGACATATGTCTTGTATGTGATACAAACGGAAACACTTACATATTTAATCAACAAGGTGTGATGGGTAGCAAACACATTAAGAGAACATTATAGCGATTAATTCATGATTAGGTAAACATTAGATTAGGATTAGAGTGTTAGTCAAAACCGATGTCTTGTACCCCGATAATTTACCTGCTTTCACAAAATACAAGAATACAAAAAGAATCTCATTCCCACCTCTAGACCTTCTATATGTTCGACGACCATACACACTATTGCCCGGGAGAATGATAACAACCCTGAGTCCTTACCTATACTATATCTTCACGATCGGGTACACTACCCGAGTTGTAAAAATTCTGAGCGCAAGGGGTAACCTTAACGCTTATCAAGTTTTTGATGTCGTTGTCGAGGAGTAATCAGGTTTAGTGCTCAACTAGTTTTAGGTCTACTCACTTGGTCCCATCTGTGTAAGATTATTTAATTTATGTAGATTAGCTTTCTTTTTAGTCTATCTTCTTCTTAGTTTATTTGTTTCGTAATTTCTCTCGTTCGCCATCATGGCAAAAACACGTTCATCATATAGGAGGTTATTTCCTCCTATCTCCGAGCCCGATAGAGAGATGCACCGTCTCAAGAATGTCGCTCTCCTCCAAGTTCAAAAAGACTCCTTGTTCATACGCGATGAAAACCTCTTCAATGGAGAAACCCCTTTTGTCACTCACATCGAAACCATAGCTTCCACCAAATGGCTTGACCAAGAAAACGCTTTTCAGCATGTAGAACATTTTCTGAATATTGTAGACAACATACATATTGGTGAAGCCACCAAGGTTTTCCCTAGGCTCTGCCTATTCCAATTCTCGCTAGAAGCTAAAGCCAAAAAGTGGTTCGAGCAGCTAGCATCCAATTCAATCATGTTTTGGGACGACTCCGTTCTGAATTTTTTCAAATAAATTGTTGATCTCTTTTGATTGTTTAATCTAGCTTGTAGATTTAGAATACAAAGAGTAAACTCTTTATTGTATTCATATTAAAGAGTATGCGAAATTTATTTTTTAAAATTATAAATATTGAACGTGAAATATATGAATAATTACAAACTACAAAAAATAAACTATTAATTCACGGTTTTTACAACCTTACAATCAAATATCATCTCACCCACTAAAACTCTCTTTTAATTAATCGACACAAGAAACTTGGTACTCGTACAAGTTTGGTATTAAACATCGGTTTTATAGATTGAATATTTATTTTTGTTATCATACCTATTAATGTTTATATCGTTGTAAATTATATGGAAAATTCCTAGACATAATAATAAAAGAAGTGCTTTAACTTGTAAATTTCGTGCTTTAGACGCATGTGAATTTAGCATGAAAGATGATGATTCTTTTACAATTTATGATGAGGTGGCATTGTTTGATTGGGTAGACACACATAATTAAGACGTCACAAGTAAACTAATTCTTAAAACAAGTCGATCGAATTGTCTCTCTTCTTTCGTCAAAAAGAATTGTCTCTCTTCTAGTACCTTCTTACTCACGTCTATATAAATCCTTCATTAGGTCCAAAATCTATTCAATACAATACGCACCATACCCTACACACACACACATTCTCTTATTCGCTATTGGCCTATTCAAAGAGCAAAATCAACATCTTAAACAACCCATAATCGCTATGTCGAAGCAAACGATCAGTCTCATCGTGCTAATAATGGCGTCTATGATGATCGTCTTACCCACAAAAACCGAAGCTCTAGACATCAATATCCCATTTGAAGACCCTTTCAAGATCCTGGAACAACTTCCTTTCAATCTAGCTTATAAGAGCGTCGATACAACGACAGACTTGGCACTTGCAGATTGGAAGGAGACTTCCATGCATCACACAATATCCATAGATGTCCCCGGGACAAAGAGAGGGGATATAAAGGTAGAAGTAGAAGAAAATAGGATATTGAAAGTGAGCGGAGAAAAGAAGGCGGATGAGGAAACTAACGGAGATAAGTGGCACAAGGCCGAAAGAGCAAGTGGTAAGTTTTGCAGACTGTTCAAGTTACCTGTGAATGCGGACATGGAGAATATAACAGCGCACCTTAAAGACGGAGTGTTGAAGATCAGTGTTACAAAGATGGCTCAGGAAAGGAAGCAGGCTAAGGTTATCGAAATCACTGAGCAAGGAAGATCTAGTGACGATGTTAAAACAACAAAGGCTACTGCTTAAGTTAATTCTCATTTAACCCATATGTAATATTTGCTTAATGGCTGTTCTTAGGATAATAACTTTAGTTTTAATAATTATGTTTTTTATTTATTTATTTATTTATGTTGGTTAGTTTTAGATCAATTTAATTTTCAACACATACTGTCTTCTGATATTCGTAACTTAATTAGTAACCTAGCCCATGTCGGCATCCGCCACGAGAATCATGAGCAACGAGTCGTACGATATCACGATGATAGCTAATGCATACTCTAAACAGTCACGCTCAATATGTATCGCAAGTTGCTAGTTACTTTTGAGTTTTGACATATGATAGGTTCCCTATATAACTCTTATATGCCATTGCTATGTTTGAAACAAAGAACAAGCAATGACAGTCATGGTCTTAAAAAAGAATCATGACACAATTCATAAAACCTAGCATCGCTTGTGAACATTCTTAGTGTAATACCTTGTATAATTAAGTTTAATGTCAAACAGTAGCTCTAGTGATTTGCTTGAGGGTTTTTTGATGGACAACTGGACAAGTTACCGAACTTTTTTTCTTACTAAACTTTTTTTGAGAGTTTGAGTCACTGTGTTGATTCTGGGTTGCCTCGCCAACATGATATTTTTATTTTTATACAAGTTACTGAACTTGGCTAATTTGTTCACCTAGCTTACTGACCTTTATGAATTTGTCATAAAATGCTTTAAAACGTTTTAATTCTTTTCTATTGGTTACTTGAAATACTTAGAGCGTTTCAGGAGTTTTAGAGGTGTTTTTCAAGCATTTTTAAGATTATAAAAGAGGACAAGTAAAAAATGCACGGATTTCTCAAGTCACAAACAAAGTTTCCATCAAGAGCTATAGACGGCATCACACTTACTACGTGACGCTCACACATCGACCCTCCAGATGACGTCGCCCATGCAACGTGACGACGTCACAAGTTATCGACTATATATAGAAGCTCATAGAAAGATTCGCAGGCCCAACGGCGTCGCACTTTGTACCCGGCCCACCACAAGCCAAACTCTATATATAGAACCTTTGTAAAGATGCAATTCGTGTAAATTTTAGGGTTAGCTTGGAACAGCCATTGTTAACAAACTTTTTGTTTGGAAAACCTAAGAAACTACATTCTTTCACCCATATAAATTGAAGAACAAGGTCTTATATATCTATTTTTATTAATTATGTGTATGTATATAATGATTATGTCTTATATCCTTTCTGCCTTTGATATGCAAGGCTAAATTACTTATTGTATATGTATGATTATATTGCATGAAAGTTATGATGTGATCTTTTTGTGTTTGTTGCTTCTTGATTGATTGTGTGCACTTTAGGCTCTAGAAAACTAGATTACATCTTCATATCTTAACTACTGATATGTCTTGAGAAACGTATGTGATTAGATGATGCTTTGCTTCATAGATTCATGTTCTTGATCGTTGTTTCCCTTGATGGATCTTTAATTTCACGGTAATCTTATGACTCGTTCTGGCGGATATATTTAGGTGTTTGTTAATGCATGTGTTATGATGAGATCTAAGGTTTATCTGTGATTCTTGATTTATGATTTTGTCACGTAGACGATTATAAGGGTGTATGGCAAGTGGGTATAATTTAGTCAACGTCCACGTATCACTATGCTAGGTTTACTTGTTTGACATATGACTTGTAAGTAATACAAACAGAAACACTTACATATTTAATCAATAGAGCGTAACGGGTAGCAAACACATTAAGAAAATATTATAGCGAGTAATACATGATTAGGTAAATACATTTTATTTTAGTGGTGAAATTTTACAACATTAAATTAAGATTAGAGTGTTCGTCAAAACCCACCTCTTAAACCCCGATAAATTTACTTGCTTTCATAAAATACAAGAATACAAAAAGAATCTCCTTCCCACCTCTAGACCTTCTATACGTTCGACGCTGACCTTACACACTATTCTTTGGAAAAACGATAACAACTTCGAGTCCTTACATGTACTACATCATCACGACCGGTACACTGCCCAAGAGGTTGTAAAACTCCTGAGCGCGAGGGGTAACCTTAACGCTTATCAAGTTTTTGGCGCCGCTACTGGAGAGTAGTCAGTTTTAGTGCTCAACTAGTTTTAGGTCTACTCACTCGGTCCCATCCGTGTGAGATTATTTAATTTATGTAAATTAGCTTTCTATTAGTCTATCTTCTTCTTCGTTTATTTGTTTTGTAATTTCTCTCGTTCGCCATCATGGCAAAAAAACGTTCATCCAATAAGAGGCTATTACCTCCTATCCCCGAGCCCGAAAGAGAGATGCACCGTCTGAAGAATGTCGCTCTCCTCAAAGTTCCAAAAGACTCCTTGTTCATAGGTGATGAAAATTTATTCAATGAAGAACCCTTTTGTCATTGACATCAAAACCATAAGTCTCGTAGAACATTCCTCTCCTAGTACCTCTGTTTTCCAAGGACCCTTTATCCATCCTATGTGTTGGTGATTTTAGTGTCATCAACTATTTTAATTAATCGGATTTACTAGAGATCAATGAGATTTCATATTCGGTTCTGACGCGAGTTAGGGGAAGTGCGGAGTGCACACTCGTTAAGCTAATATGTTATCGCTCACGACGAAAATGCGGGGGTCAAGGGGGTTGCGCCCCCTTACGGGGTCAAGGGGCAGAGCCCCTTGCTGGGCAGCGGGCGGGGGTCGAGGTGGGGACGCCCCTCGCGGGGTTTGGGGCAGCGCCCCAAAACCTAAACGATTTTTACGAATCGACATTAAGGAGTTTCCTTATTTTCCCGCTAAAACCTAACAGTTGTGACCCTTGGAATTAACTGTATTCCAACCGTTGTTAACTGCATGTAACTGTCAATTTCTGTCTGTTCATTAACAGACATTGATCTCACATGAACATAACGAAAAACTATAATATTCTCAGTTCCTGCTTTGATCTCTTGTGCCTAAAATCAAAGTGTTTCTACTTGAATTATCCCGATAAGGATTTCGTGTAACCCAGGCACCATAGGGTCGAAATACTTTATACAAAAAGTAAACCAAACACGATTCAAGTTAAATATCCAAGATTATCACACCCGTCGTACAGACATCCTAAATCTTACACTATGAAATACCCGGGGAAAGCACTAAGAGCTCACGATATACAATTGGTTCAAATCATTTGTAAATTTCAATGGCTTGACCAAGAAAACCCTTTCCAACACGTCAAGCATTTTCTGAACATTGTAGACAACATACATATTGATGAAGCCACCAAGGATTTCCTTAGGCTCTATTTATTCTAATTCTCGCTAGAGGCAAAAGCTAAAAAGTACTCGTATATGTTCGGGACATATGAAATATCGGTTTTATAAATTAAAATTTTATTTTCGTTATCATACCTAGTAATGTTTTAATCGTTGTAAATTATTGGAAAAGTTCGTAGACATTGAAACTGTGAGGATTACTAGTAGTCAAATAAGAATAAAAGAAGTGCTTTTACTTGTAAGTTTTGCAAATATTGAAACCGTGTGACACGCATATGACATACGCGAGATGAATTTAGCATGAAAGATTTTTTTACAATTTATGATGAGGTGGCAGTGTTTGATTGGGTAGACACACATAACTAAACGTCACAAAACAAGTCCAATTGTTTCTTCTTTTTCCTTACTAACGTTATATAAACGACACTTCAGTAGCTCCAAAATCATCAACTCAAAACATTCGCTATTGACCTAAACAAAAGAGCATAACCAACATCTTAAACGACCCATAATGGCATTGTCGAAGCAAACGATTAGTCTCATTGTACTAATAGTGGCGTCCATGATGATCGTCTTACCCACAAAAACCGAAGCTCTAGACATAAATATCCCATTTGAAGACCCCTTCAACATCCTGGAACAAATTCCTTTCAATCTAGCATATAAAAGCGTCGATACAACGATAGACTTGGCACATGCAGATTGGAAGGAGACTTCCATGCATCACGTAATATCCATAGATGTCCCCGGGACAAAGAGAGGGGATATAAAGGTAGAAGTAGAAGAAAATAGGATACTGAAAGTGAGCGGAGAGAAGAAGGCGGATGAGGAAACTAACGGAGATAAGTGGCACAAGGCCGAAAGAGCAAGTGGTAAGTTTTGCAGACTGTTCAAGTTACCTGCGAATGCGGACATGGAGAATATAACAGCGCACCTTGAAGACGGAGTGTTGAAGATCAGTGTTACAAAGATGGCTCAGGAAAGGAAGCAGGCTAAGGTTATCGAAATCACTGAGCAAGGAAGATCTAGTGACGATGTTAAAACAACAAAGGCTACTGCTTAAGTTAATTCTCATTTAACCCATATGTAATATTTTCTTAATGGCTGTTTTTTGCTTTTGATGTTGGATAATAATTTGGTTTTCACTTACTCTTGTTTTTTACTGATTATTTATTTTGCTAGTTTTAGTTTAATTTAAATTTCTGCTTAACGAGGAGTTCCCACCACCATTAAGACGAGTGGACTAGTTTTCCACAGGAATTGACCTTTAGTTAAGGGGCCTAATGCCTTGACCAATTGTGCCAACCTCAATTGCTTGCCATTTGACATGTTTGAAACATAGAACAAGAAGCACTGACAGGAGTCATGGTCCTAAAAAGGATCATGACACAATTGATCAAACCTACTATGGCCTTTATACTTCTATTGTAAATTAACACAACAATAACGAACAATAAAGAATACGAATGAATACAAATAATTATCTTCATCTCGAAGTTTTTCTCACCTTGAGATCCTATAATAAAAAAAGTTCACACAACTCTTAATTCATATCATCTTAATACGTAAAATCCCCGTTCTCTAAGTTAACAGTATCCAAGGCTTAGAAATTGTAAGTTCAACTGAAACTGTAAATTTAAGCATGTCAAGCAATGCTTGCTTTAAAAAGAAAGCTTTTATACACGACGTTGCATACCCGTTTACAAAAAGAAAAAAATAAATATGATGAAAGCTATCGTCTTTAGCTGTCTGGAACTAAAACTGTCTTTTCCACTCTTGGTTAACAGAGATGGTAAATACGATGACCCTCAGAAATAGAATAAACACAAGTATGAATGCAAATGAAGTGATCAGTGTGATTCTAACTATACCAGTCAAGAAAGAGAACAGAAAAGGTGAGCACAATTAGGAAAAGCAAGAGGAATGTTCTGCTACTACTGTTACGCTCTATGGCTTTTGTCAATTCCTTGTTACCCAGTTCTACATTCTTGGTCGCTTCAACCGCCTACAAAAAGAGATCAATCTTACCATCTGCTTGTCTTTGGAATATTTAACGACTCCCAAATTAAATTAAGGTTATATACAATAAAAATCAAATATCACATTGCTTTTGCACAATACTTTTGGAAATACCTGGTCATACAAATACTCTATTTGTTGAGCCTGTTGCAAGACGTGCGTTGACATGAGATGATTCAATGCTGACATCTCTACCATCTTAGTTTCAGTGTCACGTGCAGCATCAAGGAGACTTGACAGCTCAACCTGAACCAACTTAAGTTGCTCAACAATAAACCATAATTTCTAAAGGTGGCAACTGGCAAGTAAAATAGGGTTCAATCAAAACGGGTAACATTTTTGTTATTGTGTGTTGGGTTGACTCAAAGCACTTTTGTCAAAGTTTGTTTTAAGATAGTCAGAATAGATAGATCAATTGAGGTCTTAGGACTTATGAGGATTTAGGCCTTAAAATAACAACTTTTAACCTGTTTGACACATTTGGCCCGATTCTTTGTCAGCTCATTATATTAATTCTCCCCTTCTAACCCGTTAGATATACAACATAACAAACCGATTTATAACATAAAGGGTTGAAATTGCCACCTCTAATTAACATCAAATTAAAAACACAATAGTGATTATAAAGTACCTGAAGAGCACGTGTTTCATCATCTAACAGTTGTTGCTGAACTTTCATGGGTTCGGCTAGGATTTCACCATGATCTCTGGTCTCTGAACTTGTCAGTTCCCTTGAATCAAGACTGTTGCTAGAGTAAGATATATCGGCAGAAGTTCTCTCAGGAGCTCGTTTTGGTTTTCTTCTAGGCATAGCTCGATTAATAGCCTCTTGAAAGCGTACAGCTCTAAGTTGATCAAACTGTGATGTCACTGAATGAAGCTTTTCACTTAAAATCAAAACCTGTAACAAAAGAAACATAATTGTCACGAAGACTATCAATAACTGGCAGAGTGAGGGGTGTTTGTAATATTAATTTGACACTGATCGTCTGAAGTCTACATTCTAAGTTTAATTTAGGGGAAGTGCTTGTGATTTTTGGTCTAAATTCACTTTCTTACAGGTAGCAACAAAACTGATTCTCAAAACCTCATTATTGCTAGTAATAGTTTTGAGGAAGAGAAATATATTTTCACAGATAACAAAAATGATTGTCTTTAGTCAACTAGTCAATTAGTTCCTTAACCAATCAAAAATTGCTACAACAGGTCAACAGCTGATGATCTTATTATTACATAATCACGCAGCAAAGCACACCCTAATCCTATCTACTACAAAAAGTAGTCCAGATGATTTGTGTGGTTCTGATTATTCAATACCACGGTAACAGTTGCAAAACACAAACCCAAATAGGAAACAAAATTGATAAACTGGCAATTGAGAAAAATTACACATACCACTCCATGTTTATGTGCAATAGTATCAGCATTATCATTGTCACCCGTAATGCCGCCAAGCCATCCCTTTGAATTCACTTCTTCATTCGTTATGCTAGTTTTGAGAATATCTATCTGTTCTTTACAGGCTTTAACGAAAATGCTAACCTGCAAGTCATATGATTAAACAGCATCCTATTTAAGAATAAATGGTATCATATTCCAATAAGGATCGCTTATAGATCTTACTTCATGTTCAATGCTGTCCCTCTCCTCTTCTGTCGTACGGTGAGGGTCGACATAATCCTTCCTATGCTCTATCAAAAACTTTTCTAGAGTACCAATGCTATCTAGCTGAAAAAAATAAAGAAAAGCAAAGAAATAAACAAATTAGCGGAGATTAAATATTAATACATCATGTTAGTATCAAGAATAAATTAAGAAAAATATGGTGATCAAGCTTTGTATACCGTCTTTAATGCAGCCTTGGTAAAATTTGACCTTTCCCTAGGTTTGTGTATTATAAAAGACGCCATTAGAGCTGCTCTTTTGGCCTGCCAATATTTATCACACATCCGAAACAATGGTAAAATAGAATGAAGATTGTAAAACCAAAAAACATAATGTTGCAAACTCTGACATGCTAAATATACAAAGTTAAAACCAAACCTCGTTAAATCCCAAAGACAAAGCACCCCTGTTGACAGCATCTTTAAAGTCTTCAATTCGGTCTCTAACCTTAGCCATTCGTTATAATTCACCAATAATCACCTTTAGCTATTCCTTCACATACAAGGAATGATGTTAGAATAAGCATCAACATCTTATATGCCCAAATACATAAATTTGGGAAGTATAACATTATAGAAAAAGGTACTCTTCGGATCAACTTGGTAAAGTTAAAGTATACTTTTAAAAACTACAAAAGACAGCCAAGTTATCTAAATTAGGAATTCAAAGAATATCACCGTTAAACTAAAAGATCAATTCTTTGTTCATTCAAGTTGATGAAGACGCAACCATGAACTCCATTAACCATATGCATACCTACTGATATGCATAGTTTAGACTTTAGAGGTGGCAAAATGGTCGGGTCGGGTTGGGTCATGGGTTTTAGATGGGTTTGGGTTTAGATGGGTTTGGATTTAAATGGGTTTTTAGGAGGATGGGTCTAGATGGGTTTGAGTTTAAATAGGTTTGGGTCTAGATGGGTTTGGGTTTAGATGGGTCTTTAAAAAGAGGTTGGGTTTTTTTTGGGTCTAGATGGTTTTTACGAGGTTGGGTTTTTCATATGTTTTCTACATGTTTTTTAGCGCTACTTTTTTAACCAATGAAATTATCGTACAAGACTCTTGTTACATTAATTTTTTTAATTCAACATTATTTTTTAATTCGACATTAATTTTTTAACTCAAAATTATTTTTTAAACGGAAACAAGTACTTATATATATAAGAAAAAGAAAATAATCTACAATGCAACATGGGTCAAAAACTCAAAACCATCGAGCAAGAAGGGCTTAATAGCACATATTTTCTGATAGTTTCTGATAGTCCAATAAACAGCCCTTGCGCCGTTATTAACCTTTTTCGACGACCAATAACAATTGAATAATTGTACACCCAAAGCCAACACTTGCAGATTACTAATAAGGCTTGGTACTCGTTCACTGTCAATTGTTTTGGTGTATCAATATAGGTTTCGAAGTATTTCATGGCAATAGAAGCATATAACTACACTCGTAAACTACAGGAGGTCAAACAATACTCTTCTCAAGCATTGATGAAAATGTCCAGACATAGCTAACAAAACCAAGTAATATGTAACTCAAAATTAGTAGTGCTTTAAAGACAAGAAACTATTTCAGTTTATGTTTCATAACAGTAGCTTGCCTTACCAGCTTATGATATAAAGAGGTTAAGGGTGTGTTTAGTTGTGGAAAATTTTTCATATTTTTCTGTTTCCAAAGTTCTAGAAAAGAGGGGAGTTTTCTTTTTCTAGAAAAGAGTTGAAAATTTAGAAAAGGGTAACATGGGGTTTTCCAATTTTCTATATAAATTTGGAAAATGAAAATTTTGAAATTTTAGAAAATTTTCGGAAAATGATGCTACTAAACAGCTTTTCTGTTTTTTAGTTTTCAAATGAAAAATTTTCTGGAAAAATGGGAAAATTTTCACTAACTAAACAGGGCCTAAGTTTCTACAATGAGGTGTGTTTGAACTTTGGATCATACTTATGCAGAAACGAGGAGTATTTGGGGCAGACTAAAATGTGCTATATCAGGTAGGTAGGAATACGATGTGTTTGGAACAGAATAAAAATGTTTATCTCAGGTAACTACATTAAGTTACAATATTAATACGAATAGAAGGTTTTCACCTAACTACTCTCCCTAATTTAAGATAAGGAGATCAACTTCTATGAATATCTTATCTTATCTTATCTTATCTTATCTTACTTCTTACTATATAATAAAGCATTTGGGACTATTCTATAAATGGAAAGTCTGAAAAATTCAGACATCTTCACTTACTTCTTATGGCAAATTTGTGATAATTCTGCTATATAAGTAACAACTGCTAACCTGATACAATACTATCTTCACTTTATCGGGATATAGGGATAATAGTTTATACATTAAGCACTATGAGTCTATCACCATCCATGGAACCACCACCATCGACGGAACCGCCACCGCCACCGTCGACAAAACCACCAGTCCACCACGACGGAAAGATCTGAATTTTCCGGTAGATCTGAGTTTTTAAGACATCACTTCACGGGTGCGTGGATTAAACCGATCAATCAGGTTTAGTAAGTGGTAGCAGTGGCGGAGCCAAGGCATGTGTAAGTGGTCTCTGGGAACCACCTTGCAGATCCAAGTTATATAGAAGCGGCGTGTTAGGTTTTTTTCTGGGACCTTCCTTGAAAACTTACCGGGAACCAACTTAGAGTTCAAACGACTAAACAATGGTGACTAATCATTAGAAAGATGTGTTATATAAGCTTGTTAATGGAGATAAATGTTAATGGATGGTGAACTGTGAAGTAGAAGTAGAAAAGTTTAAAAAGAAGATAAATGTTAATAATAAAAAATTGGAATATGTATAAAGTGTACAGTTTGTCACGTGATGACTGAAATTAAGAAAATGACAACCTTTATTAGTACAAAATTTTCAAAAAATTTGAAACCTCAATTGTTTTGCATGTTTGAAACTCTGTTTTTAAATCGACTCGGTTGAGTTATCGAGTCTGAGTCAACCTCGATTAACCTGATTTTGTAAATAAATAATTCTTTTATATTTTTAAAAATTAACAAAAGTTATATATAAAAACTCTCGCATATCAAAAATATAAATTGTTTTTCAACCAATATAATATGAAAAAATAATAATACTCGTTGCAAATACGTAAAATTTACATAATTTTTTGATAAAAAACCCGAAAAATCAAAACTCGGCCGGGTCTCGAGAACCGGGTTGACCCGAGTCACCCATACCCCGGAGGGTTTTAGCTGGGTTTCGAAAATGTGAAACCCAAGTTAATATGACACATTTTTTCGTCCGAAACTGAGTCAATCGATTGATCTGACCAGGTCTACCCGTGTTTCAAAACATTGGTTTTCTTTAACAGACAACTCTTTTAAAAAACTTTCTATAGGTTTATCTAAACTAAAGACTTTTTTTTAACATAACTAAAGACTTTAGCTACTAATTTATATGTTTATCACAAATTTATAATTATTTAGTATGAACAAAGTTTAAGTAGGTATATGATTCTTTATACTTTTGTGCTGAAAATTGTTGTGAATTAAATGCTATTATAAAAGTTAGATTCAAAATTAAATGATATTATAAAAGTTAGATTTAAAGCTTTTCATCTAAACACAATGAGCAAATATTTTTGTTCAAAGATAACGCAATTATACACTATCCAATTAGTTATGTTACATTGTGACGACCCATTGACCGACCAATTCACATTGATATTATTGTCATCAAGCTAAGGAACCATTTTAGTTTAGCTGCTGGCTTTACCACTGGTTGCGAGAGTGGTATATAAATAAAGTGAAGTGTGACGTGGTTCCAAGCTTTGATTCATATTCTGAGTTTTCATGTTGTTATTTTCAACGATTCATTTTTGAAAGGTACCAATGACATGATTTTTATTTCAAGATTTGATTAGTTTTTTAGGCAAGAACAAGTGACGGTGTATGAATAAAAATATCATGTATTTTGTGCTGAATTTTAAAGTTTATGATATGGGCTTTGTATGTTTTGAGTCTTTACTTATTATTATTATTGTTACTAACTAGAGGTGGTAAATTTTGTTTCTTTTGTTAAATATGTGCATTTTTTAATATTTTTCTAAAAAGGATGGGGCATTTTTTTGCACATTCACTATAATTGATGGGTTAAACGAGCGCACATGTAAGACACTAAATGTGTTTAATGAGCGTATGTAAAATACTAATTAGATTATTTGATGAATTTTTTATTTTTAATTTTTTATTCTCGGCTTTCAGTTATCTTAATTAAAAATAGTTCGCATTGCTCGTCAAAAATGTTAGTTATATGGTATCCGCCGCTGCATTGCGCGGGTACCATACTAGTATATATATATATAACCAACGCCTAAATATATAAATTTATTTAAAAGAGCTTTCATACGACACTGACGAAGGGGAAGCTAGAGCAAGGCAGGTTAACACAGAGTGATCAGAACTCTAGCTATAAACCGGAGTGTATACCTACCGACCAGTGTAGTCAAAAGCGAGAAAAGCGAGCGCTTAAGCGAAGAAGAGAAGCGAAGCGCCCTAAAGCGCTTTGATTCCAAAAAAACGAGGCGTTTTACTAGAGCGAGAAAAAGCGTTGTCAAGCGGCCGATTTTCACCGGGTCTGACCTGTTGTGAACCGGGCCTGACCCGTTTTGACCTGTTGAAGGAGCATCAAACTCTCACTGCAAAACATCCATGGTGAACATCAAATTCCTAAGGATGGCAA
Source organism: Glebionis coronaria (assembly GCA_025667525.1). Taxonomy (NCBI): domain Eukaryota; kingdom Viridiplantae; phylum Streptophyta; class Magnoliopsida; order Asterales; family Asteraceae; genus Glebionis; species Glebionis coronaria. The sequence goes on from CM046880.1 coordinate 510,073,913, forward strand.
AGTTTGACAATTCCTAAGGTTGGGGTTTTCACAGGCCACTCGTTGTGTTCTAAAATAACTGTTACATATTTACTAGCATATAACTTTCAAAGTTTGGTACAGATTGTAGCCATGGATATGGACCAGGAGGCATATGATAATGGTCGTCCGACTATACAAAAAGTCATGGTAGAGCACAAGATTGATTTTATCAAATCTCAGGCTCTACCGGCTCTTGATAAGTTACTAGAAAATGTAAGTTTTTGTAAATTTTGTAATATACAAATTTGGGTCTTTGATAATTAACTATCCTGTGCTGTCCCTTTGATCAGCCTAAAAATGGAGATTTAGATGATAGACCTCATGGAGATAGGATATGAAAAAGGTCTATGAGAAGACACAAGGGTTGAGGGAGGCGGAAAATGAGGAGGAATACTTACCTGATTCTAGCGAGGAAGGATACTTACCTTATTCTAGCGAGGAAGGATACTTACCTTATTCTAGCGAGGAATCTGATTCTAGCGAAGGATAGTTACTCGAAACTTCAAATGACCTACTCTATTAGCGAGGAGGAGTTTGGCTAAGCTTATTGAGTGTGGTTAACAACTATGCCAAAGTCATGACGAACGGAAAAGGATTATGCTTGATAGCTACTAGTCAGCTTCTCAAAGTAATTCTTAAGGGAAAAGCAATGAATCAGCGCTAAATGATTCCTTTAAGCATCTGGGTAAAAGAGCTTATTGATTGAAAAAGTTGTTAATTAAGAGATAAAGACATAATAAGCTTTTAATAGCCAAACAACTAGAAAAAGGGGGAAAATGATGTGCTAAAATGAGAGCAAAACTGCAGAAGTTTCAAGTCACAGAGATTAATTAAAACACACGTGACTGAGTAGGCTACTTGCTATGTTAATTAACAAACTGTGCAATATCCCTCAGTGACTAACTCCGTTGTTTTTTTAATCAACTTAAAACCATTAATCAATACTCAATAGTGATGTATGATTCACAACAGGAAGAGCGTAACAATATCATATCCATTCAGCAAAAGCAACTAGACACAAGTCTACTCAAAAACCACTAGAACCGTTATGACCGTCAATTAGCACAGATGCACAAAATTCCTATAGCATATATAAAGAGCAAATGCGACCTAGTTTATCACAACATTCATCCATCATTCATTTTAACATTAATATTGAATTATGATATTACCAATAATTAATTAGTTTGGGTTTGGATTTAAGATAAAAGTAATAAAAATAATCAGAAAAACTATATTAAAAAAAAAGAATATGAAATTAAATCAAACAAGAAGGTTATGGATCGGCTTACTTGGAAATTGAGATTGATGAATTCAAACTTTTATTGATCGGCGAGTGCACCCCCTAAAAGTGTTACTTAATTGTTTTAGTAAATTAACCGGTTTGGACACGGAGGTGTGTAGGGCTGAGCACGGCACCCAAAACCGACCCGGACCGGAAAACCGGACCGAACCGGATCGAACCGAAACGGACAGAGCAATTTCTGTCCGGTCCTTGGTCCGAGGTTTTGGACGAATTCGGTCCTCGGTCCGGTCGGTCCGGTCCGATCCGGTCCGGTCTTACCAAAATCTCGCCAAATATGTCTAATAAGACCGGACCGGACCGAGGACCGAACCGGACCGGACTAACCCGGACCGGACCGGACTATTTCGGTCCGGTCTCGGTCCGGGGTTTCGGACCATTTCGGTCCTCGATCCGGTCCAGTCTTGGCCGGTCCGGTCCGGTCCCGGACCGATGCTCAGCCCTAGAGGTGTGTGTTCTTCGGTGGTTTTTGGATGGTTCGATTTATTCAATTTTACTACACTATTTTAAATTGAACCGAACTGAAAATTCAATTTAATTTTGGTTTGATTTTCATGTGGATTCAAATAATCTAAATTATATAGTTGATACTAGTTTTAACGCCCGTGCACGCACGTGACTTGAACATAAAAAATAAAATAAGTAATAATTTTGTTATTATGATTTTATGTATATTTATGTTTTTTTAAGAACATATAATGTTTATACGTTTAATTATGTTCTTGTTTTACCGTGCAAGTCATATAAACTAATCTTAATTTTTATTTTTCAAATTTCGAATTTTTTTATTTTTGATATTTTTATTCTAAATAGTTATCTCTTAATAATCAATCAAGAAACCATTTACATCAACTTAACACATACACGATTTATAAATTCATGATTTTTCAATGCTTAATATTATTTTATAAAAAAATATTAAATGTTTAATATTTAAATAGTTACGATTTTCATGTACCCACGAGTTTTACAAATTTTTTTATTATGTGATAGTATTAATTGATATTTTGTATAAATATTTATTGCATAAAGAAATTAACTTTGTTTAACTAAAATGTTAGCTATCATTTTTTTAGACATTGTGTGTTTAACGACCTTAAAAAATATATGATGTTATAGTAGTAGAATCTCGTCTATTTTTTTCATCTCACACATCTATTTGAGGTCCTGCATTCATTTTAAATTTAATACTTATATTCACGTTAATAATAATTTACGTAGATTGCATTGCTTAACTTTGTTAAGTGTCATAATTGAAATAGACAATAATTTGTGTTTTATTTAAATATTTATAAATATGTGATTTGTTGATTTTTTATTATAACATATATGTTAGTATATTTTTATAATATAAAGTCCACAAAATATAAAGTTTAAGTGGTATTTTGTTTATTTTATAAAGTTATTAAAAAATATGAAAAATTATTAGTTTACAGTTGAGTTTATCTACTTTATTTAAAATTTAACCATTAAAGTTTTATTAATATCCTCCTCTTTATTTAAGTATTTATTTTCACAAATTTGACACATGTATTTTGTGTGTTTTCATCAAATTCTTCCACCAAAATTTTTAATTTTGACTAAATGGATTCAATTTTGACTTTTTTTCAACCAATCAAATCGATATATTTTACTTATGTGTCAAAATCAAGTCATTTGATTGGTTCAATTGTTTTTTCTACAACCTCCACTTTTCACTAAAATTCTCAAATAATTTAATTCTTTTATTATATAAAAGATTTTTAAAAATTTTAATTATATAAATTAAATTAAAAGTATTATTTACATATAAACTGTTCTTTATATTTAAACAAAACTTTAATTTTAAATGAATTTTATACAAATATAAAAAAATCGAGTATTTAATTCAGTTCGGCTCAGTACTGGCTCAAAAACTGAATTTCATGTTTGGTTTGTATACGTTCTTTTAAACTTTTTGTAAGTTTAAATAGATTAAAACTTAAGATTTTATGCGAGTGTGTGAACAATATAAGCAACATAAATCGTAATGAAAGAGTAACCTAAGAGATCAAGACAAACACAACGATTTATATCAGTTAAGGATGAGAGGTTTAGATCATCTTTACGTCAAGTTTTGAATCCGTGACACATATACTATTCACTAGTATCAAATTTTGGGGTGAATAAATGTGATAACTCGAACCTGAAGTCATTATTTAATTATATTTTACGTATATTTTGAAATTTTTGATGAGATTGAATGCCGTGATTTTTGGTGATTTAAGTCGAACGAATGTTGAAAGTTCTATTTTTTTCGTTTTGACGAGTTACGAGAATTATTAGTGATCGCGATATCAACGGGTGCCCAAAATTTTACGTTTTATTTTTTATTGTTTCGATGTTTGATATTTTGACGTTTTTATTTTTATTGCGTATTAAGTCGTGTCGGGACTATATTATATCATATTTCGTGTGCGTTTTAAATTTTGAAAGGTATTTTTATGAAACCCAAAACCCGTAAATATTTTTAAAATTGACTACTAGGTATTTCCCGCTCTTTAAACTATTATTTACATTTTAGCCCAAAAGAATACACAAATTACAAAATTAACCCTCACCCACCATATAAAAAGAAAAATCTTTTCATAAAAACACACACATAATCTCACCCACCAAAACTTTTCTTCTCTCCTTTCTTTTCCTCTCTTTGCCATGAACCACCAAGCACACACACACTCCTTGATTTTTAATTTTGAGCTTGAATCTTGATAATCTAAAGTAAGTCCCATCTTAGTTTAATCTTGTGATCATTTTGAACTAAAATTTACTTACATGCTTGACTTTTATTTATTTTTTTATAAAATCTTGATTGTTTGATCCATTTGGATGAATTGTATGTGCACGTGTGGTTTTGAAAGAAGATTTGAAAAAGATGAACTTTTATTTTTAAAGTTATTTTTATGATGATCCATGAGTGTTTGATCTATTTTGTGCTTATGTATTTGTTATTATTATTATAATTGAATTTTGAGTGCATGCATGTATGATTTTTGATGGTGATTTGAAAGAAGTATACATGCAAGTGAGTTAGGAGTGTTAGAACTTGAAATAGATGATTATGGGTTGATATTAGGAGTATAGAGTTGGTTGAAATGGGTTAAAATTTTGATTTAGTATGATTTTTAAAAATGTATTTTAGATCAGCAAGTTTAGAGGAATTTTTGGAAATCTTAAGTTTGAATATAAGTTGAGACAATTAGATTTTGTTGTAGAGATTTTCATAAGTTTTGATTTGGTATAAGGTAGAGCTTCTAACTCCAAACGAGGAAGAAGTTATGTTAGTTTGATTATTCGTGTACCGGGAGGCGAGTATTGACACAATACGAAGTTGTTGTCGATATTTGGATCAAATCTCGGGGACTACAAATGAGTTTCTGAAAATTGTAAAGGGATGTTCTTGAGCTCTAAACCTAGGATTTTGAGTCTATTTTTAAACTCAAGTGTCGGTTTTGTAAACGGAATTAGTTAAGAAGGTTAAAATAGTTTTGTAAGTCAAAGGCGTAAAACTGTCCGGATTTTATAATTCAAAGATGTGTTGGGCAGAAGGTCTTAGAGGTAAAAACTTTTTATAAAATTTTAGGAGGGATTTCTACATATAGTAAGTGACTTGCTTAGGTTGTTTCATAAGCTTTTGATATGTCTAAGTAGGGGAAATCAGCTCGTACATTTGGTATGTACCGGCAGAATATTATCAGGACTGTTGTTTAGTAAAGTAAAGATGTAGAAGTTTATAATAGTATCACTTGCGTGGGAAATCGTGTGAGTTTATTTTGGTTTTTAATTATTGATTTGATTTTATTAAGTATGGATCATACTTGAATATATTGTTATTAAAATGTGCGCCTTATTTGGTAGGTTGGAGTTTTCGTGTTCACCAGGCATCATCTATCGTTGAAGATCGTCTTATTACCTCTATTACTCAAGGTGAGTCTATAGCCTCGCTTTATACTTGTTTTAAATGTTTTTAAACCCGCGAGGGGGATACATGTTATTTGAAATAAAATGAACACATGTCATGAGTGATTGTTTGGACCCGAATGTTGCCTGTTGTTGCCTTGAATTGTATAAGTACCTAGTTGCAGAAGTCCTTAAATTCATGAACCGTTAACTATTGTCTTACCCTTGTGTGGGATAGAAATAGCCACTTGTTCAAATGATAGTACTACTGGGTTGACGACCCTATCTGAGACCAAGGCTTTACGTTGAGTAACCTATGAGAAGGATATTTTTCGAGAATAATAGTCAGTGGTATAAAAATTGCAACTAAACCCAAGTAGGGGCAGTGGTTTCATCTAGTCATGCTGGCATTAGGCGTGGGTGACTAAGATAAGGGGTCGGCGTCATGAGCTTAATACAATTCTATAGTTGTTGCTATAAGACGGAATACCTGGATAATAGATTATAAACGTAACAATTCTATTAAATGATTATGATTGATTTTCTTTTCTCTTGTGTTCAAATGTGATCTGATAAACCTATAGATTCGCTCAACATTATTTGTTGACCAGTTTAAGCATGTGTTTCAGGTACTCGAAAGTGATGATGGCGGAGCTTGCTTGGGAAGGTTGCGGGTTGCGTTTATGGTTGTTTAGTCTAAAACTATTTTCTTTCCCTTTTGTCATAAAATATTTATCTTTTGACCTTGTATGGTGATAAAACTTTTTATGTGTGGTCATGTAATTTAGTAAAAAGGTTTGTTGGTTGGTTGAGATCTTTGGGGGACCGAAACGTTACTCTGATATTTCTAAGTTTTGTTTTATTTGGGATCGAAGGTTTTAAACAAAATGTTAAATTCATTTTCTTTTATGTTTCAAACGTCTCTTTTTGAGGTCATTCAATGTATCTTGTGTAATGATACTTGTGTTTAGCATCCAAATGTGTATTTCCGTTGCGCAGTATATTTGGGGGTGTTAAAATTGGTAATCAGAGCTACAAGTTATAGAGAACTAGGTCGGTTTTGAAAAAGTCCTAAACTATAACTTTGGTGTCGAAAATATTTTACAAAAAGCACGCAACTTCTCTGCAAGGCTCCGGTAAGATTATTTTTAGTTTTGTGTTATATTTTAGATGTATCCCTCAAAACTGTTATGAATTCCTGAGTATTTATTAAGTAAATACTATGATAATGTATTGGTATTAATGAAAGTGCGCTGAGTGCTTGTCATCATAATTTCTTTTTGCGAGCATTGCATAATCATCATTTGCATTGCATTGCATATATATATATATATATATATATATATATATATATATATATATATATATATATATATATATATATATATATATATATATATATATATATATATATATTGGCATACATATAACATTTGCATGCTCGTGCATTGCATATATAATTTCGAATAGTGACCTTATGTATCCTCAAATTTTCTGTGTTTGCAAAAAATGGCCGATGTACCGCTGAGTGGTAATAGGGATGGGTATGCTATAGGTGGACCGAGTGTTCTGTTTCCGCAAGGTCATAATCATCATGGGTAGATAGACGAGGATGGAGATAAGGGCGAAGTTGTGGAGACTAGGAGTGAAGTTGAAGTAATTAGTTTTGGGACTGAATTCGAGAAGTTTAAGAAGGAAAGAGTTAGGTTAGAAAGATTGACTGCTTGGGAAGCTCATATTAGGCCATTTATTAGTCAGGGTTGGAAGTTTAGAAATGATGAGAGTCGTTCTGAGACTCACTATATGATGCATCCGCCGTATAGAGGTGCGTATATGATCTTTCAGGATGAGTTGTGCTATGTTTCGGATTGGAGGTGCAAGAAGGAGGTGGACGAGGAGGATGAGGCTGATAGTAAGGTTGGGGAGAACGATGAGCCGTTGCCTAAGAACTAATCATGTGATAGATTTCCTTGTACTTTTATCTTTATTTACTTGTTGTAATCGAACCTATTTAGACTTTATGTTGTAGTATTGTGACGGAACTTGTTATCTTTTAGGTTTGTTGGGTAAGTGATTGTAGTGACACATCTTGTCACATTTTGGTTGAATCCTCAATGCAATCTATATTTACCTTTCATGATCTATGATGTGTCCTTATTAGCTCTTTTGTGATTTGGTTGATGAATTTGAGTAGTGTTGTGTTGTTTATACATGTAGTATCCATGATATATCCCGATAAAATCCTTCTTTTTATCTTGATGTGTATACTTATCATGTTTCTTTCATCTGTGATGACAATGAAAAGAATTAAGTGAGGCATTTTCTGTCATTATTGGATCGCCACGTGACTAGGTTTTTTGAAACATGTCTCCAGAGTTAACAACTGCTAGGGTAAACACTATGATTCAGGAAGCGATTCTAGGGCGCTTGGAGCCGATCGTACGGAAAGAAGTCAAGGCAAGGGAGCAGGAAATCCTTTTATGACCAATACCACCACTAACATTGATGGTTCAGTTGGAAATATTATTGTTGTTCCGCAAGTCCCTAGGGGATGTTCGTATGTTAGTTACATGAGGTGTGGGCCTACTCAAACTCATAATACTGGTAGTGTTTTGGAGATGTACAAATGGATGGATAAGATGGAGAATAATTCTAAGGTTGGTGATTGTTCAAGAGTGAGTGGAGTGCAAAAGAAGAAGAAGGACAATACTGTTGGGAATAACAAAAGAAAATGTAAATCTGTTCAATCTAACCAAGGACAAAACCGAAATCAGCAGTCTAAGAAAAGGAAGAATGGCGTTTGTGGTGCTACTGTGCACCAAGGTAACAAGAGAAATCCTAAGTGTAGGCGATGTACTTTGTACCATATCGGTAATTGTCCTCCTACTTGTCACAAGTGTGGAATGGCTGAACATCGAGCTGCTGGGTGTAGGACAAGGAATGTGGTTACTGGAGTTAGTATCCCTGGAGTGGTGATATGTTTTCGTTGTGGTGAATAAGGGCTTAAACAAGGAAATTGTACAAGAATTGAGAATCGATAGGAAAGAAATGTTGCTGCTGCTCTAGCTTATATTGTGGATGATGATGATAAGTCTCGAGATTCAAATGTTATGACTGGTATGTTCTCATTTGACGCTCATTAAGCTAGTGCATTGTTTAAATATTTGATCCAATAAGAATTTTGAAAATGTTAGATTTATTTGCCTTAAGGATAGAGAACCAGTAAGATTAGCAACTAGCTGTATGAGGAATTAACCGATGGAAAGGTTGTTAATATTAGTTCTATACTAAGAGGGTATTCTTTGAACTTAGGGAATTAGGTGTTTGATGTGGATTTAATGTTTATAGAGTTAGAACCTTTTATTTAGATTGTTATTATAGATTGGTTAAGTTGTGTGGTATGATGGTTGTTAGTGGAGAGGATTGGTTTAGATTTTATAAGAACTGAGTATTGACCGCCAAAGGTGATGAATGAACTTTCCATTTGAGAACTGTGTCATGTTTGAAGATGAGAAGGTATGTAGAAGGAGTTTGTAATGTATTTTATGCTCAAATAACTACTGATGGAGTGATTGAAAGGAAATGAGATGACGTGTCTGTAATTCAAGAGTATTTTGAAGTTTTCCTACAGAATTTTCGAGTTTACTGTCGTCTCGTGAAGTGGAGTTTCGTGTTGATTTAGTGTTAGAAGCTACGCCTGTTATTCGTGCGTCTTGTCGTTTTACATTGTCAGAATTGAGGGATTTATCCGATCAATTGCAGTAATTGATGGATAAGGCGACGAAGCTAATCTAATAAATGTGGAAAGGCGGGCCATAAGGAATGTTGGTATTGTTATTAAGGAAAAAGAATGGATCGTTTGGAGGTATATTGATTGTCGTGACTTTAAACAAATTGACTGCCAAGAATCGGTATCCATTACTCATGATTGACGTTTTGTTTGATCAATTGTATGGATGAGTAAGAGAAGTATTTGATAACAACTCTGGAATTGTTGAAGAAAGAGGAACTGTATGCAAAATTCTTTGAGTATGAATTTTGGTTGGAGTTAGTGCAAATACCGGGATGTGTGATTTATAACAAAGGTATTCGTGAAAATCTTGCCAAGATTGAAACGATCAAGGATTTGTCGATACCGACGAAGCCGACAGAAGCTTGTTAATTCCTTGGTCTAAGCTGAGTATTATCGGAGGTTTATCGAAAGGTTTTCACTGATTGTTAAACCATTGATTAAGCTGGCTAAGAAGAACTGAATGTGTGAACCCCACTCATGCATCTAAGTTTGTAAGTTTCGAGATCTAATCCTCATCAGATGAGGAAGTTGTTTTGTGAACACTGAAGGATAGGTCGTGTTCTGCACCAGTGTTGTCATTGTTGGAAGAATCTGAAGAATTTATAGAATTATGATGATGTGGAGGGAGAAAGTGATCGGTGATGTGTTAAATTAATTAAGGAAGTACAAGGGGAACTACAGAACTCTAAGTTTTAACAGCTGTGGTATCTATTTTGGAACTATGTAACATTACTTGTATGGAATCAAGTGTGTGGTAATTAAGAATTATACTCGTATTTAACATCTGGGAAATTCAAGGGAAATGAGTAAAAGATTACTTAGCAATTGCTGAAAGGTTGTAATCGGTAATTATAGTGGTAAGTGATTATAGTTGCGAGATTCGCTACCATCCTGGAAAGGCGAATGTGGTAACTAATGCACTTAGTAGGAAGGAAAAGGAAAAATCTATAACCCGAGGCTTTGGGCTTTGGTAATAACTGGAAGTGTTAATTTGATGGAATAAAATTGAAAGTTTGAGTTAATGGTTTGAAGGGGAAGAATGTCAAGGAAAGTGATTTTAACATTTTGTCAAACTTATGAAAAGGATTTTATAGTAAAGTCGAGTGAGATATGGTATATTGAGAATCATGCAACAAAATTCGATTATTCAATGTGTGTTGGGAGTGCGAGATTTGGTGGTGAATAAATCTCACAGATAAGAGAATTCAATTCTTCGGTATGTTGTCATTATATCTGTCTGAAAAAGGTGTGTTGGGAGTACTATAACTAGTGACAAAGGGATCTCACAAGTCAAAGTATTTGATACATTCTGGTTTGGGTAAGATGTATCATGACATAAGGAAGATGTATTGATGGTCATACTTGAATATAGGAAATCGTCTGAGTTATCTTAATAGTTGTTGGTGCAATTTGATTTCCTAAATGGTTGTTGGTGTAATATGATTTCCTGAATAGAGCACCAAACTGTTCAGTGTGTTCGTAAGTGTTTGACTTGGATAAAGGTGAAAGATGAGTGTAGAAAATCATCTAAGTAATTAGTACAACATGAAATCTCTGAATGGAAAAGGAGGAAATCACTATGGATATAGTGACGAAATTGTCGAGAATTTCTAGTAAATCTGATATCACGACCCGAGACTAAAGTTTACTTCTGAGTTTTGGAGATCTCTACAGAAAGGGATGGGAACGGAATTAAGTTTCCGTACAGCGTACGATCCAGAGACTGAGGTTTACTTTTGATTTTGAAACTCTCCGTACTGTAATAAATGTTGGATATAACTCCATTCCTATCGTGACAGTTAAGTTTGAATACCGCGTATTATTCAGAAACTAATAGACAGAGTGAAAGGATGATTTAAACAGTGGAAAATGTACTTGTGCATGTGCGATTAAAACTTGGGGTGATGTCATTCTCAACTATTTCGCTGTGAACCCCAATGACATCAACTGTTGATGGAATCTTTATACAACAATAGTCGTCATACTAGTAATTAGGATGTACTGTTTGAGGCTTTATATGGACGTAAGTTAGGTTTTATGTGTATTCAAGTGATGTAGGGAGGCAATTAATTTTCGGAAGCTACTGAGGAGATGGTGCATATTAAGAATAATCGAAAAGCTGTGAAGAGTCATCAGAAAATTTATGATTGACAATCGAAAGAAATCGTTGGAAAGTGAAATTAAGAGATTGAAGCATAAAAGAATTCCATCGTGCCTTCACAATAGAATTTGTGTAAGATTCCTTGTTATGATAATATTCTAGGAATAGACCCGAAATTGTTTGAGAAGCGTGAGCATTTCTTTAAGGAAAAGAGATCTCATTTATTCTAGTGATACAAAATGTGAGTATAAGAAGGGTTAAGCGTCATAACGTCGCTCTTTTTAAGGAGGGTAGGATGTGGTAACCCGAACCTGAGGTCATTATTTAATTATATTTTACGAATATTTTTGAAATTTTTGATGAGATTGAATGTCGTGATGTTTGGTGATTTAAGTCGAACGAATGTTGAAAGTTCTATTTTTATGTTTTGACGAGTTACGAGGATTATTAGTGATCGCGATATCAACGGATGCCCGAAATTTTACGTTTTATTTTTTATTGTTTCGATGTTTGATATTTTGACGTTTTTATTTTTATTGCTTATTAAGTCGTGTTGGGACTATATTGTATCATATTTCATGTGCGTTTTAAATTTTGAAAGGTATTTTTATGAAACCCGAAACCCGTAAATATTTTTAAAATTGACTCCTAGTCATGTCCCACTCTTTAAACTATTATTTACATTTTAGCCCAAAAGAATACACAAATTACAAAATTAACCCTCACCCACCATATAAAAAGAAAAATCTTTTCATAAAAACACACATAATCTCACCCACCAAAAATTTTTTTCTCTCCTTTCTTTTCCTCTCTTTGCCGTGAACCAAAAAGCACACAAACATCCCTTGATTTTTAATTTTGAGCTTGAATCTTGATAATCTAAAGTAAGTCTCATCTTAGTTTTAATCTTGTTATCATTTTGAACTAAAATTTACTTACATGCATTGACTTTTAATTTTTTTTATAAAATCTTGATTGTTTGATCCATTTGGATGAATTGTATGTGATGTTTGTCATCTCATTCATGTTTTTAGTTGTTGCATGTGTGGTTTTGAAAGAAGATTTAAAAAAGATGAACTTTTATTTTTAAAGTTATTTTTATGATGATCCATGAGTTTTTGATCCATTTTGTGCTTGTGTATAGTTGTTATTATTATTATAATTGAATTTTGAGTGCATGTATGTATGATTTTTTATGGTGATTTGAAAGAAGTATACATGCAAGTGAGTTTGATGATCCATGAGTTTTTGATCCATTTTGTGCTTGTGTGTAGTTGTTATTATTATTATAATTGAATTTTGAGTGCATGTATGTATGATTTTTTATGGTGATTTGAAAGAAGTATACATGCAAGTGAGTTAGGAGTGTTAGAAATTGAAATGGATGATTATGGGTTGATATTAGGAGTATAGAGTTGGTTGAAATGGGTTAAAAATTTGATTTAGTATGATTTTTAAAAATGTATTTTAGATCAACAAATTTAGAGGCATTTTTGGAAATCTTAAGTTTTAATATAGGTTGAAATGATTAGATTTTGTTGTAGAGATTTTTATAAGCTTCGATTTGGTATAAGGTAGAGCTTCTAACTCAAAACGAGGAAGAAGTTATGTTAGTTTTATTATTCGTGTACCGGGAGGCGAGTATTGACACAATACGAAGTTGTTGTTGATATTTGGATCAAATCTCGGGGACTATAAAATGAGTTTTTGAAAATGGTCAAGCGCTGTTCTTGTGCTCTAGGGTTTTGAGTTTATCTTTAAACTCAAGTGTCAGTTTTGTAAACGAAATTAGTTAAGAATGTTAAAATGGTTTTGTAAGTTAAAGGCGTAAAACTGTTCGGATTTTACAATTCAAAGATCTGTTGGGCAGAAGGTCTTAGAGGTAAAAACTTTTGATAAAATTTAGGAGGGATTTCTACATATATCAAGTGAGTTTCTCAGGTTGTTTCATAAGCTTTTGATATGTCTAAGTAGGGGAAATCAGCTCGTACATTTGGTATGTACTGGCAGAATATTATCGGGAGTGTTGTTTAGTAAAGTAAAGATGTAGAAGTTTATAATAGTATCACTTGCATAGGAAATTATGTGAGTTTATTTTGGGTTTGAATTATTGATTTGATTTTATTAAGGGTCATACTTGAATATATTGTTATTAAAATGCGCCCCTTATTTGGTAGCTTGCGGTTTTCGTATTCACCAGGCATCATCTATCGTTGAAGATCGTCTTACTACTTCTATTACTCAAGGTGAGTCTATAGCATCGCTTTATACTTGTTTTAAATGTTTTTAAACCCGCGAGGGGGGTACATGCTATTTGAAATAAAATGAACACATGTCACAAATGATAGTTTGGACCCGAATGTTGCCTGTTGTTGCCTTGAATTGTATAAGTACCTAGTTGCAGAAGTCCCTAAATTTATGAACCATTAACTATTGTCTTTCCCTTGTGTGGGATAGAAATAGCCGCTTGTTCAAATGATAGTTAATAAGTGTGAAAACACTTATCCTTTTACCACTTAATTATAATAATAACCAAGCCAAAACGTGTATTTTATGTCGTAAATGTCGGAATTATGCGTGGTTTGTGTTTTTGTTGTGATTTAGGATCAAAATGTGAAAAGGGAAGAAAACATGGGCTTTCACGGGCTTTTATCGAAGAAAAAGACAAAAGACGAAGTCAAAAGATCAAGAGTGCAAAAAGAACGGAAGTCCAAGGCCTATTCTGAAGATTTATCGAAAAAAGTCTAAAGACGGAAGTTTAATAAAGCCGAAGAACTCAAGTCTAATTTATGAAGAAATTACAAGACGAGTTTAATTAATCCCGATACAAAGTCGAAAAAAGTCGAAGAATTTATGAAGACGTAAAGTCGAGAGAAGAAAGAAAGGAGCAACACATGCTAACCTCCCTAATCTCCTATAAATATCCTCCTAATGACACATAATGAGTTGTTGGCTAACTTGACAAACTAGTCTTCCACCATTTTCATTTTCATGCACTTTAATTTCATGTCATTTACTTAATTGTCAATTTAATTACCTTGTTTTGCACCTTAAATTTCTTGCCTTTAATTCCAAGTAAGTTCTTTAATTTTGTTGTTGAATCTTTTCCTTTAATCAAGCTTTTAATTATCAATCTTATTCTACTTTTCTTGTTTTTGATTTGATTTTGGTTGGGATTAAGCATTAATTTTGCATAATCTTATTGCTTATTTGATTAAAAAGTTTATCTTTTTACTTCTATCTAGGCTTTTATACGAATTAAGCTATAAGTTTGACAATCTTATTGGCTTATTTTGTATTTAGCTTTTTTTTTTTAGAGTTTTCTCTTTTTAAAAGTTTGCTTATTTTGTTTGCTTATTTTGTGTTTTGAAAAAGTCTTTAAATTTGTAGCTTATTTTGTTCGTCTTACTATTGTCTTGATTTAGTTATTGTTATTTGATTATTGTCTAAGTGCTTATTTGGTTTTCTTATTGCGAACTTCATTCCAACTGAAAAGGGATTTGGATTCCGATAGCTTGTTACGATCGCAAAAACCACAAGGGTTTCTACATTGCGATCAGTATTGCGATACTCCCTATTATTCTGATCAAGATTCCGATCGCTCATTGCGATCTTGGATTGCGACGGGGCTTAAGGCTGTATTGCAACGGAATGCTGCCAAATTTTTGGTAGCCATATTCCGATGGATTTGTTTTTAGATATTCAGATGCTTTAGTTTTTATTACATTTCGATAGAATTGTTTCTACTATATTCCGACGATAGATTTAGATTTCAAGCATTCCGATCATCATTTTGATAGAGTGGTAAGCTTGTATTCTGATACCTACATTCCGATAAGTATTCCGACGGCTTTGTGGTGACAGCATTCCGACGGGATTCCGACGTATTGGGGTTTTGTTTTAATATTTTGTCTTAGTTTTATTTTATTTTAAGTTTGCATTATTTTAAGTTTTTAAATTTTCATTTTTATTACATTGTCAAATTTAATTTTCGTCAAGTTTTAATTTCTCGTCAATTAATTAATTTACTTTTAAAAGTTTTAATATTACACAATTTACGTTTTAATTAGTTTTAGCTTTAATTACCTGCCATTTTCTTTAAAGTTTTGCACACTTAATATACTACAACGACCAATCTATTATTGCTTCCACCAAAAGACGACTGAGTCGCACTTAAACCCATTTCAATTCGAAGAGATCGGACGATAACTTTTTACATACAAAATCTTAGTTATTAAATCGCGCCGCTGCCGGCTCTTTTCGTAAAGATTAACGGTTTTCTGTGAGAGACGCGTTGAATTTTGGGATCCGTTCACTCGTGAACGTTATTTTTCTTGCTCAAAAAATTTTCAAAATCCATAAAAATTAAAAAATTTCAAAAATCCAAAAAGATTTTTATTTTTATTTTTACACGTACGTATATATTCTCTATTTCTTTGGTATCTTGTTCTTTTGCTTTTGCAGGTGTATGCGTACTAGATCTTCAACTTATTCTGAGCCCGAGACTCGTGAAGATTTAGTTATGGCTGGTGTGCACAACAACAATAATCCACCCCACCCCAACATGAATAACAACAACAATGTTCCCCCACCCGACCTTCGACCGATGGAGGAGCTTTGTCAACCAACCATGAATGGACGAGGAGGACCGATTGCGCCGATGCAAATCACGGCTCCAGAGTTTTCGTTGAAGCATCACATGATCCAACAAGTTCAAACACTTGTCCATTTCGCGGATTACCGGATGATGATGCCAACAAACACCTCGACAAGTTCATTACTGTTACTCAGAGCATGAAGTTACCCGGGGTTACTATCGATTTTCTTCGCCTTCACCTATTTCCACACACCTTATCCCACCATGCCGAAAAATGGTTTGATCGTCTTCCGAAGAATTCAATTCATACTTGGGATGAGATGACTCAATGCTTTTTGTCACGCTACTTTCCACCATTCATGGTCACGAGCCTTCGAAATCAAATTAGTGTATTTACACAAGAACCTGATGAATCACTTTTTGATGCTTGGGAACGATATAATGTTTTGATCAATCGATGTCCAAACCATAACATGTTCCCCATTACTTTGATTGATACTTTCTACAACGGTTTAACTTTTCGAGATCGTGATACTATTAATGTAGCCGCCGGTGGCACATTTATGAAAAGAAGACCCGAGGAGTGTAGAGAGCTTATCGAGAACATGACTACTCATCACAAAAATTGGGATTCATCCGCATACTCAAGATCAAACCTGAGAGTCAATGTTTCTTCTACTTCTTCAAACCCTAATATCACCGAATTGACCCGCGCAATGGTCGAAATGCGCAAGAATACAACTTTTGGCTACAAATCAACAACAACAAGTTAAAGCTGTTGCAACTTCTTGTGAGACTTGCGGCGGTCCTCATTCATACACTGATTGTCCTTCTACTCATGACAATACGGAAAACGTGTATGTGGCTTATGGTAACTATTCAACAGAAAACTACCAAGCCCGACCTCAAGGTGATCGTAACTTGCTAAGTTACCGTTCTAACAACTTTCTTTCACCCGGTTTTTCTCCTCAAAACCACAACCACAACAACTATAATAGAAGCAACCCAAACCCACCTCGAGCTTCTAATTCTTATCACCCACCCGCTCAACAAGCACCACCCATAAATCATGATGTTGAAAATTTCATGAGGACCCAAGGAGAGCAAATCAAGAATCTACAAAGCCAAATTATCAACTTGAAAGGGGATATCACTAAGCAAGGGAATGATATTAGATCCAAGCTTCGACATGATATACAAACCTCTTTTAGCACTCAAACAAATGATTTGAAGAATATGCTGGCTAGTTTCTTACCAACTACTCAACCCTCTACTTCGGGCTCTCTTCCTTCAAATACCGTCACCAACCCGAGAGCGAATGTGAGTGCTATTACTACACGTACTGGAGCAACCTTAGTAGGACCATCTATCCCTCCCCCAGTTACTCCATCTACACCTCTTCCACCACCATTTATCCCTCCTACTCCCACGCCTAGTAATAGTTCTCCATTACCGTCTCCACCCATGCATGAAGAAATACCCAAGAAAAACCCTTCACCCACCCCACCTTCCACCTATAAACCCAACATCCCATATCCTTCTCGGTTAGACAAGAGAAAATTGCTTACTAAAGAGGATGCTCAAATCACTTCTTTTCTGAAGATGATATCTCAAATGACCTTCAACATTAGCGTCGTTGAAGCACTTGTCCAAAAGCCGAAATTCGTCAAAGCATTCAAGGAATTGCTTAACAAGAAGGAAAAGATTGCTGAGTTTGTCAACACACGCTTAAATGAAAACTGTTCTGCAGTCATTCTTAAAGAACTTCCGAAAAAACTTGGAGATCCCGGTCGTTTTGTGTTGCCTTGCATTTTCAACAAAACCGATGAATTTACTGCCTTAGCTGATCTCGGGGCAAATATAAATCTGATGCCTTTAAGTGTTTGGAAAACACTATCATTACCCGACCTTACTCCAACAAAGATGACTCTTGAGCTAGCAAATCGCACTCTCGCTTACCCCGTTGGTATTGCCGAAGATGTGTTTATTAAAGTTGGCACCTTCACTTTTCTGGTCGACTTTGTTGTTGTTGATTATGAAATGGACCCTCGTATTCCCTTAATACTTGGTCGGCCATTCTTGAGAACCGGAAAAGCATTAGTCGATGTTGCCGAAGGTGACTTAATCTTAAGGGTCGGGAATGATGCACACGTATTTAAAATGGGGAAGATCACAACCAAACCCAATGGAAGAGAATCATCGAATATGATTAATGTGCTTCATGATTTTGTCGTCTACAACAATCCTCTTTTCGATTCTTGCTATAATAATCCACTGTTCCAATATGATGTGGATGATTCTCTCTCCAATTTAGACCCTCCACCAATTCATGAGTATCCACCGATCTGTGATGACTATGATGATGATTCTAGTTCTGATATGGATGATTCTGATGATTTTTCTTCTGAGTATAAAGATATGCCAACATATGATGATTTTGAGGATGTCGATACTCTTTCGAGTGATTCTTCACATGATGACCTTGCACCTACTTTTGATGAAGATCCTCCGCCAACAATACTTGATCCTACTTTGGATGACTACTCATTTGAGGAAGACTTTGCTACTTTTTTCAACACTTACTTCCCCAATGAGAGTGATGCTCCTCCTTTGGACATTGATGATTATGGTCTTTATCCTCTTTTGGATATGAAGAAACCCGTTTCAAAGGAGAAGAAGTCGGAAGACACCGAATCCGCAGTACCTATGTCTTGACACCTCTTCATCCACCTTCTGAGGATGAAATTGTGAGATTTATGAGCGGATCCTCTTCAAGGTCTACTGTTCCTGAGTGTTATTTTCCCCTAAAGGAAAAGGTGTTCGATCCCAGCATTGCATTTTTTAAGCCATCTCAGTATCCATCTGATGAAATAAAAGGAAAGATTTTTGGAACTTATGGAGATATGCTTGTACCTCAGCACACTTGTTACCACCGTGCTCCATCTTTGCTTGAGGAAACCTTGCCTACTCTTCTTTGGCTTGCCTTGTTCGCCTTAAGCTTGTGTTACTTGATGGATGAAAACCATGTATTTGATCCCGGTGGATATGTTTCAAGCTTCTTCCTATGCTAATCAAGGTCGAGTCAGGCTCACGACTCGGTTAACAAAAACAAGCGCTTCTTGGGAGGCAACCCGCAGTATCTATCCTTTTATTCCGTTTTTATTATAAGTGTAGGGGGAGACCCTAGTATGTGTTTGTTGTTTTCTTTCTTATCATGTGCAGGGATTCGAGCCTTCAAAGATCCACTTTTGATGACTTTTGACGACCCGTGATTCCGTGTTCCCGTCTTCCTGGTTCTATCCCAAACTCTTTTGATTCATTATTTTATCATTTATGATTGAAATAGGAATCACTTTAGTTGTCTCTTCCTTAGCAAGATTTAAACAATGTACACAATGTCCTAAGTGTAGGGGAGTTTACTCCCACATGCTTAAACATTGAGGACAATGTTTATATTAAGTGTAGGGGGACTTCTATCGAAGTTAAGTGGGTTTTTCCTTGTATTTGTCCTCATTTTAACCGGAAAATCGATTTTTCGACATTTTTCAAAATTTTTGATCTATTTTGGCCTAGTTGTATTTACCTTTGTTATAGTTATTTTCTTTCTTTGCTAGAATAAATTTTACGTTTTAAATTTCAAACGTTGTGAATCTTTTGACTCAATCCGAGTTTACTTATCTAAGTTTACTCTAGCTAGTATCCTTAACGTGTTTAAGTCAAGTTTTGCTAGGCTTTTATATAGGGGACTTTAATACGCGAAAGTCTTAACTCTTACGGGTTAAGAACAAGAACTTTTCGCAAGTTCCTATAATTGATCCTAGAAAGTCGTTTATCAAGGGAACTTTAAAATGCGAATTCTAAACTTGAAAAAGTCTAAGAAGTTGCAAGATCCTATAGATGACTTGAAAACCCAAAACTTTGATTTAATAGGCTAAGCATCCACGAGTCTAATTCCTTGAGATTTTAAATTGTGGAGAACGAGAGATGATAGAGTCAATTATAATTTTGGTATTCTTTCATGAATTTATGTGAGTTGATTATGAGCTTTTTCTCCCATTGCTTGTTAATAAATTTAATTGCAATAAATAAGGTCGTACAATTTGAAAAGTTACTTAGCTTCTAGCACAAGATCGTTTAAAAGTTGCTCGGTATTAACTAGAGTTCATAGCAAGGCATAACTTATTGAAGCGGGATACGAAGATTGGCGAGTCCGAAAAGGTCCTAACAAGACATGAGGGCTACATTTTGTTGCTAAAGATCCAAAGTGATGTGAAGAATCATTTATCAAAAATCAATATGAAGGATCAAGACACACGACGAAAAGCAAATACTCCCGTAAAGATCATGGAGAAGTCTATCCAAAAAGGCCCTAACAAGGTATGAGGATAAATAGATCCAAGTCCTAAAAGGAGGCGGATCGTTGTATATCAAAATCCCAAATAAAGATTAGAGGAAAATGAAGAAGTCCTGGTCCAAGTATGAAGAATCTCTCAAAAATTTCAAGTGAAGAAATTCCTATTATGAAGAGAAGACCATTATTTCATGAACGTCTCTCAAGATTTGAAGTATGAAGTCACTGCCAAATATCGGTCCGAGAAAGGACTCAAATCGTGAAGCGAGTTATGCCAAGATATGAACTTTATGAGGTCCCGAGAAGCAGTTTTAAAAGATTTTGTCCTTTAGCTAACTATTGATTAAATCGTCCTACTTTATTTTCAGCCTAAATAACTATCGAAATAAGTCAACAATGCATCCTCGTGATCATTCAAGACAATCATAAAATATAAGAAATACACCTAGGAATAAGGGAGTTTAAGTAAATAATTGTCCCACATGAGTTTGTTTTAGTTTGCTAACTTATAATAACAATGATCTCGTTTTTATGCTTGGTATGGGGAACGCGAAACTTGAGGATGATAATAATTCATGACATTTCCAAAACCCTAAGGTAAGTTTTTTTATCTTTTTACTTGTTTTCTTCTTTTGAATATTTTGTAATTTTCTATCTCTTTAAGAAAGGCCAATGTGGATTGATTATGATGAAAAATGTAAACCTTGCTTTGTAATTAACGCATTGCATGAGGACATTGCAATGGTCAAGTGTAAGGGATTTAATAAGTGTGAAAACACTTATCCTTTTACCACTTAATTATAATAATAACCAAGCCAAAACGTGTATTTTATGTCGTAAATGTCAGAATTATGCGTGGTTTGTGTTTTTGTTGTGATTTAGGATCAAAATGTGAAAAGGGAAGAAAACATGGGCTTTTACGGGCTTTTATCGAAGAAAAAGACAAAAGACGAAGTCAAAAGATCAAGAGTGCAAAAAGAACGGAAGTCCAAGGCCTATTATGAAGATTTATCGAAGAAATAGTCTAAAGACGGAAGTTTAATAAAGCAGAAGAACTCAAGTCTAATTTATGAAGAAATTACAAGACGAGTTTAATTAATCCCGAGACAAAGTCGAAAAAGTCGAATAATTTATGAAGACGAAAAGACGAGAGAAGAAAGAAAGGAGCAACACATGCTAACCTCCATAATCTCCTATAAATACCCTCCTAATGACACATTAGGAGTTGTTGGCTAACTTGACAAACTAGTCTTCCACCATTTTCATTTTCATGCACTTTAATTTTATGTCATTTACTTAATTGTCAATTTAATTACCTTGTTTTGCACCTTAAATTTCTTGCCTTTAATTCCAAGTAAGTTCTTTAATTTTGTTGTTGAATCTTTTCCTTTAATCAAGCTTTTAATTATCAATCTTATTCTACTTTTCTTGTTTTTGATTTGATTTTGGTTCGGATTAAGCATTAATTTTACTTAATCTTATTGCTTATTTGATTAAAAAGTTTATCTTTTTACTTCTACCGAGGCTTTTATACGAATTAAGCTATAAGTTTGACAATCTTATTGGCTTATTTTGTATTTATCTTGTTTGTTTTAAAATTTTCTTAAGAGTTTTCTCTTTTTAAAAGTTTGCTTATTTTGTGTTTTGAAAAAGTCTTTAAATTTGTAGCTTATTTTGTTCGTCTTATTATTGCCTTGATTTAGTTTTTGTTATTTGCTTATTGTCTAAGTGCTTATTTGGTTTTCTTATTGCGAATTTCATTCCAACTGAAAAGGGATTTGGATTCCGACAGCTTGTTACGATCGCAAAAACCACAAGGGTTTCTACATTGCGATCAGTATTGCGATACTCCCCCTTATTCCGATCAAGATTCCGATCGCTCATTGCGATCGTGGATTGCGACGGGGCTTAAGGCTGTATTGCGACGGAATGCTGCCAAATTTTTGGTAGCCATATTCCGATGAATTATTCCGATGGATTTGTTTTTAGATATTCAGATGCTTTAGTTTTTATTACATTCCGATAGAATTGTTTCTACTATATTCCGATAGATTTAGATTTCAAGCATTCCGATCATCATTCCGATAGAGTGGTAAGCTTGTATTCCGATACCTACATTCCGATAAGTATTCCGACGGCTTTGTGGTGACAGCATTCCGACGGGATTCCTATGGATTGGGGTTTTGTTTTAATATTTTGTCTTAGTTTTATTTTATTTTAAGTTTGCATTATTTTAAGTTTTTAAATTTTCATTTTTATTACATTGTCAATTTAATTTTCGACAAGTTTTAATTTCTCGTCAATTAATTAATTTACTTTTAAAAGTTTTGATATTGCACAATTTACGTTTTAATTAGTTTTAGCTTTAATTACCTGCCATTTACTTTAAAGTTTTGCACATTTAATATACTACAACGACAAATCTATTATTGTTTCCACCAAAAGACGACAGAGTCGCACTTAAACCCATTTTCAATTCGAAGAGATCGGACGATAACTTTTTACATACAAAATCTCAGTTATTAATAGTACTATTGGGTTGACGACCTTATCCAAGACCAGGGCTTTACGTTGAGTAACCTCTAGGAAGGATATTTTTCGAGAATGAGAGTCAGTGGTATAAAAATTGCAACTAATACCCAAGTAGGGGCAGTGGTTTCATCTAGTCATGCTGGCATTAGGCGTAGGTGACTAAGTTAAGGGTTCGGTGTCATGAGCTTAATACAATTCTATTGCTGTTGCTATAAGACGGAATATCTAGATAATAGATTTTAAGCGTAACAATTCTATTAAATGATTATGATTGATTTTTTCTCTTGTGTTCAAATGTGATTTGATAAACCTATAGATTCGCTCAACATTATTTGTTGACCAGTTTAAGCATGTGTGTCAGGTAATCGAAAGTGATGATAGCGGAGCTTGCTTGGGAATGTTGCGGGTTGCTTTTATGGTTGTTTACTCTAAAACTGATTTCTTTCCCTTTTGTCATAAAATATTTACCTTTTGACCTTGTATGGTGATAAAACTTTTTATGTGTGGTCTTGTAATTGGTAAAAAGGTTTGTTGGTTGGTTGAGATATTTGGAGGACCGAAACGCTACTCTGATATTTCTAAGTTTTGTTTTATTTGGGATCGAAGGTTTTAGACAAATGTTAAATTCATTTTATTTTATGTTTCAAACGTCTCATTTTGCGGTCGTTCAATGTATCTTGTGTAATGATGCTTGTGTTTAGCACCCAAATGTGTATTTCCACCGCGCAATATATTTTGGGGTGTTAAAATATACCGCATACATTAGCTTTCACCGATCTACACTTAGTACCTAAGGAAGTTCGCATCAAGAACAACCCACGCTAAGCAAAATTACGAACTCTCCACATCCTTATAATGACTTCTACCAAAGAAATACCCTGCCTAAAGCTTGACCACTCCCTGCATAAGCTTGTTACAACCTTGTTTCTCCGCACCCAAAGTGATTTATACATTGTCTTGTTTGTCCCAAACTCATGATTTTGTAGGATAAAGTATAAAGATAATGAAATAAATGTAAATACGATAATATCATTTTCAAATGTGTAAATCTTATTTATATAAATCAATGAATTACAAAGTATCATACGAAGTTAACACTAGTTGACTAGAAGTGATAATACTATCTAACAAAGAAAACTTAAACACAAACTTTAGTTTGCAAGAAAACCTATGAGATCTCACTCCGATCAACATTTTAATAAAATAAATAACGTTAGAGTTAATGCATAATAAAAATAAGAAAAAATTTCACGTTTGGTCCCTATCGTTTACCCCAAATATCAAGTTTGGTCCCTATCTCAAACTAAGTGCACAGATCGTCCCTATCGTTTACACTTTGGATCAAAATTGGTCCCTATCTCAAACGGGAGTTACTTTTGCTCGTTAACTCTTGTAAGTGGAAGGGTATTTTGGGGCATTCACTTTTTTCCCATGCATTAAATACAAACACTTACTCCATTTCTTCACATTCGATCACGACACATAATCAAAACACTCCCTCCCTCCATTAAACCTGGAAACAAAAACCCCCAATTCAATCACTGTTTTTTCTAATATCCCCCAAAAATGGATGGTTGTGGTTAGAAGATTAAAGAGGGGTTTGGACCTTATAAGATGCCTATTGAATACGGTAATACTAATGATCTATTTGCCCTAATTTTTTAAATTAATTAATTAAGAATATAATTGATGTAATTAAGCATATTTAAAGGTTTTTTTTAATTTCATTTTGCAGAAAAGGACCCTGCTCTTTTTTCCCTAAAAATCCATCATGCTGGTAAGATCATTTGTGTTAAGAATAGAAGGAGATATGTAAATGGGTTAGTTAGTTATGTCGAATGGGTTGATATAGATAGATTTTCAGTTCATGAGTTGAATACTGTAATGTGGGAATTAGGATATGTGAAACAGGAACCTATATACTATCATTATATGATTCCTGGGACTGACCTTGATGTGGGATTGAGAGCTTTAGGTAATGATCAAGATGTTATTGGGTTAGCTAGGAATATCCATAACAACAAACTAATCCTTGTATACTGTGAACACTTAGAGTCTGTGGTAGACACATATGCTTGCCCCCTCCTTCTAGCAGTGTTGTTATTAAGGAGATAAACCCTAGTTTGATCCCTAAGAATGTTTTGTATTTAACATACCCCAACCAACACCCTTCTACTTCAACACATACACCCTCCACCAAACAGCCTTCTAGTTCAACTCCTACACCCTCATCTCAACAGCCTTCTAGCTCAACTCCTACATCCTCACCTCAACAACATGTTACCTCAACTCCCACACCCTCCAACAATGAGCCTTTGCCTACACACCATGAGACTGTGGAAACCATATATGAAGAGTTGTTGAACATGTACTATGAGTTTGATCCATTTGAGGATATAGCTGCGAAAGAACCAAAAAGTGATAGGGTGGTGAATGAACCACAGATTGATAGGGTGGTGAATGAACCAGAAAGTGATAGGGTGGTGAATGAACCACAGATTGATAGGATGGTGAATGAACAAGAAAGGGATATGGTTGTCAACAATGAACCAACAGAAACATTGTTTGAGGGGCAAACAATGTTTGGTGATGAGGAGGGCAGTAGTACAGACAATGATTATACTGATTCAGAGGCTGATGAGGATTACTTTGTAGATGAAGACACATTTTTAGAAGAGGTAAATGTAGACATGGATGATTATCACTTTAACATAGATGCAGATGTAGAGTGGGTTAGGAATGATAAGGAGGTACAAGTTGTTACTGAATTAGATCCCAGTGAGGTAAATGTAATTGATAATGACCAATTTGATAGTGGAACAGATTCAGAGGGTGAATGGATTGAGCATATTAGGAGAAAGAATCTTAGAGAGGTCAAAAAAGCAAATGAGAGTGAAAATAACACTGTCTTCAAACATTTTTTCTATGTTGGCCAATGTTTATCAAGTGCAGATGTTGTAAAAGAAAGGGTTAAACTTCACTCTATTGAAACTAGAAGGAACTTGTGGTTGGCAAAGAATGATAAACAGAGAATTAGAGCAAAGTGTGTTGGAAAAAATCCTGTCTTTTTACTAGAGGGTGAAGGGGCTAGTAACACTGAAGATGTTGGTGCAAGTGGTAAAGGTCAAACAGATGTTGGGCCTAATAAGAAAGTAGGTAAAGGTAAAACAGATATTGGTGCAAGTGGTAAAGGTCAAACAGATGTTGGGCCTAATAAGAAAGTAGGTGGTAGAGGAATGCCCAAACAACTTGCACCAGATGAATGTCCATGGGCTTTGCAGGTTACCAAAGTTAAAAACACAGAGTCATGGGAGGTCAGGACATATAATAATGTCCATAACTGCTTGCAGACAAGGAAAGTAAGTGCTTGTACTTCCAAGTTCTTGAGCAAAGGCATCATTGACCAAGTTGAAAAAACCCACATATACCCTTAAGAGCTCTTCAAGATGAACTACAAAAGAAGTATGAGTTAGGTGTGTCTATTCAAAAAGCAGGTAGAGCTAAAACAACAACTGTAAATCAAGTCAAAGGTGATTATAAGCACCTGTATACCATGTTGAGGGATTACTGTCTAGAATTAAGAAGGGCTAATCCAGATAGAACAGTTAGGATTGAAGTTGAAAGAGATGCAACTACTGATGATAACACAAGAATTTTCTAGAGGATCTATGTTTGTCTAGGCCCCTTAAAGAAAGGTTTCAGATCTTGTGGTAGAGAGTTGTTGGGACTAGATGGTGTATTTATGAAGGGACAATATCCAGGCCAACTACTCACTGCTATTGGGTTAGATGCAAACAATGGTATTTATCCACTTGCATATGCCATTGTTGAGAAAGAAACAACATGTTCTTGGACATGGTTTTTAGAATGCCTAGGTGATGATCTTGGGTTGATAAAGGAATCAAATTTCACCTTTATCAGTGATAGACAAAAGGTATTTTGTCATTTTACTACATTTAACTTTTTTATTCAATCTTGTAGTCCCTAAGATTTTAACTCACCAATACTTTATCTTTTTTCTACAGGGTTTATCTATTGCTATTGCAAATGTTTTTCCTTGTGCATAGCACAGATATTGCCTTAGGCATATCCATGAAAACATGAAAAAACAGTGGAGTGGACTAGCTTATAAAGAGCATTTGTGGAGATGTGCTTCTGTAACAACTGTTCCATACTTTGATACTGCAATGGAAGCATTGAAAGAGTTTGACAAAGAAGCTTTTGAATGGTTGGCTAAAATACCAGCTCACAGTTGGGCTAGATCACATTTCTCAGGTTAAAAGCCATGTTGTTTAATATTCTTTCAGCTTAATTTATAGTTAAACAGACACTAATTACTCCCCATTATAATGATAACATGTAGAGCAAAATCAGACATCTTGTTGAACAATTTATGTGAGTGCTTCAATGGTAAGATTTTAGATGCTAGGGATGCACCAATAATCACAGCCTTAGAATACATTAGGGAGTACTTAATGAGAAGAATGTGTTAATGCAATAATGACTAAAAACGTTACTTGCATTTTTCGGTCTCGCTTAGTTTTGATTACGACAATATGTAAAAACAAGCATTTACGAAAACAACGAAAAATGAATTCTTGAGTTCAAGTATTTTTCATTTTACCCATTTTCACTTAAGGTATGGATAAACAAGTACTAACCTTAATCAAGTGATCAAGTGATTTAATCTTTTCTTAAAACTCACTTTTTATTAAATGTGACAAGTTTTTATTAAACTTTATTTTTAAGAAAATGTTTTATTAAATTAATTATTTGAAATTTGAAAATGGCATATTCTTATTCTGTTAAGAATGTCCTTTCAGGATATTTTTATACCCAGATAAGACCTCCACCACTAAAGGACAAAAAGGAGCGGAGTCTAGTCCGGCGGTACCTTAGCGCCTAGGCGGTACCTTATCGATAAGGTACCGCGGGCTGTGATAAGGTACCGCGGGCAGATATAGCCGTTGGCTCCTTTATCCTTTATATAGTGGACCATTCTCAGCTTTTCACCTCACCTCTTTTGCACATTTATTTCTAGATTCAAACCCCTTCTTTAATCACTCAAATCTTTGATCATTTGTTTGATTATTACTTGTTTAAGAAGTGAATCTTGTTCTTCCATCCCTTTCTCTCCAAGTGCAAAGAGAAGAACACTATCCTAGTGAAGTGTTGAGTCCACCACCAAAGATCCATTGAAGATCAATTTTTATATACTTGTAGTTGTGTCATAGTTGTGAAGATCCAAGTAGTTGTGTCTATTTGGAAGTTGTGTATGTACTAAGTATAGTTGTGTAGATTGGTCCTAGCTACGATTAGGGCTCGACTTTTAGCTTAGAGTCGGAAATTGGTTAAGAAACGTGTACGATTTTCTCCACCATAAGGAGCTTGTTGTGTAGTGAACTCTCGAGTAAGGAGTACTCGAGGAGTGGAGTAGGAACGAGGAGTGAGCTTCGTTGCCGAACCACTATAAATCCTTGGTGTTCGGTTTGATCTTTCTTTACCCTTAACTCTTTATATTCCTTATTCTTTTTTGCATATACATGTGTTAATATTAGATTAGCTACACTATCATTCTTTATTCTTTGTGGATATATTAGTATTAGTTTAGCTACACTATCATTGTTCATATTTGTGCATAAGAAGATTTCACATATTTCCTCAAGCCTAAGTTTTTTGAAAAAGGATATTTGGAAACCATATTTTAACAAGTAAATTATAAGAAACTATTCAACCCCCCCTTCTAGTTTCTACAATTGGTATCAGAGCGGGTTGCTCAAGAATTTTTAAAGTATATTGTATTTTAAAACTTGAATCGATCTATGGATTCCAACAAGTACCTAGAAGGGCAATCTATGCAAAGACCACCACTTTTTGAAACCGATAGTTTTATTTATTGGATAAATAGATTTGAAACTTATGTGAAATCAAAAGATTTAGATCTTTGGCATGTTATTACCAATGGTGATTTTTTACCCTTTCAATTTAATGAAGTTTCTAAAACAAAAGAATTAGTCACTTTTGACAAAGCTAATGATGATACTAAAACGAAACTTTCAAAAAATAATGAGGCTAAAATGGTGATTTATAATGCTTTGCCTAAGAAAGAGTATGAAAGAATTTTTATGTGTGAAACCGCTAAAGATATTTGGAACACTCTTTTAGTAACCCACCAAGGTAATAGCCAAGTCAAAGAAAGTAAAATCGATCTTCTTGTCCAACAATATGAACAATTTGTCATCTTAGAAGATGAAACTATTGATAGTGCATTTGCTAGGTTTAACACCATTATTACTAGTCTAAAAGCACTTGATGAAGGTTTTTCTAGCAAGAACAATGTTAGGAAGTTTCTAAGGGCCTTACATCCAAAGTGGAGAGCAAAAGTCACGGCTATTGAAGAGTCAAAAGATCTCTCAACTTTATCACTCGATGAACTCATAGGAAACTTGAAGGTTCATGAGATGATAATTTTAAAGGACTCGGAATTAGTAAAAACCAAGAGTGAAAGGAAATCTCTTGCACTTAAAGCCAAGAAGGCACAAAGTGACCATGATAGTTCCTCGGAAAGTGATGACGAGGAGTATGCATTGGCGGTGAGAGATTTCAAGAAGCTCTTCAAGAGACGAGGTCAACACGTTAGGCAACTAAACTATGACAAGAAACCATTGTCAAAGAATCGGTTTGTCAAGAACGAAAAAGGTGATAGGAGTTGCTTTAGATCTGGTGATCCAAATCACTTCATTGGTGATTGTCCAAAGCCCGCTCGTGATAAGAACCACACGGCATTCGTTAGTGGCGCTTGGAGCGATAGCGGTGAAGATGATGATGACAACCCCAAAGAGGAGAAATGTCTTATGGCTCACACTTCTAAAGAGGTACATTCCGAAACCGAATATTATAGCAATGATAGTTCCACTTTAGATGATATTGAATTTGAAGGCAAATATGATAGCTTACACAAACTTAGTCTTAAATTCATAGAAAAGAATAAAACCTTAAAATCAACCAAAACTAAGCTTGAAAATGAGATCAATGAACTTAGGGAGAAATTGGCTAAACTTGAGAAAAACAAAGAGGTTGATTTAGGTTGCTTAAGTTGTGAGAAACTTAGATTAGAGAATGATGATCTCAAGAGCACCTCCATTAAATTGGAAAAATTCATGAAAGGTACTAGTGCTCTTGATGATATGTTAAACAAAAAAGTTCATTCTAAGGAAAAACTTGGTCTAGGTTTTAACTCAAATGAAGCCCCAACTAGTGAACCAAAACAAGTCAGGTTTTCACAGAAAACACCTTCTGGACGCGGTTCCACATTGTTTGGCGCGGTTCCTTATCACTATGGAACCGCGGCCATAGATAAGGTACCGCGGCCAGAAGTTGATTTTTGTGAAAACTCTAAACTTTCTGAAAAATCTAAGTTAAATGAAAAACCAAAGCATCTTACTTTTAATAAGGTTCAATTACCCATACTTGACGACAATGCTATTAGTAAGTTCTATAAGCCGTTAAGTAAACCTCTCATGGGAAATAGAAGTTTATCTAGACTATCTTCTACTCCACCTAGAGTACGGAATGAGTCTAATCCTAGAAGTAGAACGACAACGCCTACAAGAGATAATCAAAACAACTCACGACCTAGAAGTAAAACTCCAACACCTAGAAAGAATAACAATAACTCTAAACCTAGATCAAACACACCTAGGAGAAGTAATGAACAACAAAATGGTTACATGAATTACTACCCTCCTCCATTTTGTTCTCCATGGGGAATCCCCACCTCATTCATACATCTCAACCAAATGCAAGGGATATTTGGAACTAACAATTTTGGACCCATCAGATATTGGGGACCAAATGTTTGATCTTGTGTATTGTTACCTAGATATGCTTGGGAATTGATTTGGAGCCCGATGAGTAGATTAAGGATAGTGGATGTTCTAAACACATGACGGGTAATCGAAGTTTGTTCTCGCATTACAAAGCATATGATGGAGGTAACGTCACATTCGCTAGTAGTCTACGTGGTAATATCATTGGCAAAGGTACAGTTTCTCTTGACTCCATGACCATTGAAAATGTTGAGCACGTAGATAACTTAGGTTTTAATATTTTAAGTATAGGTCAAATTTGTGATAATAAGTGTAAGGTCATCTTTTCGGAACATGACAGTGAAATCGTAAAAGATGGAAAAGTCATTGGAAAAGGTGTTAGAAAGCACGGGCTTTATGTCATGAAGGTTAATAAGAAGTCAAAAGACAACATATGTCTTGCGACTATAGATGATAGTTCTACTCTTTGGCATAGGAGATTAGGTCATGCTAATATGCGTTTAATTCAATCTTTAGTCTCTAAGGAGTTGGTAAGACACCTCCCCAAGATTAAGTTTGATAGTCACTTTTGTGATGCTTGCAAAGTTGGAAAGCAAGTTCACTCAAGTCACAAAGCCAAGAATTTGGTTTCGACCTCTCGGTGCTTAGAGCTCCTACATATGGATCTCTTTGGACCTTCCGCCATACGGAGTTATGGAGGTAACCTTTATACCCTAGTTATAGTTGACTACTATTCTAGATTCACTTGGACTAGATTTTTGGCATCTAAGAATGAAGCTTTCGATCACTTCGAAATCTTTAGTCGGAGAATTCAAAATCAACTAGGATGTTCAATTGTTTCTATTAGGACGGATCATGGTAGGGAATTTGATAATGAAGTGCAATTTGGTGCCTTTTGTGAAGCTCATGGTATTACCCATAACTTCTCGGCTCCTCGCACTCCACAATCAAATGGGGTAGTTGAAAGGAAGAATAGGACTCTCCAAGAGATGAGTAGGACGATGTTAAACGAGCAATCTTTGCCTCAAAAGTTTTGGTGTAATGCCGTAGATACATCGACTTATATTCTCAACCGAATTCTTATTCGACCCTTCCTAGGAAAGACCCCCTATGAGATTCTTAAAGGTAAGAAACCCTCATTAGAATACTTTAGGGTGTTTGGAAGCAAGTGCTTTATCCTCAACACCAAAGACTACCTTACCAAGTTTGACCCAAAGTCTTACGAAGGTATCCTTTTAGGTTATTCCCAAACTAGTAAGGCCTACATAGTCCTAAATAGAACCTCAGGGGTTATTGAAGAATCACTCAACGTAACCTTTGATGAAACCCCTCCTTCACCCAAGACACCACCATTGGTTGATGATGACTTGGATGAATTAGAAGTAGTTAAAGCCAAAGAGGTTAGAAAAATAGGAGTTGAAGACCTTAGTGTTGAAAAGGAAGTAAACATTAAGGAGTCTAGGGATCATACTCTCAATAATGTCATTGGTGACTTAAATCAAAGGACCCTAAGATCTCAAGTCCAAAACCAAAGCAACTTTTTTTGTTTTGTCTCCTTGATTGAACCTAAGAATGTTAAAGAAGCTTTGACGGATGAGAGTTGGGTCATTGTGATGCAAGAAGAATTGAATCAATTCGTTGCCAATGATGTTTGGGAACTTGCTCCTCCACCTAGAAGTTCTACCATTATAGGAACCAAATGGGTATTTAGGAATAAGCTAGATGAGAATGGTGTTGTGTCTCGTAACAAGGCTAGACTTGTAGCTCAAGGCTATAATCAACAAGAAGGGATTGATTATGACGAGACATATGCACCGGTAGCTAGATTAGAATCAATTAGAATCCTTTTAGCCTACGCTTGTGCCTTAGATATTAAGCTTCAACAAATGGATGTAAAGAGTGCATTTCTTAACGGTTTGATCAATGAGGAGGTATATGTGGCTCAACCTCCCGGCTTCATTGATTTTGAGAAACCGGACCATGTTTACAAGCTTAAGAAAGCACTTTATGGACTCAAACAAGCACCCAAAGCATGGTATGATAGACTTAAAGCGTTTCTTGTTAAACATGAGTATACCATGGGTATGGTAGACAATACACTCTTTACAAAGAAGAAAGGCCCTCACCTCATAATCGTACAAATATATGTTGATGACATTATATTTGGCTCAACTTGTCAAGAATTGTGTGATGACTTTGCCAAAATCATGCATGATGAGTTTGAAATGAGTATGATGGGAGAACTTAACTTCTTTTTAGGACTCTAAATTAAACAAATGGACGATGGTATTTTCTTTAGTCAATCTAAGTACGCTAAAGAAATGCTAAAGAAATTTGGATTAGAAGAATCTAGACCAATGAAGACCCCTATGGCCTCAGATACTAAACTCACCGTAGATAATGATTGTGAGTCGGTAGACAACACCAAATATAGATGTATGATTGGTAGTTTGTTGTACCTAACGGCAAGTCGACCGGATATCATGTTTAGTGTTTGCCTTTGTGCTCGCTTCCAAGAGGCTCCCAAAACCTCTCACCTTGAAGCGGTTAAGCGTATCTTCCGATACATTAAAGGCACTATACATTTAGGATTATGGTATCCTAAAGGGACCGGCGTAGAAACCATTGTCTACGTGGACTCGGATCATGCGGGAGACTATGTGGACCGGAAAAGCACTTGTGGAGTTTGTACCTTCATGGGTTGTTGTTTAACTTCTTGGTTCTCCAAGAAACAAACCGCTCTTGCGATATCCACCTCGGAAGCCGAGTATGTGAGTGCCGGTAAAGCATGCCAACAAGCTCTATGGATGAAGCAAGCGCTTGCTGATTACGGGATTTCTCTTGATGATGTTCCCATCATGTGCGATAATAAAGGCGTTATAGACCTAAGCAAGAATCCCGTGCAACTTTCGCGAACCAAACACATAGAAATTAGACACCATTTCCTTAGAGATAATGTTCAAAAGGGGAACATTACTATCAAAAAGGTGCCCTCTGAGGACAACTTAGCCGATATCTTCACTAAGCCACTTAAGAGGGAACCTTTTTATTACTTGCGTCTAGGTCTAGGATTAATGGAACATCTTCCTTAAATTCTTTTCTTCTTGTATGTTTTCTCTTACCACCTTGAGTCCTTGAGTCTTTTAAGATTCTTTTGAAAAATCTTCTCATCTCCTTTTCAAAACTCTCAAAGTCTCTTTCGAAAACGGTCGAGAAACTCGTTTGACATTGTTAATTCAATCTAAAAACGATTTTTCATAGATTCCCGCTATTAATATAGAGCTTACATAATTCATATGTATGATTCTCTCAAACATAGCAAGAACAAGATTGAATCATGGAGGATCATTGTGTCATAAGGTCTTGTCTTACACACCTCCTACATTGATTTTTTTATCAATGTATTTTGGTCAAATCTCTATTTGGTAAGTTTGCATATACTTTCCTTGTCTATCTTAGCTTTTAAGCACATCCCTATGATAAGTTAGACTAGAAAAATAAGATTTGCTGAAAAATCTTTCTCCAAACACCAAACCCTGCTTCTGCAGGCGGTTCCATAAGTGAGTCACGGTACCTTATTGATAAGGTACCGCCACCATAGATAAGGAACCGCCTACAGTGGCCTTCCTTTTCGGGTTTTTGTCTGAAACTCCAGATTTGCTCCAACCTTTTTGAGAATCTTTGTTTCAAACCCTTTGACCACCCCAAAAATACCCTAAGCCTTCCCTATTTAAACCATAAGCATTTTGCATTCTTCACATCCAAAATGTCTTATTCTCCAAATGAAAGCCTTGAATCTCCTCCATTTTCTCCAATTGCTTTCAATCCTAACCCACCCAAGAACACTCTTAATCACATTTCTCCTACCAAGAATGTTGATTGTGGAACTTCCTTTCTTCCACCACCACCCTTTAGTGTTCTTCCTCATTCTCATGATAATGTCATGCACCATGGAACATATTATCATTGTTGTCAATATCAACATCTTGCTATGGCACACATCTATGAGGAGTTGAGCTACATTAAGAGTCTCTTAATCAAGCCTCCTCTTCATTTTGATTATGAGATCTCCAACAAGCCACCACCACCACCCTTCGCTATTACCTTGTCTTTCATATAAGCATTGGTTGCTTATCCTCAAGACACCAAATTCAAGCAAATCTTAGAATTCTAGAATAACTAGGATTAGATTTATGCTTTTGGCTTGTTTTCTTTCTTTTTTTTCATACTTCCTTGTATGATGTTTCTTTAGTAACCTATCTTGGATCTTTGTCTTTGTGTTTTCTTCTCTTTTAAATTTTTTTTGTGACCTATTGCTATATATTGTTGGTTGTTTCTTTTGTTCAACTAACCCTTTTATGTAGCTTGTCACCATATCTCGATTCCCCGGTGCCCCAGGCTAGGGGGAGTAAGCACCAAGGGGGAGTCTTTGCAAAGTCGTTTCTTCAACACCGGCTTACGCAACCTTTTTGCTTCGACAAAGGGGGAGAAATGAATAAACTCGTCTTCGAAAATCTTGTTTTTTGTGTGATTGAGTTTATGTATTGTCGGAATCAAAAAGGGGGAGATTGTTAATGCAATAATGACTAAAAAGGTTACTTGCATTTTTCGGTCTCGCTTAGTTTTGATTACGACAATATGTAAAAACAAGCATTTACGAAAACAACGAAAAACGAATTCTTGAGTTCAAGTATTTTTCATTTTACCCATTTTCACTTAAGGTATGGATAAACAAGTACTAACCTTAATCAAGTGATCAAGTGATTTAATCATTTCTTAAAACTCACTTTTTATTAAATGTGACAAGTTTTTATTAAACTTTATTTTTAAGAAAATGTTTTATTAAATTAATTATTTGAAATTTGAAAATGACATATTCTTATTCTGTTAAGAATATCCTTTCAGGATATTTTTATACCCAGATAAGACCTCCACCACTAAAGAACAAAAAGGAGCGGAGTCTAGTCCGACGGTACCTTAGCGCCTAGGCGGTACCTTATCAATAAGGTACCGCGGGCTGTGATAAGGTACCGCGGGCAGATATAGCCGTTGGCTTTTTTATCCTTTATATAGTGGACCATTCTCAGCTTTTCACCTCACCTCTTTTGCACATTTATTTCCAGATTCAAACCCCTTCTTTAATCACTCAAATCTTTGATCATTTGTTTGATTATTACTTGTTTAAGAAGTGAATCTTTTTCTTCCATCCCTTCCTCTCCAAGTGCAAAGAGAAGAACACTATCCTAGTGAAGTGTTGAGTCCACCACCAAAGATCCATTGAAGATCAATTTTTATATACTTGTAGTTGTGTCATAGTTGTGAATATCCAAGTAGTTGTGTCTATTTGGAAGTTGTGTATGTACTAAGTATAGTTGTGTAGATTGGTCCTAGCTACGATTAGGGCTCGACTTTTAGCTTAGAGTCGGAAATTGGTTAAGCAACGTGTACGGTTTTCTCCACCATAAGGAGCTTGTTGTGTAGTGAACTCTCGAGTAAGGAGTACTCGAGGAGTGGAGTAGGAACGAGGAGTGAGCTTCGTTGCCGAACCACTATAAATCCTTGGTGTTTGGTTTGATCTTTCTTTACCCTTAACTCTTTACATTCCTTATTCTTTTTTGCATATACATGTGTTAATATTAGATTAGCTACACTATCATTCTTTATTCTTTGTGGATATATTAGTATTAGTTTAGCTACACTATCATTGTTCATATTTGTGCATAAGAAGATTTCACATATTTCCTCAAGCCTAAGTTTTTTGAAAAAGGATTTTTGGAAACCATATTTTAATAAGTAAATTATAAGAAACGATTCAACCCCCCTTCTAGTTTCTACAGAATGGTTAATGTTATTGCTGTGATTAAGAAGTCAGATGGGCCACTTACCCCTGCTGCTACTAAGTTATTGAGTGTAGCCATTGAAAGGGCAAATAGGTACACAGTTGGGTATAATGGTGGTGAGGAGTATGAGGTTAAGAGCAGTTATGGTACTCAGTGTGTGGTTAATATAGTTAAAAAGGTATGTAGTTGTAGAAGTGGGAGTTAACAGGAATCCCTTGTGCACATGCTATTGCAGCCAGCTTCAACATGTCACTTAATGGACATCATGTTAATATCCAAAAAGAATGGGTGGATAAGTGTTATTGGTTAGCTACTTGGGAAAAAACATACAGTTACACTCTAGGTTGTTTGAATGGTAAGGTCATGTGGCAGAAAAGTCAAATAACTACAACACTCACCCCACCAAAGCATAATACTTCAGTTGGTAGGCCAAGGAAAAATAGGAGAAAAACAAGGGATGAGAAGGCTCAAATGGTGAAGTATGGAAGGTTGTCAGGGGCCTATAAGACAGTGACATGTGTAAATTGTGGAAATAAAGGGCACAACAAAAGGTCTTGCAAAGGGCAAGAGGACCCAAATACTACAAGAGGATCAAGTACAGCAGGATCAAGTGCACCTGCAACAGGCTCAAGATCAAATGCACCTGCTGCAACAGGATCAAGTGCACCTACAAGAGCAAAGAAGAAAACACCATCTGATGCAGCAGGATCAAGTGCACCTGCAACAGCAAAGAAGAAAAGAAAATCTGATGCAGCAGGGTCAAGTACACCTACAAAGAAGAAACAGGCTACAAACTCCAAGAAGAACTAATGCCATGTTTTTTAAAGCAATGTTTGTAATCTGAACAAGTATCATGTATGTTCTAGTACTTTAGTCATCTGATCTATGTTTGTAATCTGAATAAGTTTCATTAATGCTTCAATGATTTAGTGCTTTTGTTAACTTCTTGTGTTTCATGTATGCTTCATTTGAACAATGTAAACAAATAACATACTAAACTTGAACTCCATTCCATTAGCCAAAATTAATTGACCACACCATCATCTGTGGTCAATTTGATGTTCAAGGATTACATAACAAGAAAGCAGATGAAAATAACACAATACATGAAAAAACTAACAACCATGAAGACAAAAACCAACCATCAACACCACAAACTTCAAACCACAGCCTTCCCCTTCCTCTTCCATTGGTTACCAGCAACCCCCCTCTTTCCCATCTTAGTGACAATCTGCTCCCAATTGGCCTTGTTGGGAAGTCCTAGCACAACATTGTAGACATGAGTTGGGCTTTTGATGATGTTTGTGGCAACATAGGTGACATCAGGGCCTTGCTTTTTCTGGATGACTTCTTTGCCTTTCAAAGTGTCCTCATAAAACTCTAGTGACTCAGAGCTTTCATCATCATCAGTATCCTCAGAATCAGCAAAAGTGCTACCAAAATCCTCATCCCATGTATCCCAGTAATCTTTATCAGCATGATACTCAGCCTCATCCACATAGCCATAGAATTTTAGGGCTTTAAGTGTGATTGACCCATTCCTGAACCTTTCTGCAACAGCCTTGGTAACATAAGTCCTAGGCCTTGAACTAGATCCAATGGGAGGAAGAGGAAGTGCTCTGTGCCTAGATGATCCTTCAAAGCCCTTATCATCATCTTTCCACTCAGCATCACCACTTGGACAATAGACAACCACACTGCTAGTGTCACTCAACACAATGACCTCTTTTTTTTGACATTTTTTGAATTTCAGATAGGATTAGAAAG
Source organism: Glebionis coronaria (assembly GCA_025667525.1). NCBI lineage: Eukaryota > Viridiplantae > Streptophyta > Magnoliopsida > Asterales > Asteraceae > Glebionis > Glebionis coronaria. The sequence goes on from CM046880.1 coordinate 510,111,965, forward strand.
ATAGAAATGGTGATGGAGAAGTGATGTGTGTGGCGTTGGGTTTTATAAGCAAGTAGATGAAGGGGGGGGGGGGGGTATTTACTCTTAACCATTCAATGCCCTCAACCCCTCAACTCCTCAACTCCTCAACTACCTATCTGCAAAAACAGAGTTAGTAAATGAGTCTGCAAAACAGAGTTAGTAAACAGAACTTAGTAAATGAACAAGACAAAACAAGAACTTCTAGAAGAGATGGAAAATATTTTTCATTGATAACCCCAAAATCCATCTTACATGTTCATCAGATTAGCCTTTACATTTTTCTTAGGCAAATCTGGAAAAAAATAAAACTAAAACAAACCCTAGCCAACTAATCAACAAGTATTTTTTTAGAACACAAACTTCATTACTAATTTTTTTGATGGAATCTTCATGCCTATTTCTAGCCCTAAGCAACCTAGGTATGATTTGAACAGCTCAAGGACACATTGGTGGATCAAACCAATCAATCCACCTACATGCTGGTCCTTGGAATTCACAAGCATAGAAACGACGACCTGGATGACGATCTGACCAAGAAGTCTTGATTGTAGCAACGCGACCACATGAGCAGAAAACCATTTCTTCTTTTTGATTTTAGGGTTTTGATACTGGAATGTTGAAAAGGTAGGTGTGATTGTGTGTGAGGTGATCGTGTATTGTGTGTGTGTTAAGATTGAGTTTGGTGATAATTAATGCATGGGAAAAAAGTGAATGCCCCAAAATACCCTTCCACTTACAAGAGTTAACGAGCAAAAGGAACTCCCGTTTGAGATAGTGACCAATTTTAATCCAAAGTGTAAACGATAGGGACGATCTGTGCACTTAGTTTGAGATAGGGACCAAACTTGATATTTGGGGTAAACGATAGGGACCAAACGTGAATTTTTTTCTAAAAATAATAACGAGAAGTGATAGCATCTCCTCCGATCAACATTCTCTTATATAGTGAATACGAGAATATCACTTGGTGGAGGTGGGTAAGACGTGAAAAGCATCCTATGAAAATTTACATCTTCCATTTAATGCTTTTATTTTTTAAACACATCAAGTGTGCTTGAGTGAACAATTCTCAACTCGTACTTGTTTTAACTTTTGTGCAAAATACACTTTATCTCACTCTTTTGCTTTCATAAAGAACCCACATAAATACTAAAGAGGTTTCGAGTTATGGTCTCTTGGGGAGTCAAATAACTAATTAAGTTCATCATGGTATTATCAACCCCTAATGAATATTTGTCCTTCAACGTGTTTCCGCTACATACTAGCTCACGTCATTCTCTTTTTGAAACCTACCAAGCGTGCTTTAGTGAACAATTTTGCTAAATGTTCACTTCTTTTTCATCAACTCATACTTGTTTTAAAATACACCTTATCCCGCTCTTTTGCTTTCGTAGAAAAATGTGCATAAAAACTTAATAGATTTCAAGTTATGCTCTTTTAGGGAGTCGGATTAACTAATTAAGTTCATGAGAGTATTGTTAACCCTTGTTGAACATATTCCCTTCAACATGTTTATCTACATACTAGCTCACATCAGTATCAACTAGCGAGTATGTCTTTAAGGAATTTTATAGCTTACACACATAAGAAGAAAATGCAAATACACTTCTTACATATTTATTTTCCCACTTGTCGACGTGAGAGAATAAAAAAACGCGGTTAATTCTATTGTTTTCTACTTCCACTTGCAGACAAAAATAAAAGTAAGTGGTTTTTTAAGAAACAAACAATGCTTTGTTGTTGAGTTAAAGGTTGCAAAAATCACAAATCGATAGTCGAGTTGTCAACCAAGTTGTAGCTTGTAATCACTAATAATTCCTCGTGAGATTAATTAGTGATAAATTAGATTAGAATATTCGATGGATTTTAGATATTTCTTACAAGTTTTAGGTATTTTTGACAAGACTTAAAGAATAACAATTTGTATTAGATAAACCAATTGTTATAAGTTAATAAAATAACGATACTGATATGCACATGGAATCACTTGATTAGACCATGTTTATTCACAACCTCATGCAACCCAAACTTTTATCAAAATATTAATCTCAACTTTTTTTTATCATTTATCAACAACACAACCTAACTCAGCATAACCTAATATACAATATTAACTTTTTTACATTTAATTTAATTACTTACCCAAATATACTGTTAACTAATTTAACAATTAATATGTTGAATTAAGTCGGGTCAAAAATACTTCGACCAAAATGAAAAATACAATCCAATGTCAATAGTAAATGATATAGTCTCGAAAGAGTATACAGTAAATACAAATGGCATTTTCATTAATTCATACATTGAAACAACCATTATTAACCACTTTACATCCATTCCAGTTATCTAATATCCCATTATCCTCAAAGCAAATATATCAAAATAACCACCAAACCAAAATACCTAACACCATCCCATATCTAACCAGCACACATATTATTAAACTAGTCACTTAAGCTTTAATATCTACACATAAATTATATGCAGAGTAGTTGTTAAGGAACTGCAGCAAATCCATGTTAAGATGAAACATATCATAAGGAGAGAGAGAGAGAGATTTGATTGCCTTGGAAAAGAGTTATCCATTGTTTGATAGACATGTGGCAAGGTTGGATGATAGATTTTAGAATCACTATACAAACTGGTCGGGTGCTTTATTTTCTCTATATTGAGCATTTTTATTATTATATTAATTGTTTTGGTCCTTTTGTCCTTCAATGAGTCGGGTAAGTTCGTTGATAAACGTTGTCTTAGAGAGGAGGGTGTCATGGCGAGCTCACCTTCCCCGAGCCTATGTGGCACCCTCGCCGACCCTCTCCGTTGTTCGTTGCCACACCCCCACCCCTTACTCGCCGGGCCTTCATCGCTGTAGCGGCGAGACAACAACGATGTGAGAGACGATTTTTATCCTTTTTTCTTTCTTTTTCTTTTATTTTGATAGACTTACACATAGTATTTGTGTGTGTGTTTGTCATGTTGAAGAAGAAGAAAGGGGGGCTGTGAGATCGAAGAAGAAGATAAGGCAATTAATGTTTTTTAATATATATTTACAGTTTTTACCCATATGGTTTGATATTTATCTTTTTTAGTTAAAATTTTTAATTTTCATAATTTTTTAAAACGCTTTTAGTTTAGGGTTTTATTTTTATTTTCGTACTGTATTTTTATTTAAGTATTTGTATTTTTAATTTGAATGAAATAAATTTTAATTTGTGTGAAAATGAAAAAAAGAAAAATAAAAGATAGTGATGAGGCTAAAGTGGAGAGGGGTTTGACTCTCAACTAGTGATAATGTATTTTAATTAGTTGATTCGTGCTAATGTGAAGCTAATGTTGATGATTTACCTCTCCATGACACCTTTCTCTTAGAGCATTTACAATGCAACCAAGTCTTTAAGACTTGTGCATTTAATGCAACATTAAATTTGATATAAAACATTAATGTTTTGATCTAGTTAATGCAATAGCTTTTCATATTTCTTGTCAAACACTTGGTAAATTACAAGTCTTCTCTAAAAAGCCATTGTTGAAGTCTTTACTTCAATGCTTTTAAAACTATACAAATAACTTTTTGATATAGTAAAAAGTCTTTTAAAAACTAGCCCATTGTATATGCTTTTAGAGCATCCACAATGCTCCAAGTCTTCAATGACTTAAAGCATTTATGGCTATAAATGCTAAATTTGAAATGACTTAATACATTTATTACTATGAATGCAATTGAAAAGTTATTGCAAGACTTGACACATGTCAAGTCTTTCTTACAAACCTCTTAAAAAGTCTTTTCACACAATAGTAAAAAGCTTTTGAAAAGCTTTTTCAAATAGCAAAAAGCTTTTCATAAAACACCCCATTATAGATGATATTAGTACACACAAATTGGTTTTAAAAAGACATTTGTACATTTACTTGTTTTCCTCAACTCATACTCATCTTTTCCATGTTAATTGGTTAAAAACCCCACTGACTCACTCCACTTTCTCCCACATAAACTCATCTATATAATTCGCATATTTCACAAGCAAAAGTTAAATGTTCATACATTCAACCACAAAAACATGTTACCTGAACTGCTGAACATATAGGGAGAAAATCCGCAACGTGTTTTTCGATCCTGGTGCTTTGACATTTTAACTGGAAACTATAGTAACCAAACGATTAAGTAGGGAAGGTTATCAAGACTATCTTTACTCATGACTCAAACCAACCGGTTGGGTGATATAATGACAAAAAAATAGTATAATATTACAAAGTACATTCAAAGAAGATGGGTAGGGATGCAACCGGTTCGTGTGGTGACTTTCTAATATGTGAACCAACCTGTCTACGTGTCATAATATGATTCATTCCACAAGCATTACCATTTTAATACTAACTTTACTCTTTCCAACATTATTTTATGTCAAATATTAATTTCAATAAAGGATTGAGGAATATGTTATGCAGATGTTAACATGTATATTGGTATGGTGTTCCTTTTGGATATGATGCAAATAGTTCGTATATATTTTGTTGTTTCATTGGTCTCTGATTTTTAATGTGCAAACTACTGTTTAATGGATATCTGTATCTTTATATCTTCATATTAAACTCATGGCATTCACTTCATGAGGATCACAAGAACTAATGAATGCGGCACCAAGCATGCAGAATAATCTGGGCTGCTCGTTTTGCATTACGTTATGTTAGTGTTGTTTTTCAAATCATTTTTAAAACTTTAAGTGTTTAAATTAAATAAAAAATAATATTACATTTAGGTTGATTGGGTTGTTGTTGATAAATGATAAAAAGTTTGAAATTGATTGTACGTATTGGTTGTTTATGTGAATGAGTGAGAAAATGATATTTTAATATAAAATTGGGTTGTGATGGGTTGCGAATAAACGTAGTCTAAGGTCTTTTGCTCTTAAATTTGTGTGTACTAAAATTCTTCCGTGTATCACTCCTTAACTGATTTGCACAAATCAAAAAATCAAAAACTTTGGTGCCCAGCAACGCCGATTAATCAGCCTACTTTGACTTGTTTTTTCAACATTGGTTGAAGCTGAAATCAGATTAGAAACTTACCTCTAGAGATACAAAAAGATTATAACCAAATACGAGTTCGATATGATCATGGAAAATTTATTCTCAAACAGAGTTACACTTGGCCGAGGTAAAAATTATGTTATCTTCTTACATATAAACCAGTACATATATCTAAAAATGATTTAACTACTGGATTCCAAAGTGGGAACTCCCTGCTCATTTCTAAAGAAATTTTCTGGATCAACTCTAGACTTCACCATTACAAGCTTATTAAAGTTAGCCTCATTCCAATACTTCACCCCATAAACCTTTCCTTCTTCATAACTATTCTTCCCATTATGATTCACACCAATGTCCAAGTCCCTATAATTAAGAAATGCTTGTCTAGGGTTCTTAGACACATATGGAGTCATATGCTCATGCATCTGTCTTGTAGACTCTATGTACTGATTTGCAGCTTCCGTTCCCGAATCTTCCCAATACGTTTGGTATTGAATCATTGCAATGTTCCCTGCTCGATGTGGGAACGGTTTTGCAAATTCTGAAATCTCGTTCATTCGACCACCTAATGGATTGAAAGTGAGCGTTTGACTTCTAAGCTCTTTCATTCTTTTTAATATGGATTTCATCCCTTGTTTTGAGATAGGGTTTTTTAAGAAATCTGACTTGATCTTGAATTTTCTTTGTCTTTTTGATTGTTGTGATCGAGTAAGAAGAGCTTTGCGGGATGTCCCTACTGGGAAACCGGAGTAAACCAAAGTTGAATCAACCCAACTCATTTCAGCACAATCTGACTCTTGCAACCCTAGTTCCGGGAAATTTTTGTCCATTAGACTTAAGAGACTTGTGGTGTTACCCAAAAACAAACTAGGGTATGTAGCGCGTATCGTTTTATTTCCCTCAATGTTGTCAATGACACTGAATCCCATTCGAATGAAGAGACCAGGGTCTAGTTTATCCGCAATTTGAAACCATTTGTCAGCAATGTTTATGATTTCATCTTCGGATGTTTTTTGTAAACGAAAGTATGTTACTTGAGGTGGAACATGAACTAACTTAAATAGAAAAGAAAGAACAACACCAAAACTTGCACCACCTCCACCTGTAATAGCCCAAAACAAGTCTTCCCCCATCGACCTCCGATCCAAAAGTTCACCATTCACATCAATCAACTTTGCGTCTTGAATTTGATCGACAATTAGCCCATATTTACGTATCATGTTACCATAACCACCTCCACTGAAATGACCTCCGACTGCGACTGTTGGACCAACACTCGCAGGGACTCCATGAGTGTTACTTATTTCTGAAATTTTATAGTAAACTTCACCAAGGGTGGCACCAGCTTCGACCCATGCAGTTTCTTGTTCCATGTTTACATCAACAGAGCGTAAATTAAACATGTCAAGAATGAAGAAAGGGGTGGTGTCTTCATAGGAGACGTACGATAGCCCCTCATAGTCATGGCCACCGCCTCTCGTTCTCATTTGCATGCCGTGTTTTCTTGCGCACACTATGGCGTTTTGGATGTGTGAAACGTGTGTTGGAGTGATGATTAAAGATGGTTTTATTTTGGTTGAGTTAATGTAAAGAGAGTTCCGAATGTATGCATGATACACATTAAGAAATGAAGAGTTGTCGGGAGTGTAAACTATCTCGTTGACGGGATATTTAGGTTCCGAGCGACTAGTTGAGCAGTTAATGAAGGTATCTGTCACATGATCTGCAGAGGATCTGGTAGAGATGAATAGAAGAACGAGGACACAAATGGAGATTGTCATGTTTATGTAAAGATGCAAGTATCTGATTGTGGTATATATAGTAACAAGCTACAAAACCTTAATTATATTACATGTCATGCCACAAAAATTATACGGAGTACTGTAATAAGTTGAAGAGACTATTAACATTTTACCTAATTATCGGTGTTAAGAGTATTCTTCTCGTTACTCCCTTCCCCTTCTTTTCCATGTGTCTCGACTTATTAGTGATATTGTTCGAACTTAATTAAGTGACTTGCACATTCATGATCATATATAAAGATAGACAAAATGTACCTAATTACCTGCTTGTATGGTAGTAATACGGATATAGAAAGTGTTCCAACATAGTCTTTACCATAAGATGCAACAAAAAGGAGTCTAGACGAACCCGTCTAAGCATGCTTTAGACGCACCAGGTGGGTTTGTTCAATCAGCCCATTTGATCAAGTCATCCAAGTTGCGAGGTAGAGTGGCTAAACCCACCATCTACTAATTAATATCCGTAAGTCACTAGCAATTTTGCAATGAACGAATAGATGTTGAGCTAATCCTAAGTCTTCATCACATAACGGGCATCTCAATGTGTGAAGTTCAATTCGAGAATCTAAAATTAAGGCGTGTAGGAAGGCTATCATTAAGCAAACATCGTGAATGTTTATAGATCTTGATTGGGACCATTTTATTACATCAAGTCCGATTTCCAGCTGAGATGAGAGTAACCATGCATGACAGTCACCAAAGATTATTAGTCTACAGAATTGTTTGAAGTTAGTAACTTGCATGTCCCAATACCAAGACGGTTAAATGAACGAAATACGTAAAACGACGGTCATATAAGCAACGAATTCTCACCGTGAACCAAACAAAAGTGTCCATTATGCAACCTCTGTTTGAAAACTACCGAGAGTTGTATATAAGTATTAACTATTTAAAATAGTGTATTCAATATGAAACTTAAGGGATATATTAAACATTGTTAAATTTTTAGGACCTTATCAGATACCTCAACTAGACTTCAGGGACTTATTGTGGATGTTTACATTGTTTCAATTATAGCTTGGATGGTTGGTGATAGCAGCTTATGAGGTGGAGGACCTTTTTTGTCTGTGGAAAGATTGAAGCCCGTGTTCTGTTTTTAGCCCAAGATATATTGAAGTCCACAAAGGACTTCCAACGTCTCTTTATGGTTTGTATACATACTCGACGCTCCTCTCATTGACCAGTTATCTGGGTTATTTCATCTATGTGTTTTTGAGTGTGTTTTCTCTCTTTCATAACCCAGATCAAGTTTTGATCTTTTGTTCTTGTAAAAATTATTATCACTTAGATAATAGGATCATACCAGATTAGCTGTGGTGATCTTGTTCTTATTTTTATCTTCAAACTCGTTTATCTATTTAAAAGGTTTTAATTCTGAGTTTCATATCTTGTTCATTTTACTTTTATCCTGCTTTTCTTCATGGTATCAGAGTCTGGTTACTCTGAAATCGTTGAGAAAAAATTAGGGTTTCAAATTTTTTTGGGGTTTTTTGAAATTGACATGTTTTTTTTATAAGATCTGCTATTGAGATAGCTGGATCTAAAAAAGGTTTCTTCTATTTTACATTTTAATCAGTCAAAATTTTTTTAGGGTTTCAAAATTTTTGGGGGGTTTTTGAAATTGACATGTTTTTTGATAAGATCTGCTATTAAGATAGCTGGATCTAAAAAAGGGGTTCTTCTATTTTACGTTTTAATCAGTCAATTTTTTTAGGGTTTCAAATTTTTTTGGGGGGTTTTGATTTTCTATATGCTCTAACCTTGTTCTTACTGTAGGGAAGTTGTTTCTTTGGATCTATTGCTTAGATCAGTTGGTGATTGCACTTTTCCCTAATTTTTTAAATTAGGGTTCGGTGAGGAGGTTCTGTTTTCTTCTAGACTAAGTGAATCTAGAAGAAACAGTTCGATTGGGCTTTTGTGTATGCACCGTAACACCTCTGCTCTCTCTCCTTTTTTGTTGATTGTTTATTGGTATATTTATCTTCATATACGTGTTTTTTGGCTGATTATTGTGATTATTACTCTCTCTTTTGCTGGTTTTTTTGTTATTGGGGTATTTTGTTTTTTGGACCCTTAATCATTGTCTTGCCCTTGACCTGTCACCCTTGAGTGGTTTAGAAGCCTGGGAACTTTGTTGACCTTGATTAAGTTCTTTTTTTGGGGTTTGGTTTCTGTGATTGCACATCATGACTAGTTCTCATGGTGACACAGACACTAAACAACAAGATGACCAGATTGGGGAAGAATCTGTTGTCACCTTGATCAGTAAACTTGATATTAGTGACCCTTTGCACCTTCACCCAAATGACTCTGCCACATTGACTGTGGTTTCTTTTAAACTCAAAGGAACTGAGAACTATCAAATTTGGTCTAATGTTATGCTTTTGGCTTTGGAAGGAATAAATAAAACTGGTTTCATAAATGGGTCTTGTAAAAGATCCCTAACTAATGATGTGTTGGGAAAACAATGGGACAGAGTCAATGCTGTGGTGTTAGGTTGGATTCTTAATTCTATATCTAATGAATTGTTTCTTGGTTAAATTTTCTCTAAGAAAGCTGAGCATGTTTGGAATGATTTAAAGGAGACTTATCATAAGGTTGATGGGTCTGTGATATATAATCTTCATCATAAAATTAACACCTTAAAGCAAAATGGTTCTAACTTGTCTGATTATTATCATAGTTTGAATGCTTTGTAGAAATAATATGATGCTGTGGTTGAGCTTCCTAATTGTGTTTGTGCTACTACTAATGAATTCAAGAATCATAACAAGTTGTTGAAATTGATGAAATTTTTAATGGGTCTTGATGACACTTATATGACCATTAGAAGTTCTATTCTCTCTAGAGAGGTTTTACATGATATCAAAGGTGCTTATGCCATCATCTCTAGTGAGGAGTCTCACAAAGTTGCTTTTGGCAATTTGTCTGGTACCTCTTAGAGGAATCAGACTTCTTCCTTTCTTTCAAATAGGCCTACCAGAAATGTGTTTCAAAGCCACCAGAATGTTAATCCTAATACTTTCAGACCTAATGGTTGCTTTAGACCTAACTATAACAGCAACCCTAAACCTATAATGGCCAATAGACCTAATACTTATAGACCTAATGGGAACTCTGAAGTGGTCTGTGAAAATTGTGGGTACAATGGACATACTATTGATAGGTGTTTTAAAATCATTGGGTTTCCTGCTGATTTTGGGAAAAAGAAATCTGGTCAAAATTCCAAAGGAAAAACTTTTCTAACAACTCTGTTGGCTCTAATTCCAACTCTGTGTTCTCTGATGAACAAATTTCTACTTTACTCCCTCTTATCAAAGAGAACACTGGTTCTGAAAAAGGAGTGAAGGCCAATATGGCAGGTATTTATCTTAATTCTAGCAAAGTTTTTAATGATAACTTTGGGAATTTTTTTTGTTCTAATATTCATTCCAAAGTGACTCAACATGGGAAAGTTGTTGACTCTGGGGAAAACCAACACATGACTAATAATGAAAAGGAATTAGACAATGTGTTTGACATATCTCACTTTAAAATTAAAGTCAGCCATCCTAATGGTACTGAAGCTTTCATATCTAAGATTGGAAATCTAAAATTGGGAAATGGTATTGTCTTGTTTGATGTGTTGGTTATACCTGAGTATTGTGTTACTTTAATATATGTGCATGAATTAGCCAAGGATAATAAGATCTTTGTGGTTTTTGATGAAAATAAATGCCTTTTTTTGAATCAGGATTTGAATTTGAAAAACATTATAGGGATTGGTAATCAGTGTGGTGGTTTATACTACTTAGATACTAAAGGTATTAAGTGTAATGCTAGTCAAACTGTCCCTGTTCATTCTCTATCTTACTATGACTTGCACTGCAGGCTTGACCACCCTACAGACCCTGCCTTAGACACCTTAAAGGATACCTTGTAAATTGATAAACATGATAAATATGATTATTGTGAAGTGTGTCAAAGGGCTAAACAAACCAAAAAGCCTTCCTTTGAGTGACCATAAGACCAAGTGTTTGGGGGACATTGTTCACCTTGATTTATGGGGTCCATATAAGGTGACATGTCACACTGGCCATAAATACTTTCTGACCATTGTGGATGACTTTACTAGAGTTGTTTGGGTATATCTCATTAAGTCTAAGGATGAAGTTGTCACTTTTATTGATGTGTTTTATAAAATGATTAAAAATCAGTTTAAAAGAAACATTAAAGTTTTTAGAAGTGATAATGGTACTGAGTTTGTTAACCAAACTTTCAACAAGTTTTGTAACAAGAATGGCATACTTCATCAAACTTCATGTGCTTATACCCCACAACAAAATAGGGTGGCTGAAAGGAAACATAGACACCTTTTAAATGTGGCTAGGTGTCTTATGTTTCAGGGGGGAATTCCTTTGAAATATCAATCTGAATGCATTCTAACTGCTACTTTTCTCATTAACAAATTACCCTCTTTTGTGTTAAATGGAAGTCTCCTTATGAAATGATTTACAATACTTATCCTAATCTCTCTCTTATTAGAATGTTTGGCAGTTTGTGTTTTGCTACTATTTTGAATAGTCATGATAAACTGTCTAATAGATCTGAAAAATGTGTTATGATGGGTTATTCTAATTCTCAAAAGGGCTACAGGCTTTTTAATCTTTGATAGAAATCAGTTCTTTGTCTCTAGAGATGTGAGTTTTTTGAGTCTATATTTCCTTTTAAGGATTCTGTCTCTAAAAACAAGCATGATGAGTCTAATGTCCCTAGTGTTAGTCAAGATAAAAATCTGTTAAACTTATTTGATTTAGATAACCCTGAGCTACCTAATGATGATGAGAGAGTAACACTTAGTCATAACAGTGACCATGAGTCACATAGTAAGGGTAGCCACTCTCCCAACCAAGGGAACAATATGGACACTGTTGATTCTCCAAATATTGGAGATGATGCTCATAACAGTGATGATATTGAAGCTGGGTTGGAAGAGGAGACAACAACACTTGATGATAACAAGAATCTAAAGGTCACTTAGATCAAAATCCAAGTTCTTCTACTCAGGGTGTTAGAAGGTCTACCATACCCTCTATTTTCCAAAAAACTATAATGATTTTGTGGTTAATTCCAAAGTTAAATATGGTCTTGAAAAGTTTGTGCGGTATTCTAAACTTAATCATGAGAACTTCTGTTTTGCCACCCAACTTAACAAAAACAGTGAACCAAAAAACTTTTTTGAAGCCTCTCAAAATCCTTACTGGGTTGATGCTATGAATTCTGAACTTTCAGCCCTTCTTGAGAATGATACTTGGGAAATTGCTGAGTTACCAAAAGGTAGAAAGGCCTAAGGTAGTAAATGGATTTGGAAACTAAAATTTAAGTCTAGTGGTGAAATTGAAAGATACAAAGCTAGGTTGTTGCCCAAGGCTTTGGTCAAAAAGAAGGTATTGACTTTGATGAGACTTTTGCCCTTGTTGTTAAGATGGTGATTGTTAAGATGCTTACTTAATCTTGCTGTTATGAAATCCTAGCCTGTTTTCCAACTTGATATTAACAATGCTTTTCTTTATGGTGACCTTGATGAGACTGTTTACATGAAACCACCCCAAGGATATCTTCTTAGTGGTGAGAACATAATGTGTAGGCTTAAAAAATCATTGTATGGACTTAAACAAGCTCCCAGGCAATGGAATGCTAAGCTTACTGTTGTCTTAAATGAAAATGGTTTTACTCAAAGTAAATCTGATTATTCCCTATACACTAAGTCTCTTGGTAATATATTTCTTGCCTTACTTGTGTATGTTGATGATATCATCATCACTGGGAATGACATTGTTGAGATTGAGAAGTTTAAAACTTTTCTGAAAACCAAGTTTATGATTATGGACCTAGGTAAGTTGAAATATTTTTTTTGGGTATGGAGGTTGTTGATACTGATTATGGCATTTGCTTGAATCAAAGGAAATATGTGTTGGACCTTCTTTCTAAATATGGTATGCTTGCTTGTAAACCTGCTAGCACCCCCTTGGTTCTAAACTTGCTATATCTAATGAGACCACTAGATGACCCTTTTCTTGATAATGTTGTTGATTATCAGAAGCTGATGGGTAAGCTAATCTACTTGACCAATACCAGACCTGACATATCTTATGCAATTCACTGTCTAAGTCAATTCATGCATTCTCCTTGGAAATCTCATCGTAAGATAGCCTTTAAGATATTAAGATATCTCAAAGGCTCTCCATGTTTGGGCATTCACATTAAAAGGACTTCTGGTATGTTTCTTAATGCTTATTCTGATGCTGATTGGGCTAAGTGTGCTGTCACTAGAAAATCTGTTACTGGTTATTGTGTGTTTGTTAACAGTAATCTTTTATATTGGAAGAGTAAAAAACAAAATACTCTCCCCAAATCTTCCACTGAAGCAGAGTATAGAGCTCTTGCTTCAGTGACCAGTGAGGTTATTTGGATCCTTAAGGTTTTAAAAGATTTACAATGTGAAAACCTTTTGCCTATAACTTTGTACTATGACAGTAACTCTGCTATCAAGATAGTTGCTAATCCAGTCTTTAATGAAAGGACTAAACATTTAGAAATTTACTTGCACTTTGTAAGGGAAAAAATTCTAAATGGTGTAGTTAAAACTTGTAAGGTGGATTCTGCTAATCAAATAGCAGATATCCTCACAAAAGGTCGGGATACATTGCAACACAATATCCTTGTGAAAAAACTTGGAAGGCTTAACGTGTATGAGGTATCTGATTAAGGGGGGGTAATAAGTGTGAAAACACATATCCTTTTACCACTTATTTCCAATAATAACAAGACCAAAACGTGTATTTTATGTCATAAAAGTCGGAATTATGTGTGGTTTGTGTTTTTATTGTGTTTTAGGATAAAAATATGAAAAAGGAAGAAAACACGGGCTTTCACGGGCTTTTATTCGAAGAAAAAGACAAAAGACGAAGTCAAAAGATCAAATGTGCAAGAAGAACGGAAGTCAAAGGCCTATTCTGAAGATTTATCGAAGAAAAAGTCTAAAAGACGGAAGTTTAACAAAGTCGAAGAACCAAGTCTACTAAAAGAAGAAAATTAGAAGACGAGTTCAAGTTATCATTCGACTAATCCCGAGACAAAGTCGAGAAAGACGAGTTATTTAAAAGTCGAGAAAATATGAAGAAAGAGAGAAGACACAAGCACCTTCCATCCCCTATATATAGTTTAGAAAATAGTCATTAAGAGTTAGTCTTCATTTTTTTTCTTTTGTAGTTTTAATTTTTAGAGAAAGAAAGTGTTTAACTTTCTCTCACTAGGAAAACTTCATCCTTTATTTTCTTTCTTGTTTTAATCTAATCCTTACTTCTTAAAAGTTTAATCTTGGTTTAATCTTCATCTTTTTAATCTTTCTTGTTAGTTACGATTTCGTGTTCATCATATTTTTCACTTTATTTTTCTAAACGCCACATAAAGATTTACACTTTTGTGTTTCTTGAATCGTGAGTTAAAGTTTTGCAAGTGTTTTCATTAGTCTAGTATTCGTGATCACCTTTTTGAGCTTTTAGCTTATTTAGTGTTTAGCTTATTTCCTTTTAAGTGTTTTCAAAAGTGTAATATATTAAAAGTTTATTTTATAAATTTTGCTTATTTAGTGTTTGAAAGTTTTTCATACGTAGCTTATTGTGTTCTTCCTAGTATTGATTTGGTTAAGTTTTTGATAAGTGCTTATTCGGGTTTATGCTTATTTTTACTCCATCCGAATATATTGTGTTTTCCATTGCAATATCTTTAGGGTTTCTACATTTCCGCCGGCTTCATTGCGATCGCAATAACCATTAGGGTTTCTACATTGCGATCGAAGTATTAAGATATCCCCTTATTCCGATCGAGGATTGCGATAGCCCCTGGCATCGTGGATTGCGATCGGGATTTAAGGCATATTGCGACGAAACGCTGCCCAAATTTTGATTGCCATATTGCGATACCTTTTATATTGCGACAACTTTATATTGCGACAACTTCATATTACGATAGGCAACATTCCGACAGCTTAACATTCCGATAGATTACTCATTGCGATACATTCCATCGAAATAATGTTTAATTTACTTAGTTGTTTTCTTTTTCAAATTTATTTCTTTCCCGCCATTTCCTGCCTCGTTTTGTTTTATTTTTAAATTTACTTTTAACTAAGTTTCAAATTTGTTCATTTCCTTTATATTTCTGTTTAATTGTTTTCACGTTTATTTTACAAGTAGAAATAGATAAACCAGAATTTCCCCTTTTAGTTACCAAAAACGACTATTCCACCCTAAACCGTGATCAATTCGGATTGAATCGAGTTCGAACAACACTTCAAGAGCACATACATAAAAGTCATATATCAAATGGCGCTGCTGCCGGCTTTTTTCGTAAAGATTAACGGTTTTTAGTGAGAAAAATTGTATTTTGGGATCCGTTCTTTTGGGAACGTTATTTTCAAGCACAAAAATTTTCAAAAATCCTAAAAAAATATAAAATTTACAAAAAAAAAGAAGATAAAACACCAAAAATATTTTATTTCATTTTAGTGTATGCGTACTCAATCTACGTCTTATTCTGAGCCCGAGACTCTTAGAGACTTAGATATGGCCGGTGTGCATAACAATAATAACAACCCATCTCACCCCAATTTGAATAATAACAACAATAACAACAATGTTCCTCCACCCGACCTTCGAACGATGAGGAGCTTTGTCAGCCAACCATGAACGGACGAGGAGGACCGATTGCGCCGATGCAAATCACGGCTCCTGAATTTTCGTTGAAGCATCACATGATCCAACAAGTTCAAAACGCTTGTCCATTTCGCGGATTACCGGATGATGATGCCAACAAACATCTTGATAAATTCATAACCGTCACTCAAAGCATGAAATTGCCCGGTGTTTCCATGGATTTTCTTCGCCTTCACCTTTTTCCACACACTTTATCCCACCATGCCGAAAAATGTTTTGATCGTCTTCCCAAAAACTCAATTCATACATGGGACGAAATGACTCAAAAAATTTTGTCGCGCTACTTTCCACCATCCATGGTCACTGGTCTTCACAACCAAATCAGTGGTTTCACTCAAGAACCTGATGAGTCGCTTTTCGATGCTTGGGAACGTTATAATATCTTGATCGACCGTTGTCCGAACCATAATATGCTCCCCGTTACTTTGATTGATACTTTCTACAATGGTTTAACTTTTCGTGATCGTGATACGATTAATGCTGCCGCCGGTGGTACATTCATGAAGAGACGACATGAGGAGTGTAGAGAGCTTATAGAGAACATGACCACTCACCACAAAAATTGGGATTCATCCGCTTCTTCAAGGAATAACCCGAGGGCCAATGTTTCTTCTACTTTATCAAACACCAAGATGACCGAATTCACCCGCATGATGGCCGAAATGAACAAAAAATACTACTCATAGCTACAAATCAACAACAACAAGTTAAAGCTGTAGCACTTTCTTGTGAGATTTATGGGGGTTCTCGTTCATACACCGATTGTTCTTCTACTCATGACAATCCGGAAAATGTGTATGCCGCGAACGGTAATTTTTCCACGGGAGGCTATCAAGCTCATCCTCAAGGTGACCGAAATTTGCTCAGTTATCGTTCAAACAACTTCCTTTCACCACCCGGTTTTCCTCCTCAAAACCAAAACAATTTCAACCGTAACAATCAAAACCAAACTCGAGCTCCTAATCAATATCAAACCCAAAGAAACCCATATCCACCTCAAGGAAATAATCAAGTTTACCAACCACCCGCTTATCAACCACCTGCTTACCATGCTCCTCCTTCCAACCCAACCCACCGTATTTAATCATGAGGTTGAAACTTACATGAGGACTAATGACGCGGTGGTGAAGAATCTTCAGAGTCAAATCATGAACTTGAAATGAGATATGGCGAAACAAGGGAATGATCTTCGAGCCGATATGAGAAACTCTTTGAGCAGTCAAACGAATGACTTAAGGGATATGATGGCTAGTTTCTTCCCAAGTAATCAAACCTCTGGTTCGGGTTCTCTTCCGAGTAACACCGTTGCTAATCCAAGAGGGGAGATGAAAGCAATCACCACCCGAAGTGGCAAAGGTTTAAAGGAACCCAAGATTCCTACACATACACCGGTGATTGTGACAACGGAAAACGAGCCCCCTTCACCAATTCCTCCACCTTCTTTTTCTACCCCTCCACCACCCAAGGATGTGAGTGAGAATTCCATTCCAAAGCCTTCATCTCAACCCGACATACCTTATCCCTAAATGTTGAGGAAAGAGAAGTTGAAGAACAAGGATGATATTCAAGTTTCTAACATTCTTAAAATGTTTAAACAATTGAATTTCAACATCTCCTTTGCCGAGGCTCTCGCGCACATGCCGAAATATGCTAAAATGTTTAAAGATCTTCTTAGTGACAAAGAAAAGCTTCTTGATATTGCTCAGACCCAACTTAATGAGAATTGCTCCGCGGTTCCCTTAAGGAAATTACCAACCAAACTTGGTGATCCGGGTCGCTTTCTCATTCCTTGCAACTTCCCTGGGGTAGAGAATTGTATGGCCCTAGCTGATCTAGGTGCTAGTATCAACTTAATGCCTTTAAACGTTTGGAAACAATTGTCTCTACCCGAGCTAGTCCCCACACGAATGACATTGGAATTAGCTAACCGTACGGTTGCCTATCCGGTGGGGATAGCCGAAGATATCTTCGTCGGTGTCGACAAATTCACCTTTCCAGCGGATTTTGTTGTCGTTGACTACGAGATAGACCCCCGTGTTCCATTAATCGTTGGACGTCCATTCTTTAGGACCGGTCACACTCTCATTGATGTAGCTGCAGGCGAATTAATCATGAGAGTTGGTGACGACAAAATCGTCTTCAACATGGGTAAAATTTCTAAGCAACCTTTTGAACACGAGAGCGTTAATTTCATTGACGTACTTGATGAGGCTTGTGAAGAACACTTCAAAGACGCTTGTAAAAGTGGTTCTTCTTCTCTACCCATTGTTGAGACCGTTGCCTCTATTGCTCCCTCACTAACTCCATTTGGAGAAAGTGATTTCCTTTTGAAAGAATTTGAAGCAACTTTGGGGGATGTGGATTTAAAATATGACGATTCTCCCACCGATTGGGAAGAACACATTTGTTGTAACACTCTCATTTTTCGTATCGGTACAGCGGAAGGGTCTTTCAGAGTGTTACGGGATAGCACAATAACTCCAATCATAGACAACACATAAAAATGGTTGTACAAGGTTTAACAAACATTCATTCGATAAAAAGTTTTAAAAGCGTACAACAGGTCCCAAATTATACAGGTCATTAAGTTTACAAAACACAGATTGAATGAACATTTTTAATATTAAGTGTGGGCCATCAGAGTCGATCTCCATCCGGATTACCTTCAAGCACCTGAGATAGAAAACATGCAAAAATCATATCAGGGAATGCCGAGTGAATTCATAGAGTTTAATGAAAACCGTTATATAAAACAATCATTTACATTCATTTAAAATCAGAACACAAGTATAATATCGGAAGTAAGTCCACATATTGCTAGTCAGGCAATATATAAATCAAGCATACATCTGAAACCGTCCATGAGACCGTAGTCTCTATATTACCATGATAGGTAATATATTCATCGTAATAGCGTCATTATCGTTTATTATTTATGTCTTATATTGTATTAGGATTATTATTAGCCGCATGACATTGTTACCTTACTGTGAAAACAGCGGGCCGCGAACCCGACAAACAATTTGCCCATCTAAGTTAGCGTGTCGTCACAAAAATCACGCTATGGAATCTTCTCATACATAAATTCGCTTACCAATCAATGTGGTACGACGGGGATCAACCGTCAAGGCGCGAACTGGGGTGATCGTCCCCAAATAGTACTATCAAATGCATAAGCGTCTACCAAAACCCGGTAGTTCACAATTCATGCTAATGGGACTTTAAGTGACATAACCTAACTACTAATAATCCTTTTAGTCTCGTATATAGGGTCATAGCATCATTCGGGTCCATATCATTTAGCATACAATCGGGACTACTTGTGTTCTATTTTTATAAAAATCTAGCATGTTATCTCCCTCGCGGGTTTACAAATCATTTTATAAAACATTTAAAAGAGTGCGAGGCTATGAACTCACATTGTTAACGAAAGGCGGATTATCGGCTACGGGCGTGCTTCGGTCACGGAAACCTATATAAATAATAATCGGTCTTAGACTCGGTCCAATGACTTTTATCAAAATAACAATATACATATGATGATTTTGTACATATTATGATGATCAAGTGGGTTTATACATCCCTGTTTACTCATTTTAGCGTTTACGTTTTGGTAACGTCTTACTAGTTCACTAGTTTTATCGATTTTACCTATTTTAAGTCCATTAATTCTTTTATAAGTTCTTTTACTTGTTTTTACCCATTTTATACCTATATGATCAGTATATATATTTTTCATGTTGGGCCCAAATGGGTTAAGCCCAATAAGCTCTTTTTACAAGTATTTATCTTTTTAAGTCTAATTATTAGTCCAATAGGTTTAGTTAGCTCGTAAATGTCCGTAATTCTTATAGTTCGGGTTTTATCAGTTTTTACTTGTCTTAGTTACTTATACATCAGTATACAACTTTTATAAACTTTACATTAGACGGGTTTGGTCGTCTAAGTTTTATTTGGCGAAAAACGTTAATTTTACGGCGATAGCCGAAAAAGTCGTAAAAATCGAGTTTATAGTTTTTATTACTTATAAATATTATTTTTACCACCATTTATATAATTTACCATTTAATTAACCTTTTATACATTTATATAAATAAGTTTTATAAGTTAGTGGGTTTATATTTTTACATTTTATAGATTATAATGTGAGTGCTTATATAATAATAATAAACATTATTTCCAAAATCTGATTTTTAACTTCATATTCACCATTTTTATCATATCTAGAGTTCTACGATGACTTAGAAGCTCATTTTTGGATGACAAGTTCTTCATAATATGTGCCACATATAACTTAGTTATAGCTACTGCCCATTTTGAGTCTAAGTTGCCTTAACAGTCCCTACAAAACTGCTTATTCAGATTACATAACATAACTTGTTTTGATCATATCTCACTCATTATTTTGATTCCATTGCATGGCCAACTCTCACATGTGTATAACATCATCTACTTACTGTAAATAGATCAAACCATGCAATTTTATCAGTTCATCTTTTAGTTATCTACTGTTTTTATACAGCCAACTAAATAGTCAAGATTTTAGCTTCATTTCTTATAGTTATCATCATTTTTAAGCATATTTATCAACACTTGATCCCCACACAACATTTTTATCATCATATATACATCATATACATATACAAAATGAAAGAAAATACATTTGTTCTTTACAAAATAATAAGAGAAAAATGTAGAGGATGATCTTCTTTACCAATCCAAGTGGATTTCTTGTTTTAGGAAGGCAAGAACTTGATGAACACAACAAGTATCTCCAAGACCATAAAATATCAAGAACATAGGTTGGAAAATCAGCCCTAGGACACAAGCAAATCACCTCCAAAGTTGTTAATATGGCCACCAAATGATCAAGGCTTCAAGAGAACACCTTAATAGGACTAGTAAACATGTGGTTTATGGCTAGAAAAGATCAATGATGGTGTTTGTTGGCTTATTTGGGACGGCACAAAGGGAGGAGTTGAGAGAGTTTTGGTGTTGAGTTGCATGGAAGAAATGGTAGAAATGAAACAAGTAACTAGTTTTGACTAGTTAGTGGTAAAGTTTGCTTAATGTGTAAGCATTTGCTTACACTTGTTGTAAGTTAGCTAACTTGATGCCACATTAGTGTTGTGGTGTCAAGTGTAGCCGTCCCATATTGCTAGTGGGGTGGGAAAAAGTGTTTTGTCCCATCTCACTAGTTTACGGGTATTTCTCGATTCTAGTTTTCTCGATTTGCGTGCCCTCGGGTCGTTTTACGAAAAACGTTTTTATAAATTATGAATCACCGTCACAAAACGAATCCAATAAAAATTGTCTCATCAAAAACGGAGTTCAAAAACGTAAATACGTAATCCTAAGGTTTCCGGTTTAGTCGTAAAAGACGCCAAATTATGCACGTAAGCCCAAATTTAAATACGTAAATTGTGAGTTCACAACCAACACAATAATAAGTTTCAAAATATTATACGAGAAAATATTTCACTACCTGAAAATGTTAGATTTGTCACAGCTTTTCCTCCTAAAAGGGATCAACGTCCTCGTGATCCATTTCATTTGGATGTCCGTTTCTTATTGAAATCGAAGAGGTGCGGATATTTCTTCCACATTTCATCCTCTCGTTCCCAAGTATACTCCGGTCCATGCTTTGAATTCCATCGGATCTTGACAATAGGTATCCGACTTTGTTTCAGTTGCTTTACCTCACGGTCCATAACTTCTACGGGCTCTTCGATAAAATGCAACTTCCCATCTATTCGAACCTTACCTAACGGAATTTTCTCATCACCCACTGCTAGACATTTCTTCAGATTAGATACATGGAATGTGTTGTGAACACCATGAAGTTCTGGGGGTAACTCTAGTTTGTAAGCCACCGGACCTACTCTAGATAAAATCTTAAAGGGTCCAATATAACGGGGATTCAATTTTCCTCGTTTTCCAAATCTTATAACGCCTTTCCATGGCGATACCTTCAACATTACTCGGTCACCCACTTCAAACTCCATTGGCTTCCGCCGCACATCCGCGTAACTTTTCTGTCTACTTCGGGCAGTCAACAACCTCTTCTTAATCTGAACTATCATTTCCGTAGTCTCCCGGATCAATTCCGGTCCCGTGAGCTGGGTATCCCCAACTTCACTCCAACATACAGGAGATCTACACTTCCTACCATACAAAGCTTCAAACGGTGCAGCCTTAATACTAGAATGGTAACTATTGTTATACGAAAACTCTGCTAACGACAAATGTTTATCCCAATTCTTACCAAAGTCTAACACACAAGCTCTCAACATATCTTCCAGTGTTTGTATCGTCCTTTCACTCTGCCCATCAGTCTGGGGGTGATAAGCAGTGCTCATGTCGAGATTCGTTCCCAAAGATCTTTGGAGAGATTTCCAAAAATTCGATGCGAATCTAGGATCTCGATCTGAAATGATCGATACAGGCACTCCATGCTTGCATACAACATTATCAAGGTATATTCGAGTCAGCTTCTCCAGTGAGAACTGCTCCTTAACCGGAATGAAGTGTGCTGATTTGGTCAGTCTATCGACAATAACCCAAATCGAATTGTTTCCAGATGATGTTGTAGGAAGCTTGGTGATAAAGTCCATCGTAATTCGCTCCCACTTCCATTCAGGAATCTTTGGCTGTTGAAGTAGTCCTGATGGTTTTTGATGTTCGGCCTTAACTCTAGCACAAGTCAAGCATTGAAGAACATACATAGCTATGTCAGCTTTCATATTCGGCCACCAGTACAACTTCTTCAAACATTGGTACATCTTATCAGATCCCGGATGAATAGAATACTTAGATTTATGGGATTCTAACATAATCAAATCTCTTAAGCCTCCAAACTTAGGTATCCACATACGACCTCTTAAGCATTTCACTCCATCAGCTCTAACCTCTAAAGGATCTCCTTCTCCTCGGAACCCTTCATTAACAAAATTCTCCTTCTTACAAGCTTCTATTTGCGCATTTCTAATTTGCTCAGGCAAATTATTGTGCACGGTCAAGACTAGAGAACGCACCCTGATAGGCTCTCTATCTTTCCTACTCAACGCATCAGCAACAACATTGGCTTTTCCTGGGTGATATTTTATATCACAATCATAATCACTTAACAACTCTATCCATCTTCGTTGCCTCATGTTCAATTCCTTCTGGTCGAGAATATACTGTAGGCTTTTGTGATCGGTGAATACCGTACACTTGGTGCCATACAGATAATGTCTCCACAACCTAAGAGCAAAGACCACAGCTCCTAACTCAAGATCATGAGTAGTATAATTCTCCTCATTCTTCCTCAATTGCCTAGAAGCATAAGCTATCACTTTCTCTCTCTGCATCAAAACAGCTCCATAACCTCTAAGAGATGCATCACAATACACTACAAAATCTTCACTCCCGTCGGTTAATGATAAGATTGGCGCACTACATAATTTTTGCTTCAATGTCTGAAATGCTCCATCTTCATCACTTCCCCAAACGAAAGGTTTATTCTTCTGAGTAAGCTTAGTCAAGGGTTTAGCTATCAAAGAAAACTCTTTAATGAATTGCCTATAATAGCCAGCTAATCCTAAGAACTGTCGCACTTCCGTTGGCGTTGTCGGTGCAGACCAATTCTTAATAGCTTCAACCTTTGCAGGATCAACATGAATTCCATCTCTGTTAATCACATGACCAAGAAATTGCACAGAATCTAACCAGAAATCACACTTCGAAAACTTAGCATACAACCTTTCATCCTTCAACAAATTCAAAACAATCCTCAAATGTTCTCTATGTTCATCTTCATTCTTAGAATAGATTAGAATATCGTCAATAAACACAATCACAAATTTATCCAAGTAGGGCTTGCACACTTGATTCATTAAATCCATGAAAACCACAGGTGCGTTAGTTAACCCAAATGGTATTACTTGAAATTCATAGTGTCCATAACGAGTTCTAAATGCAGTTATAGGAATATCTTCTTCACGGACGCGAAGTTGGTGATATCCTGATCGCAAATCTATCTTAGAATACACACTAGATCCTTGCAGTTGATCAAACAAATCATCAATCCTAGGTAAAGGATATCGATTTTTAATTGTCAACTTATTCAATTCCCTATAATCAATGCACATACGAAAAGATCCATCCTTCTTCTTAACGAACAAGACTGGAGCTCCCCAAGGCGACGAGCTCGGTCGAATAAAACCTTTATCAGACAACTCCTTAAGTTGCTCAGATAACTCCTTTAATTCAGAAAGGGCTAATCGGTAAGGCGCACGTGCCACCGGTGCAGCACCAGGAATTAAATCGATTCGAAACTCTACTTGCCTTATCGGTGGAAGTCCAGGTAAATCTTTAGGAAATACCTCAGGAAATTCACAAATAATAGGTACATCTTCCAATCGTTTCTCCCTAGACTCATTCCCGGTCACTTGAGCTAAGAATAACTCACAACCGTTCCTGATGTACTTTTGGACTTTAATACATGAAACGATTTTTAAACGGGATTCACCTCGACTACCATCAATTACTAACGTCCTATTCCTAAGAGGAATCTTAACCTTCTTCTCTCCACATAAAATAGTAGCATTATTCAACGACAACCAATCCATACCAATAATAATATCGAAACTACCTAATTCTATCAACATCAAATCAATCGGAAAGGAATGGTTCAAGAGATTTAGAGAGCATCCTTCTAATAACTTATTAGTTTTCACTAATTTACCATCAATTCCACCTCGTAACTGGTACTTATCTCAACAGGTTCAATATCAATAAGGGCACTAAATTTAGTGGATACAAAGCTCCTATCGGCACCCGAATCGAATAAAGCAACAGCATAATGATTGTTGAGTAAAAACGTACCGGTAAAGACATTCGGATCCTCTTTCTTCACCTCAATTGTTCCAAGTTGGTAGATACCACCCTGGGGGTTTCTTCCAGGTACAATCGCTTTCAACTTGGGGCATTCCGATTTCCTATGACCTTCTTCATTACAGTTGAAGCAAATGGTTCCCTTCTTACACCTTTCAACCTTGTGTCCAAGCTTTCCGTAATTTTAGCACTTCCAACAGTCGTCAGCATGCCTCTTGTTGCCACACTTAGGACATCTATCATCGTTGCGCGGTGCATTGTTGGTAAGAGCATTTGCATTCCCCTTTCTCTGGTTCTGACGGCGATTGAAATTCTTCTTATAATCACCTCTATCTACACGATCACCGTCTCCCTTTCTTTTCTCACCAACACGGGCTTCATCTTCCTTATCCTGAATTATCTGTCCAATGAGTTGGTAAGCCATTCGAACAGCATCATCAATGGTCAGTGGTTTCGATGATGTCACGTCCCCCCGGATATTCCTGGTCAACCCTTTCACATATTGCTCAATTCAGATCTCTTCGGGTTCAACCAATCGAGGACACAACAAGGCCAACTCATGGAATCGATTCGTGTAACTATCAATATCCACACCTTTCATTCTCAGATGAATCAACTCTTGCTCTAACCTAATGATCACACTACGAGGACAAAACTCCAAAGTCATCCACTTCTTAATTTCAGCCCAAGGAGTAGCATTAGCAGCATCAAGACCCATGAAAGCAATTCTCCCGTTCCACCAAGTCAACGCACGACCTTTAAGAGTAGCCATAGCAAAAGTCACCTTATCTTCCTCCTTACACTTACTAATCCTAAACACCGATTCAATCTTCTCAATCCACTGGCTTAATCCTACAGCACCTTCAGTTCCATTAAAAGGTAGAGGTTCACACTTCATGAACGTCACATAAGTACAACCACCAACTTCAGGTGCATTCGTTCCAAGTCCTCCTACATTTCCTCCAGCATTAGCATTCACATTATTAGCATTCACATTCACATTAGTACCGCCAATTCCACTACCGCCAGCTCTACTACCGCCAGCTCCACTACCGCCAGCTCCACTACCGCCAGCTCCACTACCGCCAGCTTCATTTCTAGCATTTGCCATAAATTCAGTCATAGATGCGGTAACTTGCTCCGTAATAATCCTACGTACATCATCCTCAGTCACAGCCTTCTTGGGCGGCATAGTTCTATAATTTCACAATTTAAAGTATTAAGCATTCATCCAACAAAGGATTCATATAATATGGATTGAATTTATAATCAAGATACAAATAAGGCACAATATGGAATTCAAGACAAGATACATATTTCATTCGATCTGAAACAAAAGTATTATCTTAGTACATCCATATCAAAGTTCTAGCACTATATACACTCAAAATTCGTGCCAAGTCTACTACTAACAAGTCGGTTCAGTCAAAGCTACAAAAGCACAAAAGATATAAAGGTCACTACTAGATACAGACTGGTCTACTGAGAACCGCCAGATGGTCCATCATCCATCGTCTTTTGGATCTTCGCCGGACGATCACTAGACACATCTTCAGCTGGGCGCTTACGGATTACTCCTCTTTCAACCATGTCGGCATAAAATCTACTGTTCCATCCCACAGATATATTCAACTCCTTTTTGGCTTTCTCACGCATCGCACGAGCCACACTCAACTGAATTTCCATAGAATTCACCTTTCTCTTCATAGCAGCATACTCACCACTTTCCAATACCGATAACCTCCTAAAAGCCTCATTCAACCCACGTTCTACATCACTCAAATCCAGACTAAGCAATTCTCGCTCTTTCTCGCCAACCTTTGTCTTCGACTCCAAATAAGCAACCTGAGTCTGAACAACACCTAATCCAACTTCTGTCACACAACTCTTAACACGGGAAGCATCTAGATCACGTCTCAAGGCCCATGGTGCAAGACCATCAATATGAGTAGCCTCTCGAGTACTAGACGACTCTCCTATCTCACGTCTACGAGTAGAAATACCATCGGTACTGTCAGGTGCATCGTCATCCTCATCCTCCTCTGATTCAGAATCAGATTCAGACGATTCAGACATTTCGTCCCTAGGTAACTCGTCCTCAGAATCAGACAAACAAACTGGTGGGGGCAAAGGCTCGCCCTCTGGAACATCATACGGATAAATAAGCTCAGCTTCCTCATCATCATCAACTTCAATATCTATACCTACGTCCTCCTCGACATCCTCGTCGTCAATCTCGTCATCTAAATTATCTAACCCAATCTCATCATCGTTCTCAATATCAGCATTCTCAATCTCCACATTCTCATTACCCACATTCTCAATATCCACATTCTCATTACCCACATTCTCAATCTCATTCTCTACTAAGTCAACCTGAGGGGCAATCTGATCTCCTAGTCCTAACTCGGGCTCGGGATCCTCAAATGGTTCCTCCTCATCATCAATATCAAAATCTACCAAGTCTAAATAAGGATCATCTTCTATATTAGGTTCGGGAACAACATGGTTTTCTACAGGAATATTAGGGTCAGACATGACAATCTGCATTTATATATATATATCTCGTATTAGGATAACATACTAGTTAAACAATTACATAATGAAATCACGATATATATATATATATAAATTAAATTATATATATTAAAATATATATCTTCTCAATAGGGCTTGTTGGTAACGTCGGAGATCTCTGGCACCGTTATAGTCAAAAGATTTTTCAAATATTTTCTTAAATGTTCATTGTCAAAAGATTTTGAAAAGTTTTGTTCAAAACCTTGGTTTTTAAAATCTTTTGTTCTCTACAACGAGAGCTCTGATACCAAACTGTAACACTCTCATTTTTCGTATCGGTACAGCGGAAGGGTCTTTCAGAGTGTTACGGGATAGCACAATAACTCCAATCATAGACAACACATAAAAATGGTTGTACAAGGTTTAACAAACATTCATTCGATAAAAAGTTTTAAAAGCGTACAACAGGTCCCAAATTATACAGGTCATTAAGTTTACAAAACACAGATCGAATGAACATTTTTAATATTAAGTGTGGGCCATCAGAGTCGATCTCCATCCGGATTACCTTCAAGCACCTGAGATAGAAAACATGCAAAAATCATATCAGCGAATGCCGAGTGAATTCATAGAGTTTAATGAAAACCGTTATATAAAACAATCATTTACATTCATTTAAAATCAGAACACAAGTATAATATCGGAAGTAAGTCCACATATTGCTAGTCAGGCAATATATAAATCAAGCATACATCTGAAACCGTCCATGAGACCGTAGTCTCTATATTACCATGATAGGTAATATATTCATCGTAATAGCGTCATTATCGTTTATTATTTATGTCTTATATTGTATTAGGATTATTAGTAGCCGCATGACATTGTTACCTTACTGTGAAAACAGCGGGCCGCGAACCCGACAAACAATTTGCCCATCTAAGTTAACGTGTCGTCACAAAAATCACGCTATGGAATCTTCTCATACATAAATTCGCTTACCAATCAATGTGGTACGACGGGGATCAACCGTCAAGGCGCGAACTGGGGTGATCGTCCCCAAATAGTACTATCAAATGCATAAGCGTCTACCAAAACCTGGTAGTTCACAATTCATGCTAATGGGACTTTAAGTGACATAACCTAACTACTAATAATCCTTTTAGTCTCGTATATAGGGTCATAGCATCATTCGGGTCCATATCATTTAGCATACAATCGGGACTACTTGTGTTCTATTTTTATAAAAATCTAGCATGTTATCTCCCTCGCGGGTTTACAAATCATTTTAAAAAACATTTAAAAGAGTGCGAGGCTATGAACTCACATTGTTAATGAAAGGCGGATTATCGGCTACGGGCGTGCTTCGGTCACGGAAACCTATATAAATAATAATCGGTCTTAGACTCGGTCCAATGACTTTTATCAAAATAACAATATACATATGATGATTTTGTACATATGATGATGATCAAGTGGGTTTATACATCCTTGTTTACTCATTTTAGCGTTTACGTTTTGGTAACGTCTTACTAGTTCACTAGTTTTATCGATTTTACCTATTTTAAGTCCATTAATTCTTTTATAAGTTCTTTTACTTTTTTTTACCCATTTTATACCTATATGATCAGTATATATATTTTTCATGTTGGGCCCAAATGGGTTAAGCCCAATAAGCTCTTTTTACAAGTATTTATCTTTTTAAGTCTAATTATTAGTCCAATAGGTTTAGTTAGCTCGTAAATGTCCGTAATTCTTATAGTTCGGGTTTTATCGGTTTTTACTTGTCTTAGTTACTTATACATCAGTATACAACTTTTATAAACTTTACATTAGACGGGTTTGGTTGTCTAAGTTTTATTTGGCGAAAAACGTTAATTTTACGGCGATAGCCGAAAAAGTCGTAAAAATCGAGTTTATAGTTTTTATTACTTATAAATATTATTTTTACCACCATTTATATAATTTACCCATTTAATTAACCTTTTATACATTTATATAAATAAGTTTTATAAGTTAGTGGGTTTATATTTTTACATTTTATAAATTATAATGTGAGTGCTTATATAATAATAATAAACATTATTTCCAAAATCTGATTTTTAACTTCATATTCACCATTTTTATCATATCTAGAGTTCTACAATGACTTAGAAGCTCATTTTTGGATGACAAGTTCTTCATAATATGTGCTACATATAACTTAGTTATAGCTACTGCCCATTTTTAGTCTAAGTTGCCTTAACAGTCCCTACAAAACTGCTTATTCAGATTACATCACCTAACTTGTTTTGATCATATCTCACTCATTATTTTGATTCCATTGCATGGCCAACTATCACATGTGTATAACATCATCTACTTACTGTAAATAGATCAAACCATACAATTTTATCAGTTCATCTTTTAGTTATATACTGTTTTTATACAGCCAACTAAATAGTCAAGATTTTAGCTTCATTTCTTATAGTTATCATCATTTTTAAGCATATTTATCAACACTCGATCCCCATACAACATTTTTATCATCATATATACATCATATACATATACAAAATGAAAGAAAATACATTTATTCTTTACAAAATAATAAGAGAAAAATGTAGAGGATGATCTTCTTTACCAATCCAAGTGGATTTCTTGTTTTAGGAAGGCAAGAACTTGATGAACACAACAAGTATCTCCAAGACCATCAAATATCAAGAACATAGGTTGGAAAATCAGCCCTAGTACACAAGCAAATCACCTCCAAAGTTGTTAATATGGCCACCAAATGATCAAGGCTTCAAGAGAACACCTTAATAGGACTAGTAAACATGTGGTTTATGGCTAGAAAAGATCAATGATGGTGTTTGTTGGCTTATTTGGGACGGCACAAAGGGAGGAGTTGAGAGAGTTTTGGTGTTGAGTTGCATGGAAGAAATGGTAGAAATGAAACAAGTAACTAGTTTTGACTAGTTAGTGGTAAACTTTGCTTAATGTGTAAGCATTTGCTTACACTTGTTGTAAGTTAGCTAACTTGATGCCACATTAGTGTTGTGGTGTCAAGTGTAGCCGTCCCATATTGCTAGTGGGGTGGGACAAAGTGTTTTGTCCCATCTCACTAGTTTACGGGTATTTCTCGATTCTAGTTTTCTCGATTTGCGTGCCCTCGGGTTGTTTTACGAAAAACGTTTTTATAAATTATGAATCACCGTCACAAAACGAATCCAATAAAAATTGTCTCATCAAAAAACGGAGTTCAAAAACGTAAATACGTAATCCTAAGGTTTCCGGTTTAGTCGTAAAAGACGCCAAATTATGCACGTAAGCCCAAATTTAAATCCGTAAATTGTGAGTTCGTCAACCAACACAAAAATAAGTTTCAAAATATTATACGAGAAAATATTTCACTACCTGAAAATGTTAGATTTGTCACATTTGTACCATTGAGAAAATTCTCAATGAGGACCATATTTCTCCACCTTCTCCTAAGGATGTTACAATCGATGATCCGAATTTGACTAAACCTTCCATCAAAAATCCACCGGAGTCCGGATTTAGAGCTTAAGGATTTACCGTCTCATCTCGAATACGTTTTCCTTGAAGACAATAAGAAGCTACCCGTCATCATTGTAAAGGACTTGAAAGAGGAAGAAAAGTCTCGACTTATCGACGTGCTGAAGAATCATAAGAAAGCAATTGCTTGGAAAATTTTCGATATCCGCGGAATTGACCCTAACTTTTGTACTCATAAAATTATCATGGAAGATGACTTTAAACCCGCAATCCAAAGCCAAAGAAGGGTTAATCCTAAAATCCATGAAGTCATCAAGAAAGAAGTTATCAAACTTCTAGATGCCGGAATGATTTACCCTATTTTGGATTTGCCATGGGTTAGTCCCGTCCATTGTGTGCCTAAGAAAGGTGGAATAAACGCTGTTCCCAATGAAAACAAAGAGTTGATTCCTACTCGACTTGTCACGGGTTGGCGAGTTTGCATAGACTATCACAATCTCAATGATGCCACTCGTAAGGATCATTTTCCTCTTCCTTTCATGGATCAAATGCTCGAGCGTTTAGCGGGCAATGATTATTATTGCTTCTTAGACGGTTTCTCCGGGTATTTCCAAATTCCCATCGATCCAAAAGACCAAGAGAAAACCACATTCACTTGTCCTTATGGAACATTTGCCTACAAAATAATGCCTTTCGGCTTATGCAATGCTCCTGGGACTTTCCAAAGGTGTATGATGGCTATATTCCATGATATGGTTGAAGAAACTATGGAAGTCTTTATGGATGATTTCTCGGTCTATGGTGATTCTTTCTCTACTTGCCTTGCCAATTTAGAACGTATGCTCAAACGGTGTGAAGACACTCGTCTTGTTCTTAATTGGGAAAAATGCCATTTCATGGTAAAAGAAGGTATTGTTCTTGGTCATAAAATTTCCAAAGCCGGTCTTGAAGTCGACCGTGCTAAAGTTGATGTGATTGCTAAATTACATCCTCCTTCAACCGTGAAGGGTGTGAGAAGTTTTCTTGGTCATGCGGGCTTCTATCGTCGATTCATTCAAGATTTTTCTAAGATCGCTCGCCCGATGACCCACCTCTTGGAAAAAGATACTCCTTTTATCTTTTCTAAAGAGTGTATCGAATCTTTCAATCTTCTTAAGGATAAATTAACTAAGGCACCGGTCTTGGTTACCCCTAATTGGGAGTTACCTTTTGAATTGATGTGTGATGCTAGCGACTTTGCTATTGGAGCGGTTTTGGGACAAAGAGTGAACAAACACTTCCAACCAATCCATTATGCTAGGAAGACAATGACGGGGGCTCAATTGCATTATACCACTACCGAAAAAGAGCTTTTAGCTGTAGTGTATGCTTTTGAAAAATGTCGCCCCTATCTTGTCCTTTCCACCACCATTGTCTATACCGACCATTCCGCGTTGAAGTACTTGTTAACAAAACAAGATTCCAAACCAAGACTTCTTCGTTGGGTTTTGCTCCTACAAGAATTTAAAATCGAAATTCGTGATAAAAAGGGAGCGGAAAACCTAGCCGCGGATCATCTTAGTAGACTCGAGGATCCTTATCAAGGGGAGCTCCCAAATCAAGAGATTAATGACTCTTTTCCCCTTGAGACCTTGTTGTCTATTAACTCCAATCTTGATGAAACCCCATGGTTTACGGACATTGCAAATTATTTGGCGGGTGGAATTCTTTTGGAAGGGTTAACGTCCCAACAAAAGAAAAAGTTCTTTAAAGACATTAAGCACTATTTTTGGGACGACCCTTACCTTTTCAAACAATGTGAGGATCTTGTCATTCGTCGGTGTGTTGATGGGCCGGCAGCTTTATTAATCCTAGAAGCTTGCCATAAAGGACCCACCGGTGGTCACTTTGGTCCTAATTACACCGCGAAGAAAGTTTTCGACTCTGGATTTTATTGGCCCACCATTTATCGTGATGCACACGAAATGGTTAAGCATTGTGATGCTTGCCAACGACAAGGCAAGATCACACACAAAGATGAGATGCCTCAAAATTTCATCCAAGAATGTGAAATCTTTAACGTATGGGGCATCGACTTTATGGGGCCATTTCCATCATGTAAAGGGAACAAGTACATCCTCGTAGCCGTTGACTACGTATCTAAATCGGTTGAAGCAAAGGCTTTACCTACGAACGATGCGAGGGTGGTTGTGAACTTTCTAAAGCAACTATTTGCTCGATTTGGCGTTCCTCGTGCTATCATCAGTGATCGCGGGACTCATTTTGCAATGATCAATTTGCTCGAGTCATGGCTAAGTATGGTGTCAATCACCGTCTTTCCACCGCTTATCATCCATAAACAAATGTTCAAGCCGATATTTCTAACCGTGGACTGAAGAGAATATTAGAGCGAACTATGGGAGAGCATCGTGCCTTATGGGCCGATAAGTTAGATGATGCTTTGTGGGCTTTCCGTACCGTATATAAGACACCTATTGGTTGCACTCCATATCATCTTGTGTACGGAAAGGCATGCCACCTCCCCATTGAGTTGGAGCATAAGGCTTATTGGGCCTTGAAATGGGCTAATTTTGATATCAACAAAGCCGGTGATCTTAGGAAGATCCAACCCAATGAACTAAATGAACTGAGGAATGAAGCCTATGAGAATTCATTGATATAGAAGGAGAAAACCAAGATTATTCATGATTCTAGGATTAAGAACCGAGAGTTTCACGTCGGTGATCAAGTTTTACTCTTTAACTCTCGGTTGAAAATCTTTTCTGGCAAGCTTAAATCTCGTTGGTCCGGCCCATTCACCGTTGCTAAAATTTACCCATATGGTACTATTGAGCTAGCTCAACCTAATGGACCTAATTTCAAGGTGAATGGCCAACGAGTTAAGTTGTACTTTGGAGAGGACATCCCTCATGAGATGATTCCATCCCTCTCCACTTTTCCTTTGATTTAATTCGGGACCGAGTCAGGCTCGTGACTGGGTTAACAAAAACAAGCGCTCCTCGGGAGGCAACCCGATTATCTATCTATCTTTATCTGTTTTTATCATAAGTGTAGGGGGGAGCCCCTTCGGTGTTTGCTGTTTTCTTTCTTATGAGGTACAGGGATTCAAGCTTTCAAAGACGCACTCTTGATGACTTTTGATGACCCGTGATTCCGTGTACCCGTCTTCCCGGTTCTATCCTAAACGCTCGTGATTCAATATTTCATATCTTATATGTTCACATTGAAATCACTATGGTTGTCCTTTCCTTAGCAAGATTTAAACAAAATGCACAATGTCCTAAGTGTAGGGGAGTTTACTCCCACATGCTTAAACATTAAGGACAATGTTTATATCAAGTGTAGGGGGACTTCTATCAAAGTTAAGTGGGCTTTTCCATGAATTTGTCCTCATTTTAACCGAAAAATCGATTTTTTCGACATTTTTCAAAATTTTTGATCTATTTTGGCCTAGTAGTATAGTAGTATTTTCCTTTGTTATCGTTATTTACTTTCTTTGCTAAGAATAAAATCTTAATAAAGTGGTTTTAAATTTTCAAACGTCATGAATCTTTTGACTCAACCCGAGTTTACTTATTTAATTTTACTCTAGCTAGTATCCTTAACGTGTTTAAGTCAAGTTTTGCTAGGCTTTTATATAGGGAACTTTAAAACGCGAAAGTCTTAACTCTTACGAGTTAAGAACAAGAACTTTTCGCAAGTTCCTATAATTGATCCTAGAAATTCGTTTATCAAGGGAACCTTAAAATGCGAATTCTAAACTTGAAAAAGTCTAAGAAGTTGCAAGATCCTATAGATGACTTGAAAACCCGAAACTTTGACTTAATAGGCTAAGCATCCACGAGTCTCATTCGTTGAGATTTTAAATTATGGAGAACGAGAGATGATAGAGTCAATTATAAGTTTGGTATTCTTTCATGAATTTATGTGAGTTGATTATGAGCTTTTTCTTCCATCGTTTGCTAATAAATTTAATTGCAATAAATAAGGTCGTATGATTTGAAAAGTTACTTAGCTTCTAGCACAAGATTGTTTAATTAGAGTTCATATCCAAGGCATAACTTATTAAAGCGGGATGCGAAGATTGGCGAGTCCGAAAAGTCCCTAACAAGGCATGAGGGCTACATTTTGTTGCTAAAGATCCCAAGTGATGTGAAGAATCATTTATCAATAATCAATATGAAGGATCGAGACACAAGACGAAAAGCAAATACTCCCCTAAAGATCATGGAGAAGTCTATCCGAAAAGACCCTAGCAAGGTATGAGGATAAATAGATCCAAGTCCTAAAAGGAGGCGGATCGTTGTATATCAAAATCCAAAATAAAGATTGGAGAAAAATGAAGAAGTCGTGGTCCAAGTATGAAGAATCTCTCAAAAACTTCAAGTGAAGAAATCCCTATTATGAAGAGAAGACCATAATTTCAAGAACGCCTCTCAAGGTTCGAAGTATGAAGTCGCTGCCAAATATCGGTCCGAGAAAGATCTCAAATCATGAAGTGAGTTATGCCAAGATATGAACTTTAAGAGGTCCCGAGAAGCAGTTTTAAAAGATTTTGTCCTTTAGCTAACTACTGATTAAATCGTCCCACTTTATTTTCGGCCTAAAGAAACTATCGAAATAAGTCAAATGACGCATCCAATGATCATTCAAGACAATCATAAAATATAAGAGATACACCTAGGAATAAGGGAGTCTAAGTGAATAATTGAGCCACATGAGTTCGTGTTAGTTTACTAACTTAAAATAAAAATGATCTCGTTTGTAAGCTTGGTATGGGGAATGTGAAACTTGAGGGTGATAAACATTCATGACATGCCAAAGCCCGAATGTAAGTCTTTGATTTCTTTACTTGTTTTGTATATATTTCTATCTTTTTAGTTTCCCTAGTGTTCAATATTTAATAAAAGCCAAGGTGGGTTATTTATGATGAAAAATGTAAATCGTGCTTTGAAATTAATGCATTGCATGAGGGCATCGCAATGGTCAAGTGTAGGGGATTTAATAAGTGTGAAAACACTTATCCTTTTAGCACTTATTTCCAATAATAACAAGACCAAAACGTGTATTTTATGTCATAAAAGTCGGAATTATGCGTAGTTTGTGTTTTTATTGTGTTTCAGGATAAAATATGAAAAAGGAAGAAAACACGGGCTTTCACGGGCTTTTATCGAAGAAAATGACAAAAGACGAAGTCAAAAGATCAAAAGTGCAAGAAGAACGAAAGTCAAAGGCCTGTTCTGAAGATTTATTGAAAAAAAAGTCTAAAAGACGGAAGTTTAACAAAGTCGAAGAACCAAGTCTACTAGAAGAAGAAAATTAGAAGACGAGTTCAAGTTATCATTCGACTAATCCCGAGACAAAGTCGAGAAAGACGAGTTATTTAAAAGTCGAGAAAATATGAAGAAAGAGAGAAGACACAAGCACCTTCCATCTCCTATATATAGTTTAGAAAATAGTCATTAAGAGTTAGTCTTCATTTTTTTCTTTTGTAGTTTTAATTTTTAGAGAGAGAAAGTGTTTAACTTTCTCTCACTAGGAAAACTTCATCCTTTATTTTCTTTCTTTTTTTAATCTAATCCTTACTTCTTAAAAGTTTAATCTTCATCTTTTTAATCTTTTTTGTTAGTTACGATTTCGTGTTCATCATCTTTTTCACTTTATTTTTCTAAACGCCACACAAATATTTACACTTTTGTGTTTCTTGAATCGTGAGTTAAAGTTTTGCAAGTGTTTTCATTAGTCTAGTATTCGTGATCACCTTTTTGAGCTTTTAGCTTATTTAGTGTTTAGCTTATTTCCTTTTAAGTGTTTTCAAAAGTGTAATCTTTTAAAAGTTTATTTTATAAATTTTGCTTATTTAGTGTATGAAAGTTTTTCATACGTAGCTTATTGTGTTCTTCCTAGTATTGATTTGGTTAAGTTTTTGATAAGT
Source organism: Glebionis coronaria (assembly GCA_025667525.1). Lineage (NCBI taxonomy): Eukaryota > Viridiplantae > Streptophyta > Magnoliopsida > Asterales > Asteraceae > Glebionis > Glebionis coronaria. The sequence goes on from CM046880.1 coordinate 510,148,396, forward strand.
GCTTATTCGGGTTTATGCTTATTTTTACTCCATCCAAATATATTGTGTTTTCCATCACAATATCATTAGGGTTTCTACATTGCGACATCACATTCCGACGGCTTCATTACGATCGCAATAACCCTTAGGGTTTCTACATTGCGATCGAAGTATTAAGATATCCCCTTATTCCGATCGAGGATTGCGATAGCCCCTGGCATCGTGGATTGCGATTGGGATTTAAGGCGTATTGCGACGAAACGCTGCCCAAATTTTGATTGCCATATTGCGATACCTTTTATATTGCGACAACTTTATATTGCGACAACTTCATATTGCGATACGCAACATTCCGACAGCTTAACATTCGGATAGATTACTCATTGCGATACATTCCATCGAAATAATTTGTTTAATTTACTTAGTTGTTTTCTTTTTCAAATTTATTTCTTTCCCGCCATTTCCTGCCTCGTTTTGTTTTACTTTTAAATTTACTTTAAACTAAGTTTCAAATTTGTTCATTTCCTTTATATTTCCGTTTAATTATTTTCACGTTTATTTTACAAGTAGAAATAGATAAACCAAAATTTCCCCTTTTAGTTACCAAAAACGACTATTCCACCCTAAATCCTGATCAATTCGGATTGAATCGAGTTCGAACAACACTTCAAGAGCACACACATAAAAGTCATATATCAGGGGGATGTTAAATTTTTAGGACCTTATCAGATACCTCAACTAGACTTCAGGGACTTATTGTGGATGTTTACATTGTTTTAGTTATAGCTTGGATGGTTGGTGATAATAGCTTATGAGGTGGAGGACCTTTCTTGTCTACTTTGGAAAGATTGAAGCCCATGTTTTGTTTTTAGCCCAAAATATATTGAAGCCCACCAAGGACTTCCAACGTCTCTTTGTGGTTTGTATACATACTCGACTCTCCTCTCATTGACCAGTTATCTGGGTAATTTCATATATGTGTTTTTGAGTGTGTTTTCTCTCTTTCATAAAATGTAACCCAGATCAAGTTTTGATCTTTTGTTCTTGTAAAAACTATTATCACTTAGATAATAGGATCATACAAGATTAGCTGTGGTGATCTTCTTCTTATTTTTATCTTCAAACTCGTTTATCTATTTAAAGGTTTTGATTATGAGTTTCATATCTTGTTCATTTTACTTTTATCATGCTTTTCTTCAAACAACCCATTAAGATAACAATGAAACCTATAAACTATATAACAACAAATATGCTGTAATTTTTGGAGTCCACAACAATAAGCCTTAAAGCAGCAACTACTGCAACAACACAATAAACCCGAAGAAAGATAGCATTGAGCCAATGCCATAGTTTTTGCCAAGAAGTGAGCTTGTTCCTCTTGGTCACCAGATACATGTGATTTGCATGTATAGATGTAAGAGGGAATGTGCTGATGGCTCCTGTGACGCTCATGAGTCATGAAGTCTCCAATAACTGGCAATGCTGCTGCAAGTAAGGTGGTTGTCACTAGGTAACCGGCGCCTCTTACCATCACTCTGAATGAAAGATTCTTTGCGGTTAGTACACTTCCTTTAATTCTGTATTTTGTGTCTAGATATTCATATATCGGTCTTGCAAAGATATATAGAAATAAAACCATTACAAAAAAAATATTGTAGTTCATTCTTGGTAAATGATGGAATGAAAAATCTTTCAATTCATGGTTTACCATAAGTTAGTCAATAGCTTAACGATTATGATCACACATATACTATAAAGAACCGAAAGCATTGTCATTAGGGAAGAAAATAAATAATGCGTTTCTCTGTTCCGGTAAATCCACAACTTTTCTTGGTCCAAATCGCCTATAAAATCTACACCACTCCTTGTGAAAGTCATGTGGTCGTCTCGTAAAGAGAAAACTTGTTTGTCATCGAGCGGTTTTAACCAACACTTTGAACACCTTGATTGTAAACACTTTGATCGAGCGGGTCGCCTTCGGTTTGAAATATCACAGTCGATGGAATTGAGACCCCCTTTTGACGATGGACGCAGTTAACTACAATAAAAAATCTGAAGGCTTAGAATGCTAAAAAATATTAGTTGTTAAATTTCTTGGAGCAACAATTCTTACCCGAACGAACCCGCAAAAAACAATCCTTGCCAATAGAGAACCTTTTTTTCAATCAAACATAAAGCGGATTAAAAATGAAAACACTTTAATGAACAGTTAAAACAAATACATGTCCAATATCAACTAAGAACACAAAAACATATACAGTAGTGTTAGGATTAGGGGTTGCATAATCAAAGGCAAATCATCACATCAACAACAAACATATAAGAGCAGCAAACATGAACATGTACAAAAGATCAAATAGGGGGGTTTTGGGACAAAAGTTGTATTTATTTATCAAAGGTCCGAGTTACAAAATGATGTCTCCTACATATTATATACAATACACAAGAAACCGACATACAAATAACTTAAACACAAAGTACTTACTACTTAATATACATAGGTAAAATGGCCAAAATGCCCTTACTACCTAGATTGACCAAACTACCCTTAGAAGGTAAAAGCCAATATCAAACAATCTCCACCTTGACTTTAGCTCCTAAGCGATACCAAAAGTTTCATACTTCAACTCCGGTCGAACCTTAAACCAAACGAACCATTCATCTTCAAAGTCAAATTTCCAATTTCCAAACGCTAGAGAACTAGCCAAATTGAAACAAACGATCGAATCCGAAAATGATCTAAAACCAATCCAAATGATCAAATCTTAAAACGATCCAAAGCAAAACTAAACCAAAAAAAACGCCGATGACTTCAAACGAACAATCAAATGTTAACCGACAAATTCAAACTCGGTCAACCAAACAAACAAATTGGCTCAAACGATCTTCACCAAAGACAATCAAATTCGGGCAACTAACTTCAAAAGCCCGACGAACGAAGATCTAAATTTCCAAATTCCAAACGATCGAACAAACTTCAAACGACATGATGATAATCAAGTCTTCAAACACCAAATTGATCTTCAAATACCAAATTCAAATCCTAACGGTCCACTTATTTGATAAGTATTACGACGCAAATTCAAGCTTATTATCTGTATCAAACAAACTCAAATTAATAAATAATTTGACGAACGGGTTCAAATTCAAACGCCCCAAATAGACCCGGATAATAATACTAACGACCCACTTATACAATAAGGATGACGGTCCAAACTTCAAATTCCAAACTAACCACCCACATATATGATACGAATTACTGCTCAAATTCAAACAAATAAAATCCAAATCGAATAGCAAACAAACCGATTTCAAGAAACGAATACCACCAATCGATGATCTCATATTCCCATATCGTTACTAATAGCCAAATTACAACTTCAAACTCTAATCCCAAATTCAAATTCTTCCTAATTCAAACAAAATCATAAGTCTAACCGGGAGAACATATCAAACAATGAATACACAAATATCGAATCGATTGTTCCATCATGCCATGGAAGTACCAAGCCCTATATATGCTATATGTAGGGAACAAACGGGGTTTACATGTAACAAATCAATTTCCTTATCAACTCCTAAGGCAACCAACCAGACCTAATTCACAAAACATAAAATTCTGATTACTAAATCCTAATCAACCAAACCCCTTTAAACAAACCCCTTCAATCTGTCAAATAAGCAGAAGCAACAAACAATTAAGCAAAATAAAAAAAACCCAAAACCACAAAACAAACCTAAGGTTGTTTCCAATCAAATCACCAAGCCACTAAATCAACAAATCAAGAGACTAATTCTTGAAATTAACCACAAGCTGAAACCAATTCACCAATCAAGAAACCTAAAACAAATTCCAAAAAACCCCAAACAAATTCAGCTTGATTCAAATTGATCGAATAGCTCTGATACCAATTTGTTAAGATTAGGGGTTGCATAATCAAAGGCAAATCATCACATCAGCAACAAACATATAAGAGCAGCATACATGAACATGTACAAAAGATCAAATGGGGGGTTTTTGGGACAAAAGTTGTATTCATTTATCAAGGGTCCGAGTTACAAAATGCTGTCTCCTACATATTATATAGAGTACAAAAGAAACCGACACATAAATAACTTAAACATAAAGTACTTACTACTTAAGATACATAGGTAGAATGACCAAAATGCCCTTACCACCTAGATTGACCCAACTACCCTTAGAAGGTAAAATCCAATATCTAACCAGTAGTATAATAAAGATATAATAATACTAAAAGGAACTTACTCGTGTGCTGACAAGTTTTTGAACGTGTGAAATTCCAAGATCTTCTCGCTGGTTTATAGCAACAACCGTTTTCCCGTGAATCTGCCAGCATTACGATGCAAAAAGAAACAGACACACCACATGAGACATTGTTCGTTTTATGTTTTGATTATGCGCAAGATGTAAAATGAACATACTAACATCAGAGTAAGGAGGATGGGAGAAATCAAAAAACAATATTTGGACCCAACGAAGCTCAATTCAAACCCTCTCACCGATGTGTCAAAAAAATGATGACAAACACAATCTGTATCATCATTTCCTTCTATTTTCTTTACATCAACATTAGCATGAGAACTGGTCATGTCATGGACAGACTAAAAAAAGACAGAAAAAATGTCTTTGTAATTGCAAACATGACATATTGACATGCCTGCTTTTGCTCAAACAATGTAGCAACTATAAAACACAACCACAACCACAAACGGGTGAGAGAGTCATCACAACCAAACAGTTATCATCGAAGTCAGACATACCAAGACAAGACAACTAACAAAACAACTACTGTATAAAACTAGCCCAAAACTAACACACAATATTTTAAAGCGTAGGCAATAATAACATTAAGGCAAAACCATGACTAAATCAAGTTCAATTATAACGAATAATGATTGTTTTGTTCAAAAAAATAAAAAATAATAACGAATAATGATTGTCAGTGTGATTGTAATTTGTCATTAACTACACTAGTTAACTGTATAGTTAATCCATACCAATTTATAGATTTTGTCACAGTTGTTTTCAAGTGATTGTCTTCAAGTTTCTTTATGAACAGACCATGTGAATATAAACGTGTAGAAAAAAGAATCCTTGTTTAAAAATAAAGAGAAACCTTACCAACAGTGTAAACTAAAATAAGAGTAACTTCAAGTTCATGACGCGACACGAAACACGATAATGTTAGAGTTGGAGTTGGACATCAAAGGTTTTTGAGTTTTTTTATTCGATCAAATTTCGGGTTGGTGGGTCTATGCATGTCCTGATTACTCAAATAAATTGTGTTCAAGATAATCTCGTTAAATTAAAGTGAGGCTTGCATTTCTACTCTTGAACTGAAGTATCGTGTCAAATGGCACCATATTAACTTTCAAATAATTTACTTTAAACAATAAAAAACATATTGCAAAAAAAAAGTAACAAATTAAGTTAAACTCCTCATTGAATGTTTAACGTTGATTATTGTACGATTTATAATAACTGACGAAAATGTATTGCAACTTTTTACTAAATTCAGTAACGAGCTTGGTAATAAAATTTGGGTAACCAATATGAAAAATGTTAGTATTAGTGTCAAGTCTAGTTAACGTATGCGATAAGTAGGAGGTACCTAAGTGCACTTTTCTTAATGTATTATGTTTTGAGTCGGATGTGGGTTGCAGCCCAATCCTAGGTCGGTTATGATTACCCCTCATCTCTATAAATAGAGATGAGGGGTGAAGGACTCGTTACATCGTAGCTTCTATTCTTTCTATTGTAATCGAATGATATAAAACATAATCGTTTGGTTACCTTTGTAGTGTTCGTTCTTCTGGGTTATCGTTATTGTAGCTCTGCGGTCTTCTTTACAGTGATCTAGGGTTCCGCAAATCGATCTTCAGGGTTGTTGGAGGTGTCGATTCCAACAAGTGGTATCAAGAGCCGCGGGTATTGTGGTCTCGAAGATCGGTGCTAGATCAAGAGGTCGTGGAAGAAAAAAGGTTCGAGGTTTCATCGGATTAGTTTTCTTCGAGTTGCAGGTATCGAGTGGAGAAGACAAAGGGTACTTTGCATATTACAGTGAAGATAAGAAAGCCTAATCATTGATTGGTTGCTTTTGTTAAGTAGTCACGTGACAAAAAGAAACTGATTTACATATTTAATCTTTTTTTTTGGGCAAAGTATATTACATATTAAAGGGTTTTTTGATTTATATTTATAAATCAACTTCGGGGTATCGTCTTTTACGTTTTTTAAAAGTCAATTAAATCGAAGGTTCTTGTTGCTGGTTTCTTGTGGTTCAAGTTTAATCGTGGTTTGCTTGGGTTTTCAAGTTTACGATCGGGTGTGCTTGTACGTGATCGAGGTTTAGGGTTATTGAAATTAAATCGATTTGCAAGAAGGGTATTTACGCAACAAGGGAGAAAGAATATGTCGTCGATAGCGAAGTTTGACGTCGAAAAATTCGACGGGTCTAATGACTTCGGGTTGTGGCGTGTGAAGATGCGGTGTCTATTAATTCAACATGGTTGGGAGGATGCGTTAGATCCATTCCCAGATACCATGACGGACGCTCAAAAGACTGCGGCGTTGAAGACGGATGTCTACAAAAAAGCACACAGTGCTTTACTCTTGTGCTTGGATAACAAGGTGTTGAGGGAAGTCAACAAAGAAAATTCTACTGCGGGTGTTTGGTTAAAGTTAGAAACTTTGTATATGACAAAGTCTTTAGCCAACAAGTTATACTTGAAGAAGAAGCTGTTCACTTTCTACATGCATTCAGGTAAGAAATTATCTGAACATATAGATGAGTTTAATAAGTTGATCGGTGACTTGGCGAACATAGACGTTGAAATTGATGACGAAGATCAAGCACTCATGTTACTTACATCATTACCGTCCTCGTATGATAACTTTGTGGAGACATTGCTTTATGGAAGGGAGTCGCTCTCTTTGGAAGATGTCTTGTCTACCCTCAATTCACGGGAATTGAAGAAGAGGACAGATGCAAAGGATGATGGTGATGGGTTATTTGTAAGGGGAAGGCCGGAGCATCGGGGTAATCAAGGACGTGGTAGTTCGCGATCAAAGTCAAAAGGTAAAGGAACTTATAAACTGAAGTGTTACATATGCTATTCTGAGGATCACCTTAAGAAAGACTGTCCAAAATGGAACAAGAAGAAATCAACTGGCTTTGTCAACAAGAATGCAAAACAGGACACTGGGACGTATTCTAAGGGTTATGACAATGGTGATTTGTTGATGGCGGTGAGTGAGGAAAGGTTCTTAGAGTGGATCATGGACTCTGGTGGTTCCTATCACATGACGCCTAGGAGGGACTTCTTGTTTGATTTTAAGGAGCTTGATGGAGGTATGGTTTTGCTCGGTGATAATAGAGCATGTGCCATCAAGGGGACAGGGAAGGTGAGAGTACAAATGAAAGATGGTTCAAGTTTTGTGCTTGAGAATGTGCGTTACATTCCCGAGTTGAAAATAAATTTGTTATCTTTGGGCACTCTGGATCGAGAGGGCTATACCGTGAAGTTGCAAAATGGAAGAGTAAAGGTGATCAAGGGTTCTTTGATGGTTTTGTCAGGAACTTTGAAGGAAAATTGTGGGTACTCCTTGGATGGTTGGGCTGAATCAAGCGAAGCTAGTGTCGGTATAGAAGAAAAGGAAAGTCTTGCGCAGGTGTGGCATAAACGCCTGGGTCACATTAGTGAAGCAGGCTTGAATGAACTCAAAAGAAGAGAGGTGCTGGGGAAGGAAGGTCTAGGTAAACTCGAATTCTGTGAAAATTGTGTTCTTGGAATATCGACCAGGGTGAGATTTGGTCGAGGTCAGCACACAACAGAGGGAGTTATAGACTATGTCCATGCGGATCTCTGGGGTCCTTCTCGGGTGGAATCGATGAGTGGTTGTCGTTACTTCTTATCGATTGTTGATGATTATTCGAGGAGGGTTTGGGTTTATTTTCTTAGACACAAGAGTGAGGCGTTCAGCAAGTTCAAGGAGTGGAAGCAGTTGGTAGAAAACCAGACAGGTAGAAGACTGAAGAAACTTCGAACGGATAATGGTTTGGAGTTTTGTAATCGGGAGTTTAATAACTTGTGCAAGGAGAGCGGGGGTAGCAAGACATTTGACGGTTGCTGGAACTCCGCAACAGAATGGTCTAGCTGAACGAATGAACAGGACGCTCTTGGACAAGGTTAGGTGTTTACTGATTCAGTCTGGTTTGCCAGAATCATTCTGGGCTGAAGCAACGGTGACAGCAGCATATCTGATCAATAGGTCTCCATCTAATGCATTGGAGAAGAAGACACCTATGGATTTATGGTCAGGACATCCGGCGAATTACGAGATGTTGAAGATATTTGGTTGCGTTGCTTATTCACACGTGAGTCAGGGGAAGCTCAAGCCTAGAGCTATAAAATGCATATTCCTGGGGTATCCTGAGGGTGTGAAGGGATACAGATTATGGAGGTTGGATGATGTTAAACCGAAGATAATCATAAGCAGGGATGTGGTCTTTAATGAGAGCCTTATGTATAAGGATACTCTCAAGGGTGCTGGTGCTGCAGATTCTGGGAAGGAAATTGAGTTTGAGGTGGAACTTCAAGGCAGTCGGGTCGAACCAACTGTGGATCCTCATACTGGGGTAAATCCAGGGAATGAATATGAGGATCAAGTTGAAGATGCAGCAGATGCAATGCCTCAACAACAGAATCTGGACAACTATGTTCTGGTGCGTGATAGAGCTAAAAGAACAACTACTAAACCTGCAAGGTATAGGAATGAAGGTAATGTATCATTGTCTAGATCATCAAGGTCTAGGGAAGAAGATGATATTACGGCTTATGCGTTTGCTATTGCTGAGGAAGAAGATACACATGAACCAATCACATTCCAGGAGGCGATTAATTCATCTGAAAGGGATGAGTGGGTTCGTGCTATGGAGGAAGAGATGAGTTCTTTAAAGAAGAATCATACTTGGGAGCTGGCCGATCAACCACGTGGTCAGAAGCTGGTAAGATGCAAGTGGTTGTATAAGATTAAAGAAGGGATTGAAGGCGTTCTGAAACCAAAGTATAAAGCAAGGCTGGTAGCTCGGGGTTTCACACAACGAGCAGGGATTGACTATAATGAGGTATTCTCACCCGTGGTTCGACATACATCTATTAGGGTGATTCTCTCATTAACTGCTTGTGAAGATTACGAGTTGAAACAACTTGATGTGAAGACGGCGTTTTTGCATGGTAATCTTGAAGAAACCATTTATATGAGGCAGCCGCTTGGTTTTGAAGAAGGAACGGGCAACAAGGTATGTTTGTTGAAGAAATCCCTTTATGGTCTTAAGCAGTCTCCAAGGCAGTGGTACAAACGGTTTGATGTGTATATGGTCAGCAATGGGTTTAGCCGTAGCAACTATGATAGTTGTGTTTACTTCAAGGAGTTTGCACCAGGTATGTACATATATCTACTGCTGTATGTAGATGATATGTTGATTGCTTGTAAAAGCAAGTCTGAGATCGAATATACCAAGGGACTGCTGCGGAAAGAGTTTGATATGAAGGAACTTGGTCCAGCTAGGAAGATACTTGGTATGGAGATTGTCAGGGATAGGGGTAACCGGACCCTGAAGGTGTCTCAGTCGGGATATGTGCGGAAAATTCTGAATAACTACAGAGTGGATAATGGCAAGTCGGTCTCTGTGCTATTGGGAGCACACTTCAAGGTGTCCTTGAAGGATTGTCCGTCGAATGACTGGGATGTGGAAAGAATGAGTAAGGTCCCATATGCGAATGCTGTAGGTAGTTTAATGTACTTGATGGTTTGCACTAGACCGGATATTGCGTATGCTGTTAGCATTGTGAGCATGTATTTGGCGAATCCAGGTAAAAATCACTGGGAAGCGGTGAAGTGGATTTTGAAGTACTTGAAGGGCACTGCTGATGTAGGTCTAGTGTATGGTAGAGATCAAGGGAAGCACGTGGATGTTGACGGTTTCGTGGATAGCGATTATGCTAAAGACCCTGACAAGGATAGGTCTATAACCGGGTACGTGTTTATGGTACATGGCTGTGTTGTGAGTTGGAAAGCAACTCTGAAGCATGTTGTTGCATTGTCTACTACAGAGGCGGAGTATATGGCGCTTACGGAAGCTGTTAAAGAAAGCATTTGGCTTAAAGGTCTACTAATCGAGCTGGGAATAAACCTAAGGTCAGTGGTTGTGAATTGTGATAATCAAGGGGCAATTCATCTCTCAAGAAATGCTATGTTTCATGAGAGGACGAAGCATATCAACGTGAGGTATCACTTCATCAGGGAGATCGTGGAATCTAAAGAGATTGAAGTGGCAAAGATAGGCACGGAAGATAATGCAGCTGACGCTTTCACAAAGGTGGTCCCAGGTCCGAAGTTCAAGTATTGCATGGAGATACTTGGAGTCGGGGCTAACTAGTCTTGTCACTAAGGTGGAAATTGTTAGTATTAGTGTCAAGTCTAGTTAACGTATGCGATAAGTAGGAGGTACCTAAGTGCACTTTTCTTAATGTATTATGTTTTGAGTCGGATGTGGGTTGCAGCCCAATCCTAGGTCGGTTATGATTACCCCTCATCTCTATAAATAGAGATGAGGGGTGAAGGACTCGTTACATCGTAGCTTCTATTCTTTCTATTGTAATCGAATGATATAAAACATAATCGTTTGGTTACCTTTGTAGTGTTCGTTCTTCTGAGTTATCGTTATTGTAGCTCTGCGATCTTCTTTACCGTGATCTAGGGTTCCGCAAATCGATCTTCAGGGTTGTTGGAGGTGTCGATTCCAACAAAAAATGAAAAGAAAAAACATGTTAACTATTGTAGTATAATCATGAGAAAGCGGCATAGTAAAATGAAATGGCGAGGTCACAAATGCGATGTTAGGTGACATTATACGTATCTAGTTATCCGCATACTTTTAACACAAACAACTAATATCAAGCGTATTATATGATCATTTTCTCTTTAGAAAGAAACGGCAAAAGCAAGAAAACAGAAAAACAAGAAAATAAAAAAAAAAACAAAAAAATTCACGAAAGCAATCAATAGCATACCTCCAAGAACACCGCATCAATTTGTTCCATCCTCTTCGCATCACAAAACACTAACATATGCTTTGCTAATTAATAATGGGACCAATGGTATTTATACCTAGAATCATATATCGTATTGAGAACAAATGACAGTGCCATTCTTGTGCGACATATATTTTGTCAATGACAAAACGAAGACTAAAAAAACCTGTTACCAAATTATCAGTGAGAAACAATTACATAAAATATATATACGTACACATTGCATAATCCATAAATAAAACTTCACCATATGATAATGTAAAGTATCACCATTAAAGATAGAGTATGTACATGTGCTGTCGGTCGGCACCCTGTTTAGCCAAAGCCTTGAACTGCGTCGTCCACAGAATTCCAACGGCCAAGGCATCAACAAGAATATGAAAAAATTAGTTCACATATAAAGATATACTAGATGCATTAGTCTTCCAAACACAATGAAAAAGACCTGGTAAAGTGGTGATACACATGTTAAATTGAGGTTGAAGACCAAAAACGAACACAATTAAGCTCCCAAATCTTACAGAAGTTCTCGAAATGGCAACACAGATTGACCCAGAGGCAAACCAATCATTGAGCCCAGGGATTGAACATCTTGTTCACGTTGGCATGTGAATTGAGCATAGTCCTTCAATTCAAAGACTAATTAGCAATTAGTTTGTATGAAAAGTTTAATACGGGAAATGTAGCAGTTTCAGGTTATATTAGACAAAAAGTAAATAAATGTTGAGTCAAATGTAGTAAGGATAGTTGGAAGAAAAAACAATAGCATAAAGAACTCATTCAAGTATATAATGTACTAAGTTCCCTCAACCCACATAGATACATGTAGGTCGGATATTCTCAAATGACTGAAACTAGGTACTTAGTAAACCATCCGACTTGAGTATATAATTCCTGAATGTCCGGACATTAGTTATTTTCATATCAATATACTCCGTATTACTTATAAGATGTAACATCATTTATAGATCAGACAGAAAAAGTACCTGTTCAGATAGTTCATCATGTCATGGATTTGATTATGATCGGTCGTGTAGGAAATTCCCGCTTTGGGTGCCTATGCTATTCATGCATTCATATATGGAGCAGAATGTTTCATCACCAGAGGTTGGTATCGTGGACATTAAGGTGCATGACTAAATAATTCTGCATATCACTCAATAATACGCAGACCTATCAACCGTAAGACGCTCCGTGGAAGAGAACGTATTGATGTACCTTTTATGTTTAACTCTTTTAAACCTTCTAAACACCCAAGTTCTTCAGACAAAAACCTAATGCCCAAACAACCATGGAGATTGATATATTTTAGACATTTCAACTCACATACGCTGTTTGGAATATCTGTTATTAACCTGTTCTCACCTAAATTTAGCTTCTCTAAACATTGTAAACGCCCGATATCCTCAGGTAACTTGAACATATACTTCGCAGATACAATTTCAAGAGATTTCAGATGTTTCAACATACAAATGCTATCCGGAAGATGAATAATCGTTGTACGTAACAAAATTAGCTCCTCCAAAGATTCTAATTTGTCAAATTTGTAGGGTAACATCAATATATGCTGACAATCTTGAAGTTTGAGAGATTTCAGATGTTTCAACATACAAATGCTCTCCGGAAGATGATTAATCTTTGTACTAGACAATAATAACTTCTCTAGACATTCTAATCGTCCAAAATCTCGGGGCAACATGTAAAGATACTGATAATCTTGGAGTTTGGGGGATTTTATTTGTTTCAGCCTGAGAATACTACGTGGAAGATAATCTATCTCTGTATTGGACATAGTTAGCTCCTCTAGACATTCTAATAGGCTAAAGTGCTCTAGTAACTTCTCAATGTGTTTACTGTTACGGAGTTCGAGAGATTTCAGCTGTTTCAGCATACAAATACTAGGAGGAATATATTTAATCCTTGTATTTGACAAATTTAGCTTCTCTAAAGAATCTAATTTGCCAAAATCCTCAGGTAACTTCTCAATAAACGGACAAGCTTTGAGTTTGAGAGATTGCAGTTTTTTCAACATGGAAATACTATCAGGAAGATATTTAATCTGTGTGGTGCACATAATTAGCTGCTCTAAATGTTCTAATAGGCCAAAATCTTCAGGTAACTTCTCAAGGTTCTGACAAGATAAAAGTTTGAGTGAACTAAGTTGTTTCAACATACAAATGCTATCTGGAAGCTCTTTAATGTCTGAAGATGAAATAATAAGCTCCTCTAAACATCTTAACTGGTGAAGGTCCTTGAGCGCTTCTGGTAATTTGCCTTCAAGTGTAAGTTTTTTTAAAAATTTTAAACTACATATGCTTTTTGAAAAAGTATCATGGTTTGTGCAAGCACAAAGACCTATAGAAATAAGTTTCTCAATATTTCCAAACGATGACAGTAGATGATCATCATAACGACATGTCAATCGAAACTTAGGCAAACTATTTTCAGGGTGTGATGGGCATATATTTGTTGACTCCACTATGAGATGTAACTCAGATATAGAACCAACCTCAATTGACTTGGACTGTTTTTTATACAAAAAAGATTTAAACCTCCCACAGCCACTTAAGTCTAAGTAGACAAGCTTGTCTAGACACCCAACCGGAGCGTTAACTTCTTCTAGATACAAACAGTCCTTAAGATCCAACCTCTCTAGATTTGGAGTCAGCCCAATGTCAAGGGTCCTTAACTTGGAATGAGAGAGATCCAGGGATCTGAGATTTATACATCCAATAGGCATGTGAAGTTCAGCAGACTCACATCCTTTAAAACTTATCTTCTCCAGATTCGGACTCCAACCAAGGTTAAGGTTTCTCAAACTTGAATAACTGAGGCCAAGATATTTGAGCTTTGGACATTCATCTGGAATGTGAATTTCTATCAGATATTTACAATGCTCAAGATTTAATATCTCGAGATTCAGTGGCAGGCCATGGTTCAACTTTCTCAACAGCGTATAACTAAGGTCAAGAAATCTCAGTTTCTTAAGTTCCTATCATAGATAAAAAGAAGGAAAATATCATGAAGATTAATATATATACTTGTATATATTGGTGTGAAGGTGAAGCATAATGTACATGAAAAAATTTCAACCAAAATTTTTTCTACCTTTCTTTTATCCCTTTTCCAAAGTTGTACGATTGAGCTAAAAGACATGTCAAGCCCAACAAGATTGTTTGCTTCGAAGGTTTCGTGTAAACACCAAAAAGGGTAAGCTCGCCAACTAAGATATTTCAAAGCTTTTGGAAATCGCTGGCTAACATTACTATCATTCCAATTAGCTCCAGAACACATATAAAGAACTCTAAGTTTCGTCATGTTTCTGAGACCTCTCATAATAGTTTCAAGATTAAGCGCCAATGCCGATAGTTTTATACATTTTATGGCTTCATTACCCTGTAAGCCAAAAACAAATAATCAAAAAATGTATGCCTTAAAAAGTAAAAACTGAATTATTGTTCCACCCTACAAATAAACTTGATCCCTTACCAGATCATTAGCCAATATTTCTTCAATTTCCTTGCCAATCCACAATCGGCTATGTCGGTTGTACTCATCGGGATGAAAACGAAAAACAATATTCTTGCCCATTTCACCAATACGGTCATGCATGCCCAAGCTGCCATATTTAGAAATACTTATGAGCGATATCTGCTCAAGAACTTTTAAACCAATGGTAGCATGAAATCCACAGCTTTCAAGCACTCGGATTGCTTTGTCTTTCTGCTCACCTTTCAGTATGCATGCAACATCCAGGAACATTTCCTTGTAATCATTCTCCAGACCATCAAAGCTTATTTCCAACATTTTTAGGGTTTCCTGCTCCGGAATTGTTTTTAATCTTTCTAAGGCATCTTTCCACTGAAGCTCATTCTTACAGCGGAGAAATGAACCCAGAACTTTTATTGTTAAGGGAAGACCGGCAGCATAACTTACAACTTGTATTGATAGTTGTTCATATCCTTGCATCGGAATCTCTCTCGCAAATGCATATCTACTAAAGAGACAAACGGCTTCCATGTCTGTCAACAGATTGACATCACAAATTAACCTCACTCCGTGTGATAGTAGCACTTGTTCATCTCTTGTTGTAATGATAATTATACTTCCCAACTTAAACCAATCAGGCGCACCAGCTAACTCCTCAAGCTGCTTTACATTATCTACATCATCAAGAACAATAAGAACCTTTCTACGTCGCATCATCGTTATTATCATGTTTTTCCCTCCTGAAAAAATTCGGTGGGGGATTTCTTGATCGCTGAAAACATCGGTAAGCATTTGTCGTTGCAGCGACTTTAAACCGGACACAGAGCCTTTTGAAACTTCCCTAACATTTTCTACAAAGCTTTTTCCTTCAAATTGAATGGATATTTGATCATAAACGGCTCTTGCCAAAGTCGTTTTCCCCCCACCTCCTACCCCCTTGATTCCAATAAAGAGAACATCATCATCGGTACCATTCTCTAGAGATAAAAGAACTTCTTTTATTCGCATCTCCATTCCTATTAACTTTCCGTCAACAGTCAAAGTAGTGGAAAAGATCTCTTCAAAAATATTAACAATTTTAATGATCAATTCAGATTCATCCCTGTAAGAGAGTAAATAAATTTGATTAGCTTGCTCAAATCATATCTCTCATAAACACTGAATCTCAAACTCATAATTGTTTAAATATAAAAAACGACATAAAAACAAAACAACGGATCAATTTAAGAGATAAAAAGTCAAAAACATTATAACTCGAATAATAACACATACAAACATGAATATTCTCAAACGTTTAACCTTTAGTCAATCTAGAAATATAACTTATAATCACAAAGAAGAATGTATGAAACTAAACAATCAATGCCTCTTTTTATAAGTGTAGAAGTGGAAATCACTTTGGAGTAGGACAGTGTGGCTCAAGAAGTAAGCAATAGGAGTTAGTAGTAGACTTAGGCTATGTTTTGCGCAGTAGTAATCGGTAAGCGGTATCAGTTAATATTAAGGTAAAATTACTGATATAGACATATACAATAAAAGTTCTTTCAATAAATAAAAGGGGATATATGTAATTTTAGAATCAAAACGCTAGCAATTATATCTAAATGTTTTTTTATAAAGCGTTTTGAATAATTGTTACCAAACAAGCATTAGATTTAAATTGCTAGTTGCTCCAAAACGCAAACCTTATGTGTTGTAGACGTATTTAAAAGACCAATTTTTGCAAGAAAAATAAGTAAATGTTAAATTAAGTCATGTAGTAACAACCATTGAACCATTTACATTGATGAATCAACGTTTATTTTCGACACCCATAAACATAATTTCACTCTTTAGTGTTCTCTCATCTACTCATGTATCATTCTTCAATAAAGGTTGATTACAAGGGTGCTTTAGTTTTCGCTAAAGAAAAACGAATTTAGAAAGGAAATTTGAAAGAAAAACAAACTATTTGATGTATAGGATGAAGATGTTGGAAATGAAGCTATAAAGCCCAACTAAATGAGTGATTATTTCTTACACATTGCATATCAAGTTATTTCATCACTAGAAAATAAATTCGACCAGTTTAGATAGTATGAATATATCTTTAGTTTATTAATTATCATCGAAAGTTTAAAATCTCTAGATGATAAGAAACTAGAAAGGTAGTCGTTTAAACTTAAAAAAAAATATTAAAACCATATCATAATAATTATGTGGACATTAACGATATATATTTATTATAAAACTAAGAGTTTTGAGAGAGATTATTCAGGTGAAAAATGCTACACTGATTGAAGACATTCATCAAATTATAAATCTAAGCTATTTTCGTAATATTCATATGGCAGATATAACCATTTCGGTAACCCTTTCTTCTTCTGAAAAAAATAAGTATTTCAAAACTAAGGTTAATGAAAAGTTATCTACGATCAAAAAGCCTTACCGAAAGATTAGATTTATTGCCTCATATTTTAATTGAAAACGAAATATTACATCATATCGATTTCCAGAAAGTAATCACAGATATAGCATAAAACTTCGCAAAATTAAAAGATAAATGATTTTCGGCGAATAATTTTATAAATAGGCCCTGTTTTAAAACCTCGCTTTAGACATCCGAAAAAGTTGAGCCGCAACCGAGTAAGATTAGTTTACTATCATAATCCTAGATGACTTAGCTTACACCTTAAGCTAAATTTAATCCTAATCTATCTTGTATAAGCTAATCATATCATACATTCATACTTCTAATCTGATACCTGATAATTCTAACACTTAACCCTTTAAAGTTTTACGAATACATATTAAGAATCTTCATCTTATTACTGAAGACCTAAAACTTAGCTTATTTCAATACTAAACAATAAAATCTCTATACATTTCTCTATATTAGAAGTTTAGAACTAGACATCTTTTGTTGCATCAACAACACTATCTTCAATACCCTCTTGACCTTTCATCATATCTTGATCAATTTTCTTTATATCGACTATTTGACTTCCCTAGAATCCACACACCTCCCGGACAATTTAAGGTGTAAACTTTCACTTACAAATTCAAATATCCCTAATTGTCTCCTGTAAATGTTCTTCGATTCTTTATCATTGTATCCCCATTTGTACCCAATCAGTTTCTTACTAGTTTGTTTACCAATAGTCTTTGTCAACTTATCTATTTCCACAAAAGTCGCTACCTTATGAATTTCTTCCTCTTGTACATAATCCAAAGCATATGCTCCTTCATCAACACTTGCTTCTAAACCGCATGACTTACAGCTTAAGCTAACTTGTATCTTAATTGATTGTAGCTTTAATTTGATCACGTACCTAAGTTTCAGTATGTAACACCCAACCCATCAAAAGTGTTACTTGTACGCATTAACAATAACATAAAAGGATTAGCATGATTTACCCCCTCCCCCCTCAAAAATATTGACTAAAAGAATATTTTGGAAGACATATAAACAATAAATTGAAATACCCATTTGCAGTTTCCTTCAACTCCCACCCAGCCAGATATGATGCTTCTATCAAAGCCTCCCTCCATTTTCCAGCAGTTTTCTCGTTTTCGTGTTTGGCAAAAGCTTCACCAACTGCCCCATTTTGTTTTCGGACTTCGGAGGGCTCCACATTAAAAAACACAGGATAAGCGGTCCGCTCGGCCTTCTTCTGACACTCCATAATCTTGACAAGCTCATCTAGGCACCAAGATGAAGATGCATAGTTCTTGGAAAAAACAATAATGTAAAATCTCGAGTCTTCAATGGATTTGATGAGCTGGTCGTCAATTGTTTTCCCTTTCTGGATTTTCTCATCATCCTTGTAAGTTTCAATGCCTTTTTGCTTAAGAGCCTGATAAAGATGGCCAACAAAGTTGTTACGGGTATCTTCACCCCTGAAACTCAAAAAAACATCATACTTATAGCTCTTTTGAATAGATGAAGTTGAAGAAGAAGCCATCAAAGTGTGCACCGTGTGTTTGCTTACAATTACAAGATGGAGAAAAGAAAAGGATACGTATATTTGATATAGTAGAAAACGACCAGATTTTTGCTTACGCGTTGCTTAGATGTTGTAAATTTGCCATTAAAAAGTACAATGGAATCGGGCGGATGACACTAGCCAGTCTCTTCTTGTTTATAACGTAATTGTTGGTTTCTTCCTAAAGTTTAACTGGTAGGTCGTCAATAATATTGTTTCATATGCATGCAATCGTTTTAATAAAAATTAAGTGGAACTTTGATACAAACACTAAGGCCCCGTTTGGTTCGCAGAATGTTTTGACGAAATTGTAATCTTTAGAAGGAATTATAATTTGATATAATTGTAATGAAATAAATTGGAATGTGTTGGATGTAATGTATTGTATTGTAATTCATTAAATTTGACAATGTGTTTGGTTAACTTCCAACGTAATGTAATTCAAATATATTTTTTATAAAATTTTAAAAAGTGAATAAAAAGTAATAGTTAAAATAAAATAAAAATAAATAATAATAATAATAATAAATAATTATTTTAACAATATTTATTATTATATAAAACGATTAAAATAATAATAATATCAATTTAAATGTTTTTTAAATATAATAATAAAATATTAATATTAATAAAAAGAATAATGTAATAATAACAATAATGAACTAAAAAATAAATAATAATAATATTAATCAATATTGATAAAATAATAATAATTAAATAATAATAAAAAATATAAAATATTAAAAAATAAAAAGATATAACATATAAAATTAAGTTAATAAATAAAATAATAAAAAATAATATTAATTATAAAAAATATTATTAATATTAATATGATTAAAAAATAATAATAAAATCAAATAATAAAAAATAATAATATAATAATATAATAATAATAATAAAAACAAATAATAAAAAATAATAATATAGTAATTATATTATTAATATTAATAATAATAATTATTATTATTATTAGTTTTTTAATATTTATATTATATATATAAATAATAAAAATAAAAACTATTTTTATTTTTTAATATTTATATAATAATAATATTAATAATATTATTATTAATAATAATAATTATATGATAATGTTATTATTGATAATGATTTAAAGTATAAATTTTGAATTACGTCGTAATTCAAAACATTACATCCAATTTTCTATGTAATCTCAATTACATCATTTGATGTAATTGTAATGTTTCAATTACAATTACAATGTAAACCAAACAATGTAAAGTGAATTACATTCTTTTCATTTTGTGAAACAAACAGCGTATGTAATGTAATTGAATTACAATTACATCCGATTACATCAGATTACAACGAACCAAATGGGTCCTAACAATTCAGATTGAATTTGTTTGTCATATATATGGTTTCATTCTGATATTCCATCCCCGAGACTGTTAAAAATTTGAACAGGTTTTGCTTACTTGATCCGAGGTAAAAAAAAACGTAAAAGGGTATGATTGTGAATCCAGATCATTACGACAAAAGAGATTACTAATTGGGTTCGAGTAAAGGTGGCAAAATGGGGCGGGCGGGCGGGCATGGGCGGCGGGCTAAACGGGCAACGGGTTAAATGGGCGGCGGGCTAAACGGGCACGGGCTAAATGGGCACAAGCGAAACGGGCGGGCAAAACGGGCGGGCAAAACGGGCGGGCTAAACGGGCGCAAGCTAAAAAAGGAAAAAAACATATAAAAACCTACAAATAAAAAATAAAAATACTTGTTTGAAAGCCGGGATAAAAAATTTAATAAATATTGTCGAGTATACTAATTTGTATTTTATAAGTGCGCCCGTTAAGCCCATTTAGTTTCTTACATATGCGCCCGTTTAGCCCATTCATTATAAAGAATGGGCAAAAAGTGCCCAATCCTTTTTTGAAAATGGACAAAAAGTGCCCATATGTATAAAAATGGGCAAAATTTGCCACCTCTAGGTTCGAGGATCCAGCAAGGGTTTGCATAAGGGTTAAACTTAAAAGCTTCTCTAGGTGGTTGTTCACTAAAGCCGAAAGGGCAACACTCGAGAAAGTCCAATGTTCCATCTGGAA